>OZ010602.1:85206641-85706641 GCA_963932145.1 Acanthosepion lycidas | reverse complement strand
TCTGGTGTGGGGGTCCCTAATTTGTTGGCAATGCTCCATCATCCTTTACCAAAATGTCTGACCAATTTGGCCAATGTAAACATTTCAGCAACAATGTAATACTCGTGGCAACCTTTGCATGTAATTATGCATATTAAATTCTCTGAGTCACACAAGAAATCATTTTTAATTTTGAATTTTGATCTGTCTTTGAAATGAAATTCATGCCACTGCATACACCGCAAAGGGGTTGGTTGCAGTTTTTCATCTGAGGGTCTTTAATTGTGCTCTGTAGTTTTACAATCGTCAGTATTTTTTTAGTGATTTTGATTGTTGCTTGCTTTTTATGATTGGGTTTTTTTGTAATAGGCTTTCCATTTTTTTTTTTTTTTTTGTCCACTAGTATGATTGCTAGATTTAGTTGTATGTGTGTGTAGATTTCCATGTTCTTTGGGTTGAAAGTTGAGATATAAGGATGTCATTCTTTTTTTCCTTTTGTTTCTCAGAGTGTGTGGATGTTAATTCATTTTGCTTTTTTAATATTATTGTTGATCAAACTTTGGGGGTATTTTCTCTTGATGTAGATTTCTTTCATCTCTTCTAGTCTGTGGTCTCTTGTTTTAGACTATTGTACATATTTGCTTGGTTAGGTTGAGTGGTATTTTGGTACGAGTGTGTTTCGGGCAGGAAGATGTAAAAAGAAGATATAGTCAAGTCAGTGGGTTTAAAATATATGTATAGATATCTTTTCCAGTTTTCTTTTATGCTGCAACTGAAGTCATTCCCATAGATTTCAATTGTACCATTTCAATTCCATTTTAGACATTTAGATTTACATCAAACCTTAACCTCCCAAATATGCCTGTTAAAGTAACGTGAATTAACAGCGTCTAAGAATTTGAATGAAACCTGTCCTCGTGGAATGTAATTTATTAGGGTTGCTGTAGCTTCTTCCTTTAATGTCGGTCTTCACCCCTTACCCATCAATATCTAGAGACAAGACACGTTAGGCTTAAGCAACGTCTAGCCGACAGACAGTGGGGTTAAGAATAAGGAATTGAAATGATACACCTAACCTACTCATATCTTATCTTCTCTCCCACCTTACTTCCCCACTTCGTTAATTTTACATATGCTTGATGAGGTCCATCAAAACGTGTGAATTTCTTTTCATTTTTCATTTCAACCTTTGGAAGTAAAGTCTGATGATCCATAGCCCTGTTAAAGGGGTTGTGGTGAAATAACTTATTACATGGAACCTTAAAGTGGTCTGTTTTTATTCAAACAAATATATATATATATGTTTGTGTGTATATGTGAAATATATATATATATATATATCCTTCTTTAAGTTTTTGAATGCTACTATAATCCTTGCTTTCAGTTCGTCTTTGTTGTTACATGGAGTTTTGATGGTCTCTTGCTCAACTACAACCCCAGTTAGCTGGCCAGATGTAAGGGGTGATGTGGTTGCAGAAATTGTCTGACAGCCATCATTGAGTTCTCCTGCTTGTGTGGCATGGTGCAGACTCCTGTTACTAGACATAGGGTCTTCCAGCAGCCACCCTTTTGACCCATGACAGAACTAACTCCTCAAGGCGCTTGATGTAGGTCCCCATGTTGAGTTTGAGGCCCTTGCCAACAAATTCTGGTGTTCTTTTCTTATCAGAGCAATAAGAGTGAGTTTTCCAAGCTGCCATACCTTCATAATCACCATTAGGCTCATCCAACTCTTTCCAAATCCTGTACACTGTCCTCAGATTGACACGCAAACAGTCTGAAATGTTCATATTGGAGCTTCCAGTGTGAATACCAAGCAGTACAGCATACCATTTCTGGAGGAATGAATTGCGTCTTAGTGCACTTATTCTCACTGACAGGGTGCAACTGACCCTACTATACTGTGCAGTTAACAAAATGAAAAACAATGCGCATGCACAAAATTAAAAATATAAAATGGCGACAATTTACCCATCGCACACTGTCTGTATGTATGTGTGTGTGTATGTATATATATATATATATATATATATACACCTACCTACCACACACTGTGTGTGTGCGTGTATATATATATATATATATATACAGACAGTGTGCGATGGGTAAATTGTCGCCACTCACACACACACACACACACACACACACACACAAAACCTGTCACTACCAGTTTGGCCACAAAAGATCATCATGATAAAGCAAGCTTCAGTCATGTGCATAAGCAATGCACACCTCTCAGTGGGGCTTCTTAAATCAATATCTGCTAGCTTCATTTTTTAACCCAAAACATAAGCACAGTGATTTTTGTTTTTTTATCCAACTGTCAACGTTATCTTTAGTGGGTAAATTTTTTTAATATGACTGTCTTCCAAGGCCAAATTGATAACAGGACACTTTGGCTGTAGGAGTAGCTTACCTGATGGAAAATACTAGTTCTCGTTCGACCAGCAAAGTTAAGCAGTGTCAAGCCTAGTCAGTACTTAGATGATGGCTGGCCACTTGTGAACACCATGTACTGCGAACCACCACCTACAACCCAAAGTATGTTTTTGGCCTTAAATAATCTACAAAGGGTTGATGAGTTGTAAAAAACAAGTCAATCAATCAATCCCTGATTGAAAAAGGGGATACAGGTTTGATTCCTGTTGGGAGGCACATTTTTCTTTTGTGGGACTTTGCGATCTATGCCAGTTGATATTAATTTCATTGTTTAAGAAAATAAAATCAAGGATGTCAACTCAAACATGTGTACCCACTAAAAATAATATTTGTCACAATAATAATGCCAGAAATTGCTTGCAAATTTTAATGCCACCTAAATAAAACTGTTCTCTTTTAATTGTCTTCAGGAACCATTTTTGACTTCCATCAGCATGACTGATACTAACCTCCAGGAGAATGAATTATTGAAACTACTTGGAAAGATTATATTGAATCACTTGCTAGGTCTGCTGCTCAGAAAGTTTGTGCAAGACAATTTTTCTCGCCAGAATCTATCTTACACATTTATAAGTCTACCATTCTTCCATGCATTGAATATTGCTGCCACTTTTGGTCTATTGCTTTTGCTATGTATTTAGAGATTCTTGATAAAATTCAAAGAATCTGTAATTTTATTGGTCCTGACCTGGCATCTCAGCTTCAGTTATTTTTCCCACTGTCATAATGTAGCTTCCCTGTGCCTTTTCTATAAATATTTTCATGGTAATTGTTTTGATGAACTTTCCTCTATGATACCTAAACTTTATGAAGTTAAGTCAGCACTAGATTGGCAACAAGGTCCCATCAATTTTACAGTTGAAATGGCCACTAGATGTAACCATAAGTTCTTATGGTAACAGTTTCTTCTCTTACACTTCAGGAACTATTTCTGGCTTCTTGTTTTCCAGTCAAGTCTGATCTTCAAAAATTTAAATGCAGTGTCAATCGGTATCTTCTGTCTTAATTCTTTTTCTTTTATTTTTCTCTTTCCTCAATAGTGTTTTTTTTTTTTTTTCTCATATTCTCTAACACTCAGTAACCTTTTGCATCATAGTGGCTTTATTGCTTAGTTTGGGGTGAAATGATTAAAAAAAAAACATCAATTTAAAAATGACTTTTTGGGTATGAAAATAAAGCTAGCAGACACATACACATGCATTTGTTTGTATCATAAAACATTGTACATATTTCATAAGCTACAATGTGCTTTTTATTGTATTGTGTCTGTTGTATTTTGATGAGTCTTAATTTATTAAACAAATTTTAATTGAATATATTCATTTAAAAAGAAAAGGTTTTGATTATTCTGTAAGTTGTCTGTTTATTATTCACACTATTTTCTATTATTTAGTGAATATAATTGAATTCCACTTAAAGCGATAGACAAAATTCCTCAGATGACAAAAGAGTAGAAAAGGATGAAATTTCTTAACTTCTTTCTCGTAGGTTTTGCTTGGGAAAATTGTTAACGTGGAAACTTCCTCCATCAGAAAACTCTCCCACAACCTTGTAGATTGACTTAATTTACTGCATATATTAGTGTACATGAATCGCTCCAAAAATAATGCCTCCTATCTTTCTATACATAACCATTATCTCAAAAACAGATGGTATTGCAATAGACGTGGGAGGGGGGGACACTCCCACCAATAATCTATAATTTCTTTCACCTTATTACAGATAACAATGCAGTCTGGTAGAATGGCATCTGGCATGAAAATGCATATGAATCAAAGATGTATCCTTGAATTCCTTCATGTAGGAAAAAGATTGCACCTACGAATAGTCACTGATATGTTTTGAACATTTATGGGGATCAAAGAGTATATGCGTGCACAGTTAAGCAGTGGATAAATGCATTTCAGCAGTGACAGCATTGATGTACGTGACAATCCATCTTTACAGGCTTATGTCAAGCAGGCTCTTTGTTGTTGATGAAAATGCTTACCCAGTGGTAGGGTCTGCGTGGAGAAAATAGTGTTTTGTCACTGAAAACTTTTGCTCTCTCCAAGGACATTATAGGCTTTTAGTATCCAGGGAAATAGAATTGAAAGGTATTGCTTTTGGAGTTACTTCTGTAAATGGGTGGTAGAACAGGGACTAGGAGTGATAGCAGGAAGACAAAACTTAGATACAAAGAACAAGAAGTTATGGAGAGCCATGATTGCTCATATCCTGAAAGGATTTGGCATGTAGAAAATGTAGAAATGGGTTTATAAATACGAGTATGGAGTCTCTTTTTAATTTTCCCCATTGTTCATTGAATTCATGTTTATGATTATTTTCTGCTTTTTTTTTTTTTTTTACATCGTCATGGAAAACTGAATTAGAAAAAAAGACAAGCATTTAAAAAAAAAAATATTCACAAAGACTATTTGAATCATGACTCTCCAGTATATGAATGCCGACTGTAAACTTGATTGTTCAAAATAACTAGGGTGTAATGTGGCACATCTAATCATGAAAATCATTACAGTTTGCCCATTTTATGATATCTTGCAAAAATATAATTAATAAAGTTTTCCATTGATTGAGGACAAGTTTTAGAGAAAATGAAAACAAAATGGATACTTATACTTAGCTTCAGAAAAAGAGAGTTGAAATATCTAGGGTACATAATGAGGAAAGAGGGCTTGGAGAATTTGTAACCCATAGAACAGATTAAAGGAAAGAGGAACACAATGAATAACATACTTAGTAAGCTTGAGTAAATTGATGGCAGAAGAGGGTTTAGGAGACAGCAAAAAGACTAATTTTACTAAGGACAGAAAGTTGGGTAGAGCCACAATTTCCCATGTCCTGAAGGGACATGACACATAAAAAAAGAACACACTTGTGTAAGGGATTGGCAGAACAGATTAGCTTTGATTAAAATAGAGGAATTACTGAATGAATTCAAGTAAGAAATTCACAGCAAATAAAACTGGGCAAGGTTTGCACACAGCTTACAAAAACCCAGTGGACAAATTCTAACCTCTTATCCCAAAAAGAGAACAAAGTTCCAATGTCATAAATAAAATGAAAGTTCAATAAACTTAAATTTAAATTTTAATGCCAAATTGTGACTTTCTTCATATAAAGCTGGGTCGTATTGAATGCTAGGATTTCCTAATTATGAAATATATTAAATTTGTGACCTTGGAGAACATTTATTACGACTTAATCTATCTTCATATACAATCTCCATTGTTTGTTTATATTTTGGCACAAACTTAAAAAAAAAACACCTTTCTTAAGGCTTTCTTCACATAAAGTCGGGTTTTAGGGGATACTAGTATTCCCTAAGTATGAAATATATTGACTATGTGACCATAACATTGTTAGAAAACAGTTTTTAGAATCAATTTATTATGAATTTCTGTTGCAAACAGAGTGGTCTCCTGAACTATTACCAGCCAGGTTCAGAATACATCACTTCTAGTGCCTAGGTTTACATTAAATAGTAAGGTATTCTTGGATTTCTAGCTGTGGTTGGCAACTTGTCTAGGAGAAGGGCAACTCTGAATTCAAGACCATATGTTGCCCTGGCGATGCACATAATATACATTTTAAATTTGGCAATTAATTGAAGGATAAATACTTAAACTATGCGATGATCTCAATCTGTATAAGTGTACTATTTATTAGATGAGTTGAATGACAATGTTGTCATACTTTTCAGTTTCCTCACAATATTTAGTATTGTTACATTGTTGACATTATCACTAGCATTTTTTGTCGAGATTTACAAACTTTACATTTCATTCAATTTCACAAACCAATTCATGAAATTTGTTGAATAAGCTGATTTTTTTTCCTTTTTAGCAGTGAAGAATAAATTCTTAGGATTTCTTACTCTTAAGCATGCAACATACAACTAGTTATGCATAAATATTTATTTCTGGAGCCAAATTCCAACTTTTTAAAGCATTTTCCCCTGTGATTTCTTTAATTTTATAGGACATCATGGAATAAAATATATTTTTAAGAAAATTTATTTTTTTCCTTTTTAACAGTGAAGAATAAATTCTTAGGACTTCTTACCCTTGAGCATGCAACATACAACACACAACTGGCCATGTATAAATATTTCTTTCTGGAGTCAAATTCCAACTTTTTGAAGCATTTAGCCTTGTGATTTGTTTATAGTTCTCACAAACGCAGGGTGAACTGGAAGCTGGATTCTTGCATATATAAAAACTTAAAGAAAATATATGCAAGAAACAATATTGAACTTTTATTAAATAAATATTTATCATTTTAATTATTAAATTGTTTTTAAAATAGTGGGAGTATTTCATATGTTAATTAAACTTTAAATTTAAAAAAATATTAATACAAGTTTATACTAAGCTATGCACTCTAGTAAAACCAACTGTACTTTTTGTATCCTTACCTGTTTGCACTTCTCCCCCAAATTTGTTTCAGTCAGTCAATGTATAGCTATATTTAGAGGGTGTGATGGATGGACTGATTAATGGAAGTTTCAGAATTTTACATACAAAAGTTATAATAAAAAATGACAAGCAGATGTACTTTCATGGCCTCTATTAAACTATACAAAAGCTTATACTGTGTCAGCAGTATAGAAATGATTGTAGATTTATTTCATGAAAAGAAAAACGTTATTGTAATCAATAGTACTTGTTGGTTTCTTTGCTTGAGAAAATGATCAAATTTCAAACCTAAATTCTTTGTTTATTTAAAATGCTACATTTATTAGAAAATATATCCATTTAAATACAGAAATCATAAAAAAAGACTTCAAAGGATGGGCTTATACTCTTTTCCTGTTATGTAATGGTTGTTCCTAAACAGAAAGAGAACTTCGATCCTGATACAGATTTACATTCCAATTTCATTCAATTTTTGTGTATATATAAATTTTGCCTGTGAATATGTGTCTTTTAATTCAATGACAGACCTAATAATATTTCTAGAGAATTAAAAACAAACTTAATTAAATAATTTTTTATTCATTACTGAATAAGATAGGTAGATTGTACTTTAGAGAAAATTTAGTAAAGTAAATGTTCCCATCCAGCTGGATTTGAACCTGTGTCACCTTTTTTTGGAGGAACCATTTTTAGGCAAATAGAACCATGCTTGTCTGGGAAGCTCTCTGTAGATGTGTGGTCAAAGTACACTGGATCAGATGGTGGCTCCTCTTACAAAGTGGGGGCACAGGTTTGAATTCTCCTGGTGGGTACATTTTCTTTAGTAGAAAAAAAATAGAGAGAAATAGAAAGAAATACAGTGTAGACATAGGAATTAACACTGCATGCTGACAGTCAGTTTCATGTTTCAGTGCAATCTTCAAACTAAGTGACACTATTACTTGAGACAGCTATATATATATATATATATATATAGATCACTTCCATTTGCCCCCCCTATATATATATATATATATATATATATATATATATATATATATATATATATATACAACCTGCTAAAGTAGTGGAACTTGGTTTGAAGATCACACTGAGGAAAGAAACTGTCAGTTGCCATGCACTGTTGATTCCTATGTCCATACTGTTTATAATTGTTCTGTTTCTGATATTGAGCACTCTTATATATAAATATAGCAAATTTTGTACAATATATGGGAAGAGTTTATTTGTCTTGCTGCTGTACACATCTAAACTATTTCATATAGAGGCCTTAAATTTAATATCCAAATTTAATTGACCCAGGGGAAGATTGTAATATAAAATAATCCCTCATCTTGCTTATACAGAAAGATATTTTATAATAACAATTATCATTTGTAACCATTTAGTTTAAGACTATAATACCTCTTTTATTATTAATGACCAAACAAGAAAAATATTTGTGTGCTTTGAAAAATCAGTTTTAGAGAACAATTTTCCACCTTTCACAATATTTTTTCAATCGAAATTTACCAAAAACAGATAGTCTATTTTGTTTTTCTTTTAGGCTACTAATTGCTGTATATATCTTTCTGCAGTTACTGTAAACAAAAAACACCTTCTGTATCCATCACTAGTAACAGTGAAAATAAAGGTTGACACATATGAATTATGAAAATAAATTTTTAATTACCAGCAAAGATTGCTTACAAGTATTCAGCAGACATATGAAAGAAAAACTCTTTGTCCTCTTTTGAACAAAAAGATTTTCTTTTTATTTAATGGATCAAAATATGTCTCACCTGCCCAGCATTAACAATAAAACCTCAGAAGTTTTGGCAGCTTGCTGTAATCACTGAATATGCCAGATATTGGTTAGGATGGGAGTTTTTGAAAGACACAGATTAGGAAATTGTCAATGGTTAAGTATTTGTTCTATATCAAATAAGAATGTGGTGTGATAATAAACTTAATATCCAGACAAATATTTGAAAAGGTTTGTTTAAAGAACATAAGTGCTTAGTATTTGCATTTCAAGTGAATAGACATATAACTGCTTTTAGCATTGAATAAAGCTAAACATAGTCTTAAGATTTATTATTATTATTATTATCCATCAATTATTCCTATCATGTTATTTTGGCCAGTCCCATCAGTGAATATACCCAGTTTTACCAAATTGATAAATATCTATAGAAAACTGAGTATGACTTTTTTGAATGTCGCAAAGATGGCACACTCTTTAAGTCATGAGCTGAAGTTAAATTTGCCTCCCACAACATCTTATAAGCACATGGCACCATCTCCCTTTGGGAATATATCTTCCCCAGGTATAGAAATCTCTAGTTAGCAGTTCTCAATTTGGGAAAATTCAAGACTCATCACTTCCAGTTTGTGGAATATATCCTCACTTGTGATATAGTAGATGAATTCAGCCTGCTTGAATCTTAAACATAGCTTCTCCAGAAACACAGAAGAATCTCCATATTATATCTAAGACCCTATCTTTTCCTTCTCCTTTCACTCCACTTGCTGTTATATGTTATATTTTTCTCTGTGTGGGACAAGTGTAAATATGTAAATATAATTTTGGGTATGTCTTAGCGGCATAAAACTCTCTCTGAGATCAAAGTATATTTGTCATTCCTCTTCCTTTCAGCTATTCTGTTCCCTCCATGAAATACAGTGTTATTATATAATGGATATAATAATGCTCATAATGGGGGGGAAACACAAACAGGAGAATACATTTTTCTTCTAAGCTCTCCCATTATTGTTATTTGAATTCTTTATTAAATAAAATAGGAAGATTTTCAAAGGAAGAAGAAAAAAATAACAAATAGTTGTTCTAGTCAAACAAATTCTAGTCAGATTCTTCAATAGTTAAGAAAAAACAATAGAGAAATGCCACTGCAGAATGAAGTGAAAATACTGGGCATGGAATAACATTAGAGAGATGTCTGAAAGAATCAGCACATATGTGAGGCTATGAGGACCTCCTTAATAGACCTAGCATAGAAATAAATATGATATGGGAAACACAAATAAAGCAAAAAAGACAAATGACAGATCTTCAACAGCAGAAGCAGCAGCACTCATCAGCAGGCAGGTCAGGTTTAAGTGAGTTCCACAAGTGAGAAGTGCAAGAGAAGAAACTATTAGCATAGAACTTATAGTCACATCTAGTCATTTCAACTGTAAGATGATGAGACCTAGCCACTGCTTAAATTCATAGTCTAGGTACCATAGAGGAAAGTAATATTTATTTTGAAAATACAAAAATGTGGGACAAGGTCAAAAGGGGGATAGAGGAAGGCTGGTCTTCAATCTGTCTTATCTTAAACTTAACTAACAACAATCATATCACAGTATTTCTTACACCAAAACAACACATTCTTACTTACCATTCTTACTACAGTCACCATAATACCTCAAAGTCTCTATAAAATCTTAACTAGTTCCCAAATGTACTGTTTGTCTATGAAGGGTGGGAAATAAATTATAACAACATTTAAAAATTAAACCCCAATGAATATGAAAATAACTGAAGTCAAGATGCTAGTGTGGTGTGTATAAAGGTTTCTTTGATGTTGATTTTGAAAATTAAAGACATTAGAAAAACTCTGTTTTTTATCGAAAAACAACAGGAAAAATGTAAGTACACCTAATATTTTTGCCATTATCCCATATGATCTAAATTCAAAGCAAATTTGTATATAACATGACTGTATAAATTTAAGTGTACTACTGCATTCTGGGTATGATAATAAACTACATCTATCAAGGCCTCTGATCAGCAGGTTTTGAGCAGTGTGGAACCACCTCTTAATTGCTGTTGCTCTCAGGTCCAACCTGGCCTGGGGTAGTAGCACCTGTTATGGTCCCAGCTATAGGCAAATAGTTAACCTCTGAAACTGGGGTCAAAACATTATAAAAGTATAAAAAGTTTTATAGTAAAAATACCAACAACACATTTTCATAATAAAAAAATTACCAGCAATACCAATATTCAGGCCAGTAAACAAAAATAAATACTACTTAATAAATAAATGAAGTGTGTACTCAAATATGGGTATCCACTAAAAATAATATTTATAATAAAATATACACATACACACATATACATATGTGTGTGTGTATATATATATATATATATATATATATATATATATATATATATATAATAAATTAATTGATTTAAAATGTTTTTTTCGCTACACAGTTCTAACCATGTTTCAAAAATGGAAGCTAAAAGCTTCAAATTTAATTTTGTAATTAAATTAAAGACATTAGTTCCATTTTATCCTCAAGCAAATATCTATAAGAACACGGGATTATATATCTTACTGTTCTTTCTTTTTATTTATATATATATATATATATATATATATATATATATATATATATATATATATTTTCTTCTATGTAAGCAATCATTATTTTCAACATTGGTAGTTCTTGTTTGATTAGCTCTCTATACTTTCTAGGAGCATTTGAGCCATCTACCACATATCTTTAGTCTAATACTTTAATCCCTAAGCTACCATTGCAATGACACCACTCCTTCAATGAAGGCATATATATTTCAGTACAGACTTCCTTTTAGTACATTGCCACCAGGTATACCCTCAATTCAAACAACATACCTTTATTATCATCTCAAAATTTTAGTTGTTGTTTGTCTTCTTTTTTATTATTGTTGTTTTGTTATTTCTTAACCTGCTTATATTACAGCCTCTCCGCCCTAATGTCACTATTGTTTACGTCTCCTTCTGTACGTCCTCTTAATCCTCATTAGAATAACCCCTCCTGCTTATAATACATCTATGTCCTACAGACATAAATGTTTTATTAGTGGTTCCCAAACTTTTCAGACCATCAACCCCTTCATGAAAATCTTTATCAGCCCCTGGGTAAAAAAATGATCATTAATAATTATTTTTTTATTTAAGGGTTGACATTCTGTTGACCTTTTCATTCATTATGGCTTTCTCGTTAAGATTCATTTTAGCTTTACGTTTTCTTATTGCTTTTTTCATTTCTATTTCTCTAGCTATATTAGAGGTATTTGTTTGAATAATAATAATAATAACAATGAGGAGGAGCTGGCAAAACCTCATAAATAATATAGATAATAATAAATATTAAAAATTAATTAATATACTTCTTTACTGAATTGATTGACATCAGTAAATGGGAAGGACATGTTTGATGAGCAGTAATAAAGGGCATTCATATATTTATCAACCCTAAAACATGTACAAAAGATAATATTTTAATTTAAGGGCAGAAATTCATTTACCCTTTCCCTCCATTATTGTTTCCAGGTAAGATTAATTTTAGATTTACATTTTGTCATTCCTTTTTCAGTTTCTATTTCTCTTTCTTTACTGGACATGTTTGTTTGAATAATAATAATAAGAAGAAGAAGAAGAAGAAAAAAACACAAAGATCCAACCTTATTGTGACAGATAAGGAAAGTAGCAATTGTCAGATGATTGACGTTGCTGCTCCATACAATACAAGAGTGTACTCCAAAGAAAGTGAAAAGATTGAAAAATCCTAGGATCTATCTAAGAAATTGATAAACACTGGAACATGGCTGCTGAAGTAAATTCCTGTAGTGATTTGGAAAACCACCTCTTAAACTTGAAAAAGTGTTTAGTGAAAATTGGAACTTTTTTTTTTCATCATTTCACCTCAAGCAAGCCAATAAAATCCAACAAGTGCTTACTGAATAAAAAAAAATGAAGAGGGCAATAAAAAACAAGATTATAGACCTCTGGAAAACTACCATCATTTACTCTCTGTGGATTCATTGAAAAGTTCTTGATATTAGGTTGGTGCAAAAATAATGACGGTTTTTGACGTTAAAAAATACGTCAACAACCGTCATTATTTTTGCACCAACCTAATACTATACCGCAAGAACAGAATTTCTATTGACAATGTCAACATAATAATATGTTGCATCCTTAAAGAAGATTACAAACAGACAAAGGTGGTACTTGAGTGAAAGGAACAGCAACATGGGTGTAGATGAAAGAAAGAGAGGTTTATTGTAAAAGAGAATACACTATTGAAAGACAGGGAATCAGTTAGCAGGCTAGTAATTCCCAAAGCAGCTTCCCAATTATATCCTTTCTTCACTATATATAGCTAATGATATAGTCAGTCCACATATGTGATAGGGAGTGTGGGACATTTCATTACAACATAATAATACAACTTATGTGACCAAGAAAAGACAATCATATAATTGAGTGTCAGTTTTTTGTTCCAAGAAGTTAAATCAATCCCTCCACTGGGATTTTTTCAACCTCTTTTGAATCTCAATTCAATTCATCACAATTGCAATATATTCTGCTCAACTTAAGGATCAAGAGCATATACAATATGGCACTTCAGCTTTTTTTTAAGTAGAATAGTTATATTCCTAGGATATAAGACACCAATCCACAGTGGTTGGTCTAGTTATATTGCATCATTGCCAATTGGACCCTGAACTATCACCAGTCATGATGAATAGATGTTCCCTCAGGGAGGACCGATGCCTTGGGTGACTATTCGGCCTTAAACTCAACCCAGCCCTCAAGTAGAGCTTGTGCATACATTCCATCAGTACCTGACTCCTTATGCTTACAAGAGTTAGATCAGGCCTAAAATGGAGTACTGCTGTCATATTTGGGAAGGAGCTGCCAGTCTTGATAGAGTCCAGGAGTGTCTCTGCACCTTTGTGGATAACAAATTATTTCACCCCCCCCCCAATCTTATCTCACAGACAAAACATCACACACTAAGGAATGTAGTTCATCTGAGCACTTTCCATGGAAGTAGCAGTGGTCTATGGAAGTAGCGATAGATCCACCTGACTGATCTATCGTTACTTCCATGGACTACTGCTCTGTGGAACCAACTATCAAGAGGATGTTTTCCTGATCACTACAATATTAATTAATGTTGTCAATTGCTTCAGAAAAAAAAAATCTAGATGTGTATTTTTTTTCCTTGTGCACAAAAATATCAGAACCAAACAAGGATTTTAATAAATGTGTGTGTAGCATGACAGCTATGAGCACAGAAAATGGAATCAGCAGTCTGCTGCTTTCACTTTCATACTTGAAAAAGGAATGAATCCATTTTATTCTCCCACCTGCTATGGGCTAGATTGTAGTGTAGACAAAGCTCTCTAGCCTTGGATAGCAGTGAGTCAAGAAGAACAACTGAATTCAAAACTGGAGATGTTAACTGGAAATACCTCCACAGTTTTCCCCAAGAAGACATGGCAGTTCACAGTTAATAGAGATAAGGAAGCTGTGGAAAGCAATGATTGCTTACATTTTGAATGGTATATGAAAAAATTATCTGATAATCTCATTTTTTAATAATATGAACACATTACAAATTTCAAGACCCAGATTTATTATTAAAATGTGGTTACCACTGTTTAACAATAAATAGTCTGTGTGAAAGCCTTGAAGAGTAATGCAAACTGGATTTTGGAGTGGTTAACTGTGGTTTGTTTTGTTTTTTCTAGGGCATTTTTTGTTCCACATTGTTGTAAAGAATCCATTTTTTATCACTTGTGATCACTGTTTTAAAAGGTGGGTTATTTTTATTGCATTTGAGCAGATAATTGCATATGAAAATGTGATCCATTATATTTTTTCCCTTAAATTTTGAGTCAGACAAACATTGTAGCAATTCAAGCATCCAAGTGTTTTCAAGTACCTTACAACACGCATAGAAAATGTGTGAAGCTTTTCTGCAATGTCCCATGTCATGTGACCTGGATTATTTTAATCAGCATTTTGATTTGGTCATCATCAAATACTGAAAGCCCCCAAAAAATTGCTCTGATTTTCTAAATGAAAATTTCCATTTATGACTCTAGTGTACCATTTACAAACAGTCATCTCAGCTATGGCACCATGTCCATAAACAGTGCATATCTTTTTTTCTGTCTGTGCTGCCTTTTCTCCTTTCTATAAATAAAAGAGAATCAAATGACAAAAATTCATCTCATTTTCATCCACTTTTAATGTAAAAACATCTAAAAAATCACAATCTTCATGTAAATCGTATATTAATAAGATGCACTGAAATATCATTCACCTTTCAGAATATATATATATATATATATATATATATATATATATATATATAATAAATTTCAGCTATGGGTGAAATAAAATCACATGTTCAGATACTGTCCAATATTTTTTTGCCTAACATTAATCGTAATAGAGAAATTACAAACTTACATTGAGTGGTTACAAATGGTAATTGTTACTATAAAATATATTTTTGCCTAATGGAAACACAACAGAGCGGCCCTTTCCCTTATGATGAACAAAAAACTGCTTTTTGGGTCAAATAAGTCTGTATACCAAATTTGTGGATTATATATGAAAATTTAACCATCTATAGCAAACACTCAAAATCTCACCAGTTATATGAGGAGGTGCTGAAAAGTTCTTTGCCTGATCAGGGAGTAATTCCAAAATAAATTCTGATGTCTTATCATTTGGTCAGCGGATTTAGTTCTGTTGAGTGAGGTATGAAACTGGTTAGCTAGCCCGTTTTTCATTTTTTCTTTTTATTATCATGAGTGGTAATAATAAAACTAATTTTTATCTGTTTATGGTAGTGATAATTTACACTGTTTATCTATATATATATATATATATATATATATATATATAAAAACGAGGCATCTATTCAAACATGGGTATCCACAAAAATAAGATATAGAGTAATATATATATATATATATATATATATATATAAAGAAATATCATCTTAAGGTGTGCTATATTTATGAAATAAAGTGCTCAATATCAGAGATAGAGCGTGTGTAAATATAAAAGTGAACATAGAAGTCAACACTTCGAGGCGACAGTCTGTTTCATGCTATATGCAATTGTCAGGACACATATGGCTCTCTGACAATTCCTCCAATGAATCCCTATTTAACAAAGCTAAGAAAGACTATGAAACGGCCCTAAAAGATAGTGGATTCCCAGCAATACTCACATACTCACCACAGAATACAAAAAAGGCCAACAGGAGAAGAAATATATGGTTCAACCCACCATACAGCAAGAACATAAAAACAAACGTAGGAAAAATATTCTTCAAACTCTTACACAAACACTTCCCAGAATCAAGCAACTTACACAAGATATTCAACAAAAACACAGTAAAAATCAGCTACAGCTGCACCGAGAGCATGGCACAAATAATAAAAAAGCACAATAGGAAAATTATCAACAAACCACACGAACAAATTAAACCCATGTGCAACTGCAGAATAAAGAACGAATGTCCCTTAAACGGAAATTGTTTACAAAACAACGTAATATACCAAGCCATGATAAAATCACCAGATAATGAAGAAAAAGTATACATAGGAGTAACTGAAGGACCCTGGAAACAAAGAAATTATACACACAAAACATCTTTCACAAATAGTAAATATGCGAACAGTACAATGCTTTCTAAGTATATCTGGGAAATTAAAAACAAAACGCACATCACACCAAAAATATCTTGGAAGATAAGGAAAAAATCATCAGCCTACAACAACCAATCAAAAACTTGCAAACTTTGCTTGGAGGAAAAAATAGCTATCATTACTTTCCCCGACCAAAATATTTTATTAAACAAAAGATCCGAGCTCATCTCAAAATGCAGACATGAAAATAAATTTTTACCACGTAACCTAAAAAATGAAAAACAGAAAAAATAAAATAAAAAACAAATAAATATACTAATAAACAAAATAACAATAAAAAAAATAGAAATAAAACATAAATAAATACTATGTTACTTAAAAAATCGAAAACCGAAAAGAGAAAATATACAAGTAAAATAAATTGACCTAAATTCATCCAAGTAAATAAATAAACAAACCAATCCCAAATAAAGATAATCAATTAAAAACTGTTCCTGCCAAAATAATACTTAGAATGAACTACAACAATCAACCCCAAAATTGAACAAATAGCTTTAATTAAATTCTCAAACCAAAACAAAACTGTTAAATAAGTGATATAAGCAAATTTTTACTACGTTAATAAATAAATAAAATAAGAAACAAAAAAATAAAAAATAAAGACAAGCAATATAATTTGACCCAAATAAATAAACAAATGACTTCTGGTAAAATAACCGCCATAATAGAATACCCACAATGCACCACTAACCCGTACATATATAAATAGTCGAGAAAAATAACAGCATATGTGGCCTGACGATTGCATATAGCATGAAACAGACTGTCGCCTCTAAGTATTGACTTCTATGTTCACTTTTATATATATATATATATATATATATATATATAAACAGTGTAAATTACATTTACCAACCTGTATATTCAAAAGACTTAATAAAGGAAATGTGCTTGCTGACAGAGTTCAAATATGTATCCCCCTTTCTTGGGGAAAACATCATCTGATGTCAAATGCTTTAGACCACTTAGCCACAGTGGCTTCCCCTATAAAGGGAGACACAGGTTCAAACCATGCTGGAGAGCACATTTTCTTCATTAAGGCCTGCAATGCATATGCCAGTATATGTAATTCACACTGTTTATAATAAATAAGATATAATGTTGAATTAAAAATTAAATTGATTGATAACAAAGAAATAAGTAGAGTGAAAAGGATGTTCTTTACTTAAAAAATAGTGGTTGGGGTATAAAACCTTACAATGACATTCATTGAGGCCAAGCAGTAAAACACTTCAGGTCAAACAGTGGTTTTCCCTAGAAAGGGAAATGCAGGTTCAATCCATGCCTGAGAACAAAATTTTTCAAATGTGTGGGCTGATACGCATAATACACACTCGTTAATAAATAAAAATGGGGTGTCTAATTTCAAAATTATATAATTTTGTTCCAAGGATGGAAAGAGGCTACATTTAAATTATTCACTCTGTTTACCATGAAAAAGTAATGATGCCATATAGCAATAAAATTTTACATCCTTTTCAAATTAATCAGTAAAAACTATAAAAACATGGCACAAATAAGTTTTTGTTTCTGATGCCATGTACAATGAATTCCGCCTTAAATCGTGTAAGATTAAATAGACATTTGAAATATTTCTTCTATTCATTAAGCCAGTTCCATAGTTACTGAAATACAAAAGTATTAGCAAACAAAACTATCAAGAGTCTTTCAATCATACTGGTCATTTGAATGATTTTGAAACAGCAGTGGTCTTCGGATTATCATACACGAATTTGTCATTCTGCAGAAAGATGTTAAGAATATCAAGGACTGAACACATGAGCAAAGAATAAAGTTTTAGAGAAAACGGAAACAGAAAGGACACTAATTCATAGTATCAGAAAGAGTTAGTTGAAATTTCTTGTGCATGTAATGAAGAAAGAGGACTTGGAAAATTTGACACTCACAGGATATATTGAAGGTAAAAGGAACAGAGGAAATCAGTAAATAACTTACTTAACAAGTTTGTGGAAATGGTTGGCAGAACAGGGATTTGGAGATATAACAAAAGGACAAACTTTGCTAAGAGCTACAAAAGACAAGAAGTTTAGAATTTTAAAAGATTAGACAATATTGTCCATAATTTATCTTATTCATAAAAGTAATTAAAAGCTTTTCTAATTAAATAATGTCTTAGTTTTATTGCATTTTTTATTATACAATTCAGAGCAGATTTTCTGTAACATGAGTGGGGGGATGTTTTACAAATAGAAATTGATGGTCCAAATTCTCCAAGGACTTGTGCTTATAACTAATATAAATATAAAGTGCTACATAAATGAATTTCTGGAAATTTCATGAAATTAAACAAGTGACATGGGGTGGGGTAATAATTTTACTAAGATTTTCTAAGAAAGAAATGTTTCTAAAATAATTTAATTCCTTTGTGAATAAGTCTTGAATGTTTTTATTAAAATCCTACAATTATTCAATTTTTACAAGAATTTCCAAATCATTGTATTTTTCACTAGGAAAAAATGCTAAAATTTCCTATACTAATTTATGGCCACCCACTGACATAAGAAAAACAAAATTTTGAATGATCTTAAAAGGGATAAAAAATATCATTTAATAATCAAAAATCCTTTGGTCTTTCCTCTTAATAATAACATAAAGATTTGTTTTTATTAAATTTGGGGAATTTTTTTCATCATGTATGCTCATTTTTTAGCAAATCTTTGGCAGTACCTACATTAATATGTACTAATTTTTGTGAACTATTTTATAACTTAATGACTATGTAAAACCAATCCCCCATATAATAAACGATAGAATCTGAGATTAAAAGTAGTTTACTTATGCTGTGAAAAATATTTTGTTAAGCCCTTACTATTTTTTAAAAATGAATCTTTGAATATAATGCTCAAATATATAATGTACTAATTAATTACAGGATGGGGAGCATTTAATCCCTTAATAGCAATTAGAAAAATGATGCCCTATTTTATGTCCAATAGAATTTGAAGTTAAAGGTATTTTATTCATTTTACTAACTCACTGATGAAACTAAAATAGACTTTGTACTTAGACAATGGATCAGAGAAGCCAGATGCATTATTGGGTTGACCTGGAAGGTAACCTCATAACCACCAGATGCAGATTCGTGCCTCACAGAATATGTCAGTGGCTGCCTCAACATGTAAACAGTTGGTCAACCCAGCTGTGCTTAGATTTTACTCATATAGAATAACTGGATGATTGTACACCTGAAGAAGGCTCTAGAATGAATCAGCCAAAATGTAGTTATGACAAAAGCAACACAAATTCAGGTGTCTGAATAACTCTTGGAATGAAAACAACTCTTCTCAAAACTGTAGAAGGTATCAGATTAGTTTTCATTTTATGTTTGAAATCATCTTCTTTTTTTTTTTTGTTTATTCTCATCAAATCTAATATCTCGACAGTAAAAGAAAAAAATCTACATTTATTTAACCCTTTTGTAGAGGGACAGAAACTGTTACTTTGTTAATTCTGAAAATATGTTTTGTTTTATATTTCCAGCCTGATGAACAAACTTGCTACTTGTTGACTGATTCAGGGACCAGATATCTTTGTCACTTAACTGATGAAAAAGCAGTTAACAGTGAGGAATCAATGCTGGAAAAACCAAGTGTCCAACATTTGTATATTGCAAATGATTTTGTACATGACATTAAATTACAGTATGTTAGTCTAATTTATTTTACTTGTGTGTCTTCTGCTTTTTTATACATCACCATCATTGGCCTTTGTTATTGCAGTTTGGCTCACAATACAGTTTGCTTCCTACTTGCAACCAGTTTAAATATTCAGGTGCTTTTTTTGTTATTTATAATCCCCTGAAATTCATTAATTAGCATGTTACACTCTGCATGAAACTAACCAACCATGGTTCAATAAGCTTTCTGCTCTTGAAATTCTCAACAAAATCTGAAGAAAGAGAAGTTTGTTTTTCTCAATAAGTGTAAAACTTCACTTGTAGCACCTGTCTATAGTCTGTCTAAAGTTATTAAGCAAATCATATAAACTTCAAGCATTCAAATTTGATTTGGAAAAAAAATTGTCAAATTTTAAGCAATCAATTTGTATATGAAAACAAAGCTTGAGTTAAAATTTTAGGTAGTATCCATAATTTTATTTGGTATTCTAAAACAAACTACCATCTGCAGTTATTAGACAAAATCAAATAATCACATTTTACTTCAATAAAAAAAGTCAATAAAATCATCAAAAATTGATCAACACCAATAATAGAACAAATAACAAACACATATTATAAGTCTTTGAATCTTTTACATTTTAATACAGTGACCCTTCTTCTCAATAACAGCCACTAATCTATTAGCCATTGATTTTGTTCATTTTTTTTACTTCAGCAGTTTCAATTTCTGACATGGTAGTTTTAATTGCTTCTCATAAGTCTGCTTTGCTGTTATATTGTTTGCCATCTTCAGATAATTTCATCTTCACAATTGACCATAGATTTTCGGTCAGATTCAGATCAGGACTTGATGGTAGCTATTAAATTTCCTAAACAACAATGACAAAATTAACATCCTGCTCAAATTCAACTGTTTCACACACACAAAAACAGGTTAGTAAATGGATGATAGATCTCGACTGCCTTTCCCAAGCATGCCTAGTAAATGACAGTCAAGCCTATTTGCCTTCCTCATATATACATGCACAACTCATGCTGTGTTATTAATATAATGTCATGCCTTTATTACTAACTTAATTTGTGTCTACATGTCTTAAGTAGTTGCATTCTCACATTGAAGAAAAATCACTACAAACTGGAGATATTGTGAAGTAGTACTGGAGCTCCTGGATTAGTATTAGGTTGGTGCAAAAATAATGACGTAATAATGTCGTTTTTTGATGTATTTTTTAACGTCAAAAAACGACATTATTACGTCATTATTTTTGCACAAACCTAATAATAACAATGTTTAAAATTTAGCACTGTATTATTCAAGAGTTTTTGTTCTCATTCTACTGCATTCTTTTTCAAGATCCTCCTCAACTGTTTTATTTTCCCTTTCATTTGAGTCATTTTTTAATGTTGCTTTAGCAACAACAAGACTCAAAACACACTAGTGTTTGACAACTGGAATCACCTGCAATGGTAGGACAAGCATTTTGTTTAGCTAATAAAGTTATTAATAGAATGCTATCTTTTTTTACAGTAATAATTGTTTGAACTTAAATGCATGCTCTCCATGCATTGTGCATATGTATGCAAATATAATTCTGCTCCTGTTTAAGCAATTTTGAAATTCTTTAAATTTTTGCTATGTCTCATCTTCAGGATCCGTATGAACTTCCTGAACCACTTGGATACATGGCTTGTTGAGGCTAAGAAAAACAGTGATCATGCAACAATAGCCAAGGTATTTTTCTTTATAAGTATCTGCAACAATCAAACGATGTGTTAAAGTTATCGAAGCGTATTTAGAAAATGGATGTTCAAATTTAAAATATACAACCCAATGATTCTGCAAGGAAAAAAATGCACACCAAAAAGTTACTTTTTGTGGATGCAGTGGCTTTTCAACAATCTTCCTTGGATTTTCATCAGCCCAAATGTGACAATTCTGATTATTAACGAATCCATCAAGATGAAAATGGGCTTCATCACTAAAGAGGATTTTTGTGAAGAATCTTCATCGGCTTGTCTTTGCTCGTACACCCAACTGATGAATGTACGCTGCTCTAAATGGTCAGCAGGTTTCAGATTTTGTGTCAAATGCATTTTGTAAGCATCTAGAGACAAATCTTTTGTCAAGATTCGATGTAACGTTGTTGTGGAGAGGTTCAATTCCTCTGTGCAATGACAAATAGAGGTGTCTGGATTTTCGGCCACATCCTCATGCACTGCAGCAATGTTTTCAGCTGAACGGCATAAACAAGCAGGCAATGGTGTTTTCACATCTGCCACCAACCCAGTTTGTTTGAATTTACAAAAAATTTTTCCAATTGCACTCCCAGGTGGTTGATTATGTTGACTAAAAAAATTGCAAAGTGCGCAAAATGCATTTCTATTTGAACATCCATTTTCATAATAGGCTTTGATAACTTTAACATGTTGTTTGATTGCTATTCTTTCCATGGTTGAAATTGCCAAAGACTTAAGTTGTTAAATCTGAAAGAAAAAGAAAAAATCATTAGACGCTTAAACTTAATTCCCATTGAAAATCAGTCCAAATTATTGGAACACCCTATATTTGTAAATGCACTGACTTAAATGTGTGTCTGTGTGATTTTCACGGGACAACTCCACAATTAATCCAAAAATGTTCAAACCATTACAAAAATATCTAAATACATGGAGATTTTTCTCATATACTAAAAAAGAAATGATATCAGTTGATTATCTCTTCAGGCAAATGATAAAATTGGTCTTTGCACTCAGCATGAAATTGAAATGGAAAGAATTTGTTTAATTACAATGACTTACATGAAAAAAATAAGGGCATAGTGTTGAATTACACTAGTTGCTAAAGTTTAAAAAGTCTTTGGTAGAAGATTACAAGTTGTTGTTAATGCTCTGACTTGTCAGGGTCAATAGGTCAGTGTAGTAGCTGTAGCATTTGTTGTTGGATGAGTTGCTGGGTAAATGTGTAGTGGTTGGTAGAGCCTCAAAGAATTATAGTAGCAATGAGTGAGTTGTTTTGTATCAACAAAGAAAACTTAGAAGGTTTGTTTCACTGTCCAAAATTGTCTGTATTATGTTTTTGTATGTCATCTAAAGTTTTTATTGACCACATTGTATCGCATTCTCTTCTCAACTTACTGCTGAAGGTAACGGGATCCGATGTCTTACATCTCACAGACTACCCACTCAAAATTAAATCATTAAAAATAAGTCATTTCTAGTTCAGGCAATACAAAATGGAATCGGTAACTAAATGTTGACAAATGTATTTTGGTCTCAATGCTACCATGATGGTGTCCTATTTCAGAATATAAAAGTCCTCATTCATTTACTTTTGGTATTTTGAGATATTTGGGATAATTTATTGTCAAGATTGTAAAAACAGGATTCCTATGTAAAATTAACTTTCAGGTGTACCAAGTAAATAAAATTTATCAGAGAAGTTAGATTTATGAGTTTCTAGCAAAAATACAAGATTTAAAAACAAATTCACAACCCCTGTTATATTTTATGGACCAGACCAACATTATGGTCAGTAAAATACTGACCAGGAATTACATAAGAAGTCATATATAGTTTAAAAAGGAAAACCAATTGCTCCTGAAAGATTTTATTCAAAAACATAATTTTTTGTGGGTTTTTAGGCATTTTACCTTAACTTGGATATTTTGCAGATCAGACTGATATTATAAAATTTGCTGGTCAGACTGGTATTATAAAATTTACAGACTAGACTGGCATTGTAAAATTTGCAGGCAGTATAGGTATTATAATATTTGCAGCCTAGACAGATATAAAATTAGCTGGCCTGACAGGTATTATAAAATGTACAATATAGACTGGTATTATAAAATTTGCCAGACAGACTGGTATTAAAAAAATTTGCAATCTAGACAGATATAAATTTAGCTGGCCTGACTGGTATTATAAAATTTGCAGTCAAGACTGGTATTATAAACTTTACAGACTAGACTGGCATTGTAAAATTTGCAGACCAGACTAGTATTATAAAATTTGCTGTTCTGACTTGCATTATAAAATTTGCAAACCAGATTGGTATTACAAAATTTGCAGGCTAAACAGGTATTATAAAATTTGAAGGCCATACTGCTATTGTAAAATTTGCACACCAGAATGATATTATAATATTTGCAGGCATGACTGGTAGAATAAAATTTTCAGTTCAGACTGGTATTATAAAATTTATAGGTTAAACTGACATTATAAAACCTACAGGCCAGACTGTCATCATAAAATTTGAAGGCTAGACATATATAAAATTTGCTTTCCAGATTGATATTATAAAATTTGCAGGCCAGAGTGGTGTTATACAGTTTACAGGCTAGACAGATATAAAATTTGATGGCCTGATCGGTATTATAAAATTTGCAGTTCAAACTGGTATTACAAAATTTACAGGCCACACTGGTATTATAAAATTTACAAGCTTGCTTGCCATTGTAAAATTTGCAGCCCAGACTGGTGCAATAAAATTTATAGTCTAGATATAACATTTGCTGACCTAATTGATATTATCAAATTTTCATGTCAGACTAGTATTATAAAATTTACAGGCTAGGCTGGTATTTTAAAATTTGCAGGCCAGACTGGTATTATAAAATTTTCAGTTCAAAATTTAAAATTTACAGGCTAAACAGATATAAAATTTGCCAGACAGGCTGGTATTATAAAATTTGCAGTTTAGACAGATATAAAATTTGCAGGCTAAACATATATAACATTTACTGGCCCAACTGGTATTACAATATTTGCAGGCTAGACTGATATTATAAAATTTGCAGGCTAGACTGATATTATAAAATTTGCAGGCTAGACTGATATTATAAAATTTGCAGGCTAGACAGATATAAGACTTGCTGGCCCAACTGATATTATAAAATTTGCAGGTCTAACTTGTATTATAATATTTACAGGTTAGACTGGAATTTTAATATTTGCTAGCCTGACTGGTATTATCAGATTTGCAGGTTAGACAGGTACTATTAAATTAGACAGATATAAGGTTAGCTGGCCTGACTGATATTATAAAATTTGAAGACCAGGTTGTTATGAAATTTGCCAGCAAGAAAGTTATTATAAAATTTACATGCCAAACTGGTATTATAAAATTTGCTGGCCAGGTGGGTATTATTTTATTTGCAGGTCAAACTGGCATAAAAGTTGCTGGCCAGTTTGGCATTATTAAATTTGTAGTAGCAACTGGTATAATCAAATTTGCAGGCCGGACCACTATTATAAAATTTGCTAGTCAAACTGGTATTATAATATTTGCAAACCTGACTAGCCTGAAAATTTGATATTTTAATTTTTATTATTAAATTAGTAGCTGAGATAGGTATTATAACATTTGTAGACCAGACTGGTATTTTAACATTTATTGGCCAGACAGATATAAATTTTGCCAACCAAACTGGTATTATAAAATTTGCAGGCCAGTCTGGTATTATAAAATATCTGGTATTATATACAAAATATATAAAATAAAAATATATATCTTATCAGAAATACTCACTAGTCTATAGGGTTCAAATGAGATTTTCTTTGCAATTTATCAAATTGGTCAATTGGAGGATTATGTGTGATTATGAGTATTCCAGAATTTGTTGTGCTAGCCAAATTTTCTCACCAGAATCTATCTTACACATTTACCATTATTCCATGAATTGAATATTGCTACCACATCAGGTCTGGAGCTTCTACTATGTATCTAAAGATTCTTGATAAAATACAAGGAAGAATCCGCAATGTTATTGTCCCTGTCCTGGCGTCTGGGCTTCAGTTATTTTCCCACCATTGTAACATAGCTTCCCTGTGCCTTTTCTATAAATATTTTCATGGAAATTGTTCTGATGAACTTTCCTCTATGATATGTAAACTTTATTTATTTAAGTGCAGTACTAGATTGGCAGCAAGGTCTCATCATTTTACAGTTGAAATGGTTAGATGTAATCGTACGTTCTATGCTAGCAGTTTCTTTTATCACACTTCTCATTTGTGGAACTAACATCTGGCTTCTTGCTTTCCAGACAACTTTGAACTTGAAAAATTGAAATGTAATGTCAATTGTTAGCTTCTGTCTTCTTAATTATTGTTCTTTCTTTTTCATATTCTCAGTAACCGCTTGAATTTTGTCATTATTACCTTGCTTGGAGTGAAATGATTAAAATAAAAATTGCAGAGCATTTTACAAATCAGTCCTGAATTCTTATCTGTAAATTACTGACCAGTCTTAAAAATGTACTTTTATAGTATTTTATGACAAAAACATTTTTTTGCAAGTAAATATTTTGATGATTTACAGATGAGTGCAGCTTTCATTGATGTAACTACACATGCACACAAAGGGCCATGAACACTGAAATTTTAAACTTGTAAATTTCATTTTTCTTTTATAATATGTTTTTGGGTACATAATTACATTCATAGTTATTTTTTATTTTGTTTCTTTTGTTTACTTTTATTATCATTTTTGTTATTAAATTTTCCCACATTGTGATAATAGAAGACTGGCCAAGAAAAGTGAAATGTTGTAAGAACCTGGATACAAATTTATTGTGGATGATTTAGTGATTAAAGCGCGTTCTATACATTTTCATCTTCATCTTAAATTGCTTTCTCTTTTAATTAAAGTAGCATGTTTTAAATTAAAATTATGATCAGATTCATTTCAGTGAGCAACTAAGGGATTAAGTGTTGTTTTGTAAAAAATCCTTTTTGCATTCATATAATATTTTATTTAAATTCCTCACGGTTTCTCCTATGTATTACTTGTGGCAATCATTACAGGGGATAGAGTAATTGCCCCTCCCAGCTTTAGCTCATTATTTTGTTTTGTATTAATTAAGTCTTTTATTGTTTTAGAAGTAGTTGTAACAAATTTTATGTTAAGCTTAGATAAATTCTCTATTTAATTGTAGTTGATAAAGTAGAATAACATATTTTGATTCTTGGCTTTGTCAGAATAGTCCACTCTTCTATTTTGAAACATTTTACAAGCCTTTTGTTTTGCATTAAATATAAAATAATTAGGATATTGGAGGATCCTAAAAATGTCTTCAGTGTATTTCTCCTCTTTATATAAATATTGGGAGCTACAATTTCTGAGTGCTCTTAAATAGAACCCAATAATTGCTCCAGATTTTATTTTGCTGTTATGGTGAGAATAGAAATTCATGAGATCATTTTTATTTTATTTTTTCTACTTTGTCATTAATTTTCCTAACATTGTTCTGGTATATAAAAATTTATATATCATCTCCCATGATTTACATTAAAAAATAAATCAAGAATTTCAGTTGATGGAGACATTGCTATTGGGAAGAATAATGTTCTGGCCCGTAGAATACTATATTAGGAATATCCGTGTATAAAAAATTTGTGAAATGATATGCCCTAAACTTATCATACAGTATGTTCATAAACTTTCTGATAAAAAAAAAATCTATATTATATCTGTCTGAATCTGGTATCTTGGCTGTTGTATGCTTCAGCCTTCTTCAGGTGATATACATTGGAATTTTGAACTGAACCCTTTATTTAGTCCATGGGGATAGATTGTTCCATTCCTGGATATCTCAATTTCAGTTAATTCTCTTTAATAACTCAACTCTCCAAGTTTTCATTCTCTCTGCTGTGGCCAGGTATTGAACTCACAACTGTCTGGATCAAGTCACCCTTTCGATTACTAAACCAACTCTTTTATCCACTGGGCCATGTCCTTGTGAATATGGCAATAAAGATGAAGATAACAGTCCAAACAATGTAAATAGTAAAAATACTTGCAATACCTCACCTCAGAAATATAGACAGACAATGCAGACCATTGTCCTCATCTTTATTGTTGTTATTACAACATTTTGTCCCTTGTGCTCTTCATCAGGTGCATGTCAATCTGGGTAACCTACAAGGAATTTCAAAAAGAACTCCTTTATTTATTCTATGAGGATAGACTGTTCTCATTCCACTTCCCATGTCTAGGGAATTCTTGCCTAGTTCTTATATTCATTAATGCCTGGTTATTGCTCATCCTATTTTTCACCAAGTCCAAGTACACAGTGACTAACCCTGGGAATGAACTCACAATTACTATGTCACCAAATTCAAAAACCAATGGTTTAATCCACTAAGCTATTGTTCGTCTATTTTATATTTTTGATTGTATAATTGGTATGTACAATTCTGAGTTTGTACCTGTTTTTTCCTCCCCCTCTGCAAAATAGATGACACTTCCTATCTCAGTCATGTCACTCCTCCTATTTCTCTTCTGCCCCTCCTCTTCATTGTTTGTTCTTCTCTTTCTTTTTGTTTTCTTCTCATTTTTTTCCTTCCTTGGCATCATGCTGTGTTATTAGTTTCAATAGGAAAAATATTATTTTTTTTTTCATTGACTGATTTTTCTCTTAAACTTCAAAGGATTTTTTTTATTATTTTTCACTTAAGCTCGTCAGATAAGAGAGCTTTTGTGTCTGCTTGCTTTCCACATGTCACACCCCAGTCAGGGCAAGCGAAGGAAGGGTGAGTGACATACGTTTTCTTACACACTGGCACTTCTTCTTCTAAGTGCTGCATAACTTTCAGGATATGAGTGATCGTGGGTCTCCAAAACTTACTATCTGTTGTGGCTTTTTGCAATTGTTTCTACTTTTCCACCATCCATTCAATTTCCTATTCAACACAAATTGGACAGCAATCCCCAGGTGCAAAAACACCTACAACATACCTGATGAGCACATCAAGTATGTTATATGTATTCATTCACCTGGGGATTGCTGTCAAATTTCATTGTGCATTGCAGAGTGACAAGAAGGATAAATAAATAAAATTGGTATAAAGCTGCCCTCCATGCTAAAAAAATAAAGAACTTATAGGATCTGTGGCTATCAAGCACAATAAGCTAGACGAGGTTCCATAGCTATTGTATACGCAGCCAGTGCGGCCATGATACAGCATCACTGGGTGGAGGGCTTCCTAGACTGAAATCAAAAACCAGAGTGCAGAGTTCCCTCCCAATGGAATCATTGGCCATGTGTCTGTAAGCAAGTTGACCCTTCAAGTTACAAGACATAGGCTATGGTTTGACATCAAGAGGAAAGGGTTAGGTCAACTTGCCTAAGACACACCCAGCACGGATGATGATGATAATGATGACAATTATGATTGTTTTGTTAATGGGGCTTTTATACTTAAATTGCTTAGTTATTTAAAAAAGGATTTTTCTGTTCTGAAAGCAGTAACCACCTTAGCATTTAGATCACAGCTTGGAGTAAACAGAAGTAAATAATATTGATATTTATTAATAGTTTATTTTGAAAAGCTTAAAAATATTATAAATAATAATTTTATGTATAACATGCTATATAGGAAATAAGTGGGTGTGCACATAGTTCAAAGGTTATTGGCACGGAATGTAGGATCATTGAGCTGAGTTCAAACTCTGACCAATGTTGTTGCATTCACTTTTGCACAAATACTCTTGGGAAAGAAAGAAATCCATCTCTTTACCTCTCAAATATAGGTTAAATAGCAGGGTAGACTATAGCCTCTTGCCTTAGTTGGCAACCAGTCTAAGAGAAGGAAAACTCTGAATTCCCAAACTGTGGAGATGGCAACATGAAACCACAACACTATCCTTCCCAAGAACACAGAGAGTAAAGAAAAGGAATTTGTGGAGAGCTATGATTGCCTACATTACAAAGGGATGTGATATTTGTTTAAATTATGTGAAACAAACAACTAGCATATTGATAAACTGATGAAACTGCTTAAATTATTACCACTTAAGGCCATACAAACATCTCTGAAAGAAACAAATGGGAACATAGCTCAGAAAATGAGAGACGTGTCCCACTCAACATTGCTGACCATTACTAGTACATGCATACATACATACATACATATATATATATATATATATATATATATATATATATATATATATATATATTAAAAAAAAGTAACTTATTCATTTTCGTTTATTTGACTTTTAATTGTATCACCTCATGTCTTCCATAAACTTGCCTGACTTTTCCATTAACTTGAATATTCATAAGAACTCCTATACTTAAAAATAAAATCCTCACATTTGTCTTGATGAAGTCCTTCAGAGAACAAAATGCATTGGCTAAAATAAGATTTCCTCTTGTTTTTATTCATATATATATATATATATATATATATATATATATATATATATATAGGTAGGAGAGTTTTACTTAACATTTACCTGATGTCATATTGTATGCTATTATTCTGATAAGAATCTTTATGATCTGCCAAGTGCTTTATACTTATAAAGATTCTCATTGTTTACTGATTGGGTAATAAATATGGCATAGGCAGTTATGGGAATGGATGAGAAATCATTTACCTACTTATCAATTTTCTCACATATATCATGTTTACTGCTTTTGAAGATATATATATATATATATAATGTGTGTGTGTATTTATACATGTATGAATGTAAGTCAAAAATAGACTGATGTTTAAATTAGGTATTAAAAATCTTCAGAAAGGATTAAAATCTTGGTGTTCACAAGATCTTTGGCACTACTGACAATTTGATAACATGAATCAATCTTCAAATGCCCGAATATTCTTATTTTAAACAATTTAGAAAGTTATTAAAGATAGTTATAAACATTGATCTACTTTTGATTTACTCTGGCTCTAGGATATTTAGCACAGCAAAAGAAATACCATAAGTTTTATCTATTTTTTGAATTGCTAATACTCTACATTATATATATATATATATATATATATAAATTAATTATGAAATGGACAAAGTCCAACAATTATTTTTTTAAGACATTTTTTATGTTTTTATTTTTTCTATGAAAATTTCTCGAACATTCAGGCCAGTAAATGTTGTTAATACTGTTTATTATAAACAGAGCATTTACTTAAATATTTGTATCTATAAAAAGAATGTATAAACATAGTATATGAATAAGGTAGAAAATATATGTGTGTGTGTGTGTATATAATAAATGAATAAAAAGAGGCAAGAGAAAAAACTATTCTTAGCTGACTCATTTTGTCCTCTAAGGGACATTATCAAAGCAATGCTTATTCATATATATATATATATATATATATATATATATATATATATATATATAAGCATTGTCTTAATAAAATCCCTCAGAGGATGAAACGAGTTGGCTTTGAATAGTTTTTCCTCATCTCTTTTTATTCATTTTGTTCCTTCACGGATATAATCTATCTGAAAATAATTTACATATGTATGTATGTGTGTGTGTGTGTGTGTGAATATTAGGTATATTTAGGCAGCAAGTATTCATCCAAACAAATTTGATTAAAAAGAACTGACAAGTCTGTTTGTTTTAATTTTTTATTGTATTTTTCCTATTTTCAGACAATATTTGAGTATTGCACTCAAAGTTGTGGATAAACTGTCCAAAGTTCATATTTTATTATTTTTATTCAAGTACTTTCGACTTTCACAGTCATTATAAAGAACCAATGTGGTATCTGTGTTCTAGTTGGGATTTATTTGTCTACATCCTGGTATTCTTTAGGAAGATTTGACGTTTGAAATGGTATAGTAGGGCGTCATGTGTAACGGCTGTTGAGAATGAGGTTGCACAAAAAGAATATTATTTATGTACTTTATTTTTTACTTTTATTTTTTTTTCTATTATAATACTGATAAAAAATTATTGTATTGTTATAAGGTGCGTTAAACCAAATTATATTTCTTTTTCTTTTATTTTTGTATATATTGTTTGTAGTTACATATTCTAATTTAGTCATCAGTCCACTTTTTCTTAATGGTAGTTCATATATTTTTTTTATTGTCATTAAATATTTTTGCATTGCTAAAATTATTAGCAATTCTTTTATTAATAAATATTTATATATGCATCCTGGGTATGACGATAAACTACGTCCAACAGAAAGGCCGCTGATCAGGAGGCTTTGAGGAGTGTGGAACCATCTCTTAATTGCTGGTGTTCCCAGGTCCACCCTGACCCGAGGTGGTAGCACCTGTTAGGGTCCCAGCTATGGGCAAATAGTTAACCCCGAAACTGAGGTAAAAAGCATTATGAAAGTGTAAAAATAGGTTTTCATACCAGAAATACTTTGTAAAAAAATTATTACCAGCAATACGTTTTTGAAAATAATATTATCAGCTATAAATTTTGAGGAAAAAAATATTATCAGAAATAGATTTTTGACAAAACAAAAATATTACCAGGAAAAAAAAATGTCGTCAGCATTAAATGACCCATTGAGGTTGATATACCATAAAACAAAACGAAACAAACAAAACAAAACAAAACAAAACATTTATATATGTTTATACACATTAGGTGGATGGTTTGAATTTTTGTTTATGTATGTAGGTTTATTCTTTGTTTTTACATATATATATTCAAACATATACTGTTAAATATAACAGACAATGAATGTCTATTGTGTTTGATCATGAGCCATTCTAAGCTTCATATAGTTGCTTTAGTTTCAGGAGAAAATAAAGACAAAAACTGTCCAACATTTGGATATTTTTTATGTTCTTCATTGATCTAAGCTTTCAGCTTACGAGTCATCATCAGAGTGGTTATATGGACATTTCAACAAAGATATTCACCATCAAAGATGATATCCTGTTATGTTTACATAGAAGTTGCTATGCAATGATAATGGTTGCAGAATAGCATATGCAGGTCATAAATTTGTGATGCAGTTCTATGCTATTCCGCAACTGTTATCATTGCATAGCAACTTCTATGTTTGTCTACATGAACAGAATGAAATAAGAAGATTAATCAACTCTAATAACAAAATGCATATCAGAGTTTTGCAAAACAAACTCAAGTATACTCATTAGCAAATGGTCCAATATCGGCAGAAAAGACCCAATAACAAACTTATCCAAATTCTATCAGATACACAATTAGAAGCTCTCAGTTTGGGCTAGAAATTTGCCACTGGAACACCAAAATATGACACCACAGATTACATAATTAAAAATCACCACCACATTGACTCCGATTTTACAAAAGGCTATATCCAAGGCCTAATCACAGCTACATACACAAAAACAACTGACACCACACTTCCTTGAAGATATATAAAAGCCCTAAAAGAATTAGCTAACAATAAAAAAAAATCCATATATCTACTTCTGATAAGGGCAGGGGAATCATAATCATGGATAAACACATTTACCAACAGAAAATGAGAGAACTCATTAATGATGACAACATCTGTGAAAAAGTAAACGAAAACAAAGCTATAAAAGAAACACAAAAATTCACAAATGACATCAAAAAGCTACTAAAAAATGAAAACTTCTCCTGGATAAAACTAATTGAATACCATCCAAAAACACCCACATTATACAGAATAGCAAAAACACATAAAGCGAACATACCAATGAGACCCTATCATATCAGGGATAGGCAGTACCCCACATTAACTAGCCAGCATACTAAGCAAAATCTTAACCCCACTCCTCTACACTATTAGCCCATCACACATAAAAAAAATTCAGGTGACCTCCTAAACAAATTAAAAAAAAAGACATTAAAAACAAATATGGCTAGTTTAGACATAAAATTTCTATACGCAAATGTCCCTATAGAGAAATGCTTAAATCTACTAAAAAACGTCTAACAAAAGCAAAAATTAAATTACCTTTATCTACACATAAAATCATAAAAATATGCTAAGAAATGTTTATTTATTTTTGATAATCAACTTTACAGACAAAAATTTGGTTTACCAATGCGATCTCCTCTCAGTAATATTCTTGCTTGTCTATTTTTAGAGTTTCTAGAAAGTGACCCATTCAAAAACATTCTACCTCCAAACTCTTCCTATTTCAGATACATACCTGACTCACTACTAATATATTCACAAAATACAAATTAACAGATCTTATCAACCAACTTAGCAATGTTGAACTTACAATAGACATCACATTTGAAAGTGAAACCAACTACACTCTTCTCTTCCTAGATATAATGTTACACAAAACCAATAACAAACACAATTTTGATGTTTATAGAAAAGCTACAAACAAATATGACCTGGTCAGTTTCTACTCAAACCACTCTTCTAAAATTAAATCTGGAATTATTATAGGTTTCTATCTGAGAGCATTAAGAATCTGCAGTCCCCAATATTTACCTAAAGAAACATACATAGGAAAAACATATATGTATAAATATACACACACACACACACACACACACACACATATATATATATATAAATATGTGTAAAATATGTGTGTGCATAAATATGTGTGTATTTATGTGTATAAATGTATCTATATATATGTATAAATGTATACATATATATATGTATAAATTTATATATACATATATTTATATATTAATTTAAAAATATTATGTATGTTTGTATAAATATATACGTGTGTGTGTGTATATATATATATATATATATATATATATATATATATATATATATAATGTGTGTGTGTGTGTATATGCTGCTGACTGTGATCTTGTGGCTCGCTTGGAAGGAGATATGCAGCATCTCATGGATGCTTTTTCTAATGCATGCACTGCACTGGGATTGATTATTAGTTTAAAAAAAGACATTAGTCATGTACCAACCAGCTCTAAGAATGCCATATTGTGAACTAAGCATCTTTGTTTATGGTAAAAAGTTGATGAGTGTTTTGTATATCTTGGGAGAATGTTGAACATATTCTGTAATCTTGATGTGGAAATTTCAAACCGCATACGAAAAGCTAGCAGCACATTTGGAAAAATGAATAAATGTCTGTGCTCTCAGCACGGAATTTCAGTGAGTACAAAGCTAAAGGTGTATCATGCATGTGTGCTTACAGCACTTTTTTATGCTTGTGAGACATGGATGGTTTATGGTAGACAAATGAAAAGGCTTGAGAGATTCCCCCAGTACTGCTTATGTCGTATCCTTGGCATTACCTGGCAAATGCTTGTTAGTGATGTAGACATGCTAGAAAGGAGCAGCTGTGATCATATTGAGTCCTTGATACTAAAACATCAACTTAGGTGGATGGGCCACTTTGTTTGAATGGATGACAGCTGTATTCCAAATGGTGAGAGAAATGCCACCAAACCTAAGATGTGCTTTTAAAATTGCATCAAGGATGCACTGAGGAAATGCTACATTCCTTGTGAGCACTGGGAAGAATATGCATCTGATTGCAATAATTGGAATGAGGCTGCTCGGAAGTAGAAGGTGTCACTTTGAGGAGGAGAAGAGGAGGCATGCAAGGCTTAAAAGAGATGTGTGTAAATGCGTCCCCGTTGAACTTTCAGAAGACACCTGCAGACAGCTTGATCTAACATGTACAAATCTTGGTAGAGTGTGTTTGTTGATGGCTGGTCTAAATAGTCACTTGAAAGCACACTGATGGATGGTGGCAATTGACTATAAAGCCATAGATGTCCAGCAAATTAAATGTGATATTTGTGGTAAGACATGCGGGTCCAAAAACAGTTTCATGCGACATTTTAAATTGTATGATAAGATAACACTCACTGTTGCATCTCTTAAGTGCTCTGTTTGCACCAGAGTATGTAGGTCCCTTGATGGGTTAAAAAGCCACATTCGTTCAGCACATCTGTAGATATTCTCCAAAAAGAAAAAGATATATCGTAATGGCCATATACAGACACGAGTTAGCAAACACCATATATATATATATATATATATATATATATATATATATATATATATATATATATATATTCACTTTAAATGTAACTATATTTGAGTAGACAGCCGGTTTAATGCTTTCATCTACCAGACTTAATGTTCAAGAAATCTCATTAAAGATAAACATGTACTCTCCTGCAGGATTCAAACCTGCATCCTCCTGGAACATCTGATAACCAAGATGGTTAATGGATGCAGATAATGATAACAAGGAAGCTCGCGGGTAGTTTTAACAAAACAAGATAAGGAATTTATTTATGAATTTACATGCTTGAAGTTCTGTAGGTCGCTTGTTTCATGAAAATAAATCAGCAAATTTTGAAGTCCATAGTTTCAATGAATTGTCATAAAGAGGTAATGTTCATACAACAGATTAAATGATCTGACACAAAATAATATTCAAAAATGTTTAAAACAAAAGATGTCGTTGTTCATCGAAGGGATGTATAGTTGTATATATTCAAAAATAGACAAAGAGAGATAGTTTGAAATACTTAGCTTTCTTGGATTGTTGAAATAAAGTTATTTGAAGTGCCAACTGCTTCATTAAAGCTGATAATATAACTGGTGAGTAATTTGACTCTGGCAAAAATCTGAATTCTGGAAGCATGAACAGAAATGAGACTTTTCTCATGACGTTGGATGCTCTTTTGTTGATTTAATTTTTTCTTTATTTTATATCAAAAATAATTTCACATTGACTCGCTATTTTCTTTTCTTTCATTTTCTAAGCTCAATGGTTAATTCCTGAGAAAACAAGGTTTTCATTGGTCCAAAGAAAATTTCACATAATCTTGCTAATTTCTTTCCATCTTTTTCCTCAGATCACCTGAATTTGAAGGGAGTGGGTAAAAGGAGTTATTATTATTTGATACCCACTACAAATTAATGACCAGTATTCAAGCTTCTTTGATTTTTTTTCTAATTTTTGACAGATTGAAGAATTAGACGCAGAATTCAACTTAAGAACACAACTGCATATACCAAGAGCAAAACGCATTGAACATGATGTCTACAATGTGAGAGCAGGTAGATATCCCAGAATGCAATATACAGTCACTTAAACATGTCTAGATTGTTCTCCAGTATATTTTCCTTTTGCTACAAGAGTTGAAATCTGAGCTTTCCTTTTTTTTTAAAACCATTTAGTACCCAGACATGGTTGTGAAATTTGATGAAAATCAGTGTAAATTGATATGTCATAAATTGTATATGCATATAATTTAAAATTAGACCAATGTTTATAGTCCTCAGTGTGACTATAAACTACAACCGTCAACATAGCCTCTGATAGGGAGATTGGCAGTTTTGAGGAGCATGTAACCACTTCTTAATTGCTGTTGTTCCTAAGTTTACCCTAACCTGAGGTGGTAGCACCCTTTTAGGGTCCCAGCTATGGGTAAATAGTTAACCCTCAAACAAAAACAAGACACTATGAAAGTATAAAAATACATTTTTATAGTCAAAATACCAGCAATACATATTTATATGGAAAAAAATACCAACAATACATATTTATATTAAATTTATCATGAATACAATTTTAAAGTAAAATGTCCTGCAATACATTTTATTGTAAAGTGGTTAACAATACATTTTATGTGTAGTTGAAGCCATAAAATTGTGTTCAAAATATTTCGATTTCAGCATTAAATCACCCAAAGAGCTTAATATGCTGCTAAACAAAATCAACCAACCAATTTAGACCAATGTTTAAATTTACTTTTAAATTTTTTAAAAACCTTTAAAAAGCACATATTGTATTTTAATGTTTTCCGTGTATATTATTCATAAAAATAGAATAATGAAAATTAATACTCATCTGGTATTAAAAAACAAAACTCGTCTTAAAATATGTTCCATGAATTGAACAAAGGGCATGAAAAGGTTATATTTAATAAGACACCTTTTTGAATTGGACATTTATTTATAAAACTGTTCAAGTGTTGAACAAATAATGGCTTTTTGAAAAAAAAAAGATTTTAACATTATAATTTACTATTTTTAATCATTTTACCCCAAGCAAGGAAATAAAGCCACTAAGCCTAAGGGGATTACTGAGTGTGAAAGAATAAGAAAAAGAAAAAACATTATTAAGGAGCGAACGCTATGAAATAACAGACATTAAAAAGACAGAAGATGATTATTGGTATTGCATTTAAATTTTTGAAGATCAAAGTTGACTAGAAAGCAAGAAGCCAGAAGAGAGTTCCACAGGCAAGTAGTTTGAGAAAAGAAACTATTAGCATAGAACTCGGTTATATCTAACCAATTCAACTGTAAAATGAATGAGACCTTTCTGCCAATCTAGTACTGCACTTAAATTAATAAATTCTTTGAGGAAAGTTCATTAGAACAATTACCTTGAAAGTATTTATAGAAAAGGCAGAGGGAAGCTACATTATGGCAGTGGGAAAGTGACTGAAGCCAAGATGCCAGGTCAGGACCAATAACATTGCAAATTCTTCTTTGGATTTTATCAAGAATCTCTAAATATATAGTATATGTGTTAGCAATATTCGAAGCATGGACAAATGGTAGACTTATATGTAAGATAGATTCTGGAGAGAAAAATTGTCTTGGACAATACAGTCAACCAACTTTCCTAGCAGCAGACTTGTTATAATTTTTTTTCCTAGAAAGGTAATTGTCTTCTGGCAATAAATAGAGGCAAATGACTTGGAAAACTTCATAATGATTAATATAATCATCACTGCCACCACATCCACCTTCTTCTTAGTTTTGTGAAAGTTCTAGAAAAAAAAAAGAAATGGAAAACTACCCCTCCATACATTCTCTCTTGTCTTCTCACAACTTGAAGCCAGAACCTTACTGCAGAAAACTGACTTTATTTATTAATGAACAGGTTTCTGTTCTGCTTGTGCAAGTCTGAAGAAAGACCTGTTATTTTTCCATAGTAGTACATATTTCAAGTATCCGTCCTGCAACTATACTGTTGAAAATGATTCATTCTAAATCTTCCCAGGTTTTATATTTAATGGCTTTTGAGTTGTCAGTTCACTATAATAATTTAGTCTCCTAATATTCAATAATGACCTGGACAACTTTTTGCCGTCTGGTTCTCCAGTGAACCACATGTCCTTATTTCATTTTCGGTTTATACCATATGGTCACATTTATTGTCTTTAGCTCTCCAAACACAATTACACTAAAGAGCAATAGTTTGGGGATTCTGGATCTCAAAGAATTGCATAAAAATTGAAGATTTGCATGCCTTTTTCATAACTAATTTATTAGCTCACTTCAGGCCTAAGAGACTTTCACGTTCTGAAGGGTTTTATCATATATTCAATATTAACAATGATGATAATAAAATTAGCCCATTACTTTTTAAAGTTTCCTTAAAAGTTTATCTCCTTTTACCTAATCTTGCTTGTTGGTTAATTGTAATCAAAGAGTTGTCAGATTTTGAATTTTCGGTAACCTAAAAACTGGATGCCATATTCTAATAGGTTAAATAGTTTCGGCATCCTAGCTTAGTAGGAGTCAATTGAACCAAAGAAAATATGAAACTTACTAATTATTAAATCCAGAGGGCGCCACCAAATGTTTGGATTGTAGTGTATTTTGACTTGGTTGAAGGTGATTGAAGACATTAATAGTCTATCCATTGGTATCAAAAAATGATTGCATATAAAATTGATAATCTGTTAAGTTCTCACCATTATTTATGTCTTTTCACATGAGGCTTTAAACATATTTACGAATTATTATATTAACATAGAAATTTTGATGGAATCAGTTTATTAATCACACTATAAGTCTACCATTTGCTCATGCTTAAAATATTGCTTCCACATAAGGTCCAGTGATTTTTGGTAAAAACCAAAGATTCAGCAACATTATTGATCCTGATCTGGCATCTCAGCTTCAGTTACTTTCCCACTGCCCTAAGGTTGCCTCCCTGTGCCTTCTCTATAAATATTTTCATGGTAGTTGCTCAGATAAGCTCCTTGCTCAAGACTTTTTGAACTTAAGCACACTACTAGTCTGGTGACAAGATCTCATCAGTTTACAGTCGAGCTGACTAGATGTAACCGTAAGTTCTATGCCAACAGTTTCTTCTCTCGCACTTCTCACTTGAGGAACTCTCTTCCAGTTCCATGCTTTCTAGTCAACTTTAATCTTCAAAAATGTAAATGCAATGTTGATTGCTATCTGCTGTCTTCCTGATTACTCTTCTATCGTTTTGGCTCCTTAGTAAGATTTCTGTTTTCTAAGTCTTCTACACCCATTAAACCCTTGTGTCTTAGCATGACTTCAATTAGAAAAACAAACAAAAAAAAAAAAAATGATCCTCCACTTTATGTCCAATATAGACTTTACCATAAAAAAAAGACAATATATTTTATTAAATTGTTAATATTATTACAAAGATATCATCTGTGAGGTATTAAATAAAGTTTTCCAAAGTTGTAATATGTGGTAATTATGGTGAGGGGACCAGTTTATTACTTAATAACAACAGAAAAACAATCCCCCAATTTATGCCCAGTGTGAGTCTTTAAAAATAGCTTTCCAATTATTATATTAATGTATAGTAATATTGGGTGGGTGGATTTATTACTTTATAACAATAGAAAACCAATCCCTCAATTTATGTCCAGTGTAGAATCTTATATTAATATTCATTTTGTTAAGTAACTTATTATTATTAGGTTTTCATATATGAGTCATTAAATATATTTTCCATTTATATTAATATGCAGTAATTATGGTAATGGGATCAGTTTAAATCAAAGAGTATTGGTTGAAATATTGTGTCTATAATAATCAAGAGGAAAAGAATATTTTGAAATAATTACAAAGTCCAACAAAATCTCATTTCAAAAGTATTCTTTGTTTTGTTTTTTTCTTTCCTTATATTGGCATTTGAATCTTTCGTGTGTGTCTGTGCATAGATAATGGAATTCTTTTTCTGATTTTCAGGCGAGCTTCTCTTACATTCAAATCGTGTGGCTGAACATTGCCAAGGAGTGGAAAAGGCCCTGACTGATTTGAAAATGAAATTTTTTTCAATCAAACAACAACAAGAGAAAATGATGGGAGAATTTCAAAATGAAATTGAGCTGATGGAACCTGCCTTTCTAAATATTACAAAATCTGGAAGGTATGAACATTGTTTTTATAAACACTTGATAAACACTGAAACACTCTTCTAAACACTTGATAAACACTGAAACACTCTTCTAAACACTTGATAACCACTCAATAGTCATGAAATTGTGAACCATTTTCCAAACACTTGATAGTCAAAAAATGGTAAACCATTTTCTAAATACTTGATAGTCAAAAAATGGTAAACCATTTTCTAAATACTTGATAAACACTCGATAGGTAATGAAATGATGAACCTTTTTCTAAACACTTAATAAACACGAAAGGATGAACCATTTTCTAAACACTTGATAGGTCATGAAATGGCAAACCATGCAAACTTAAAATAATGGAAAGCTGGTTCAACAACATGTCGTCTGTTTAATGGCTGTTGATTGTTTTTTATGGGTTACCAACCCTTTGTGGGTTATTTAAAGCCAAAGAATATATTTTGATTGAAAGAATTTTGTTTTTACACATGAATATTGGACTAACAAGTTTTTGGAAATAATGATTTTTTTTTTTTGTTTAATCAATTCACTCCATGCAAAGCAATAAAGTCACTAAGACATAAGGAGTTACTGAGTGTGAGAAAAAGATAAAAATTACAAGAATTAAGAAAGATTTTCCAGATATGTCCTACTATTTAACCCATAGATTGGGGAACAACATCTCTCATCAGGAAATTGGAGGTTTCGAGGAGCATAGAACTACCTCTTAATAGCTGTTGTTCCCAGGTACAACCTGACCCGGGGAGGTAGCACCTGTTAGGGTCCCAGCTATGGGCAAATAGTTAACCCCAAAACAAAAATCAAAAAACTAGGAAATTATAAAAATACCACCAATATATTTTTATAAAAAAAATTACTAACAATACATTTGTGTTGCAAAATTACCAGCAATATATTAATAAAATATATATTAATATATTTTTATTAAAAAAGATTACAAACAAATAATACATTTTTATAGTAAAATTACAAACAATACATTACTAGCCATACATTCTATAATATAATTACCAACCATACATTTTATAATAAAATGACCAACAATATATTCCTGAAGTAAAATGTCCAGCCACACATTTTTAGAGCTGGGGGAGAAGAGAAGGATTCATTTCCCAAGGGTACTTGTGCACAAGTAATTGAAACATACTTGACTAGAATTTGAATTCAGGTCTCTAATTCCTCATTCCAAGCCACTAGCGATTACACCACCCACACATCCATCTAATGTCTAAGAGTAGAAAAACACAATGTGAATTTCATAGTTGATAACCTATGCTCTATCCATTCCAGTGTTTCATTAGAAGAAGGAAATACTAAGATTTACCCAGTAAAAGGCTCGAGAGCAACTCAAAGTAGAACACTACTGTTAAAATAGTAAAGATGAATGGGGGGTGTGATACAAATGCAAGTGTAGGTGTGTATGATGATAAGAAGAATAGATAACAATTGACCCATGACTTGAAGGGCTTATGATTGTAGTGTTCAGGAAAGCACCCACGTGGGAGTCTGTTGCAGTTCTGTTGGAAAAAAAACTGAGTGAAACTTTCTTCTTCCCTTTAGAACACAGAGGAGATGAGGGTGTTTTGACTCTGTAGCACAGCATGTCTTTGCAGTAAAGGTCTGGAATAATAACTCACAATTTGTTAATAGGTGAACATTTGTAAATTGGGTTATTTTTAGAAACTCTATAATGCTATGTAAATGTTCTTTTTCTCAGTTACGGTAGTGATGATGGTAGTGACAGTATGAAATCATGGGTACAGGATAGGGCAGCTTACCTAACTAAGAATTCTTTAACTAAGTCCTTTACATATTGTCAGTTTGTCCAATATAGCCCCTCCCTGATGCATTTCGTAGAGACAGTGTTGATGGAGTAAATTATTTCAGATCTGAATCATTTACTGCTAAAATGCCTAACTGTTCAATGTTAGTTTCCGCCTGTCCTCTGATTGACCGATCATTATAACTCCTAACCAATCAAACAATGTCTGATATAAGAGAATGCAGCCCCTATTGGTGGGCTCATATACCACTGTAAGGACAAACTATTAGGGATACAATTTCCTATTAGAGAGGTATGCAATTTCCTGGAGTTGTTTGATGACATATATGCCATCATTAGATCCCTTACTAGAATGACAAACAAACTGGGTTGTGAGAAGTAGTAGTCTGTGATCATATTTAAAGTAGGACTTGTATACTTTAACATTTATCACAAACTATCTAAACGAAGAGTTTGAGATGCTGAAGTCAATAAGCTTTTTTGTTATGATATCTAGGCTATGCGATGTGATGCAGTGTTTCATGGGATATGCTCAAATGATATGTTATAGATAAAAAAGACAATTAAATATATCTCAAAACTGTTATTCATTTTAATGGGGACACATAAAGTGAAAAACAGCAAATTCTTGTGGTATAGGTGGAAAAGAAACAGTATTTACAATTATAATTAGTATGTCAGCTTTTCTTATTGGTACCAACTGACATGACTATTACACCACCAATTTACCATATAGCATGAAGCTTTAAAATGTTGATGATTAACTTTAGATTTGCTGTTTACTTTCTAAAATTAATTTGAGCAAATTTTCACACTCAGTCTGTATTCTATGTTGTAATCTGTAAGAAAAGGTGCAGTATTGTATGCAAATTAGATAGACAAGTATAAATAGAGAACAACTGGTGAATCTAGTGAACAGCTATACCTAGCAAACCCGGTTGCTATTCAGGACATGGAGAACTGTACTAGGACTACTACTATACAGAGAAATATGCAAAACATAACAAAAGGATTGTCAGTGGTCAGGAATGGAAGCAAGTATTACTGATAAAATAGGGTTATTATATATATATATATTAACTATTGGTTTTACTATAGGAAATGCACTGCTGAGATTTTTTTTTAGTTTGCATTTTAAATTTTAAAAAAATGTTAAATAAAACATTAAAACAAACTTAATGTTTATTTTAAATCTTCATATGGTTTACAGATTAATTACTCTAAGGAACCAAATGTCAAAGGAAATTCAAAAACTGATGGTGAATATTCGCACAAGTTTACGTGTATTCCGAGTTGAACTTGACCAAGCTCTGCAGACAGTGAGAGAATCCAATGCGTCCCTGGTTCAAAATTTCAGGTAAACCAGTATTAATCATTTTAGATTCAGTTTTTTGCTATTTTTTTTTTTAATATTTTGTTGCCTACATCAGGAGGATTGAAATTCAATATGACTTCATCAAGATAACCATCTCAATTAAAAATGTCGCCATACCTTCCTAAAATTCTCCCTTTTAATTTGCTGAAAATAAAAAAATTTCAAAATTCAAACATAATCTTACAAGGCTTGATTGGTAAGTAAGGTTTCCTGCCAGGTAGCATTTTTAATAATGGTGGCAGAAACATGTTTGATATATATTTTGTAATGTACAAAGTCCTGTTCAAAAGCTTAGTGTGATTACATTGAGTTAGTATTCATTAGTCATGACTAATATGTCCAAGTTACCTATAAAGCAATAAACTGTGATAAAATCTTTCACACAAGCAAATTTTACATGAATCGAAATTCAAAGACACATAAAAGTAATGAAACCTTAAAAAGACTCCATATTGCATCCATAAAATATAACCTAAAAGGAGAATATTTTTCTTACCACAATACAAGACCCAGTAAAAAAGGTTAAATGCTTGAAATTAATGGTTATTGTACACCTTTTATAAAACATTGGTCTAGGATCATCAGATTTGTGGTTGTTCCTTAAATTAAAATTGGTTGTGCTTAAATTGATAGAAGTGTTGAAAAATCAAGATTTCTCATCCAATACTGAAGTTGAAGTTGTAAAACACGATCAAAAGTAATCTAGAAATCTAGATGTTGTCGGACTGGATCTAAAGTAATCTAGAAATCTAGAAGTTGTCTGACAGGATCTAAAGTAATCTAGAAATGTAGAAGTTGTACAACTGGATCAAAAGTAATCTTGAAATGTAGGTGATGTATGGCTAGATCAAAAGTAATCTAGTTCTAGAGTAAAATGTAGACAAAAATTTAGTAGAAATTTCGTATGGTGAACGTATATTACTTCTGATTTAATATTTATTATAGTTGTAAATTATTCCAGGTTTTTATTTTATTTTCTTAAATTATACTGGATTTTTATGGCAGACATCAATGTGTTAATGTAATTTACTTATTATTTTATGCAATTATTACAAATCTCTTGATGTATGAATTGTATGAACAAAGCATATTTTTTTAATCTTTTGAAATACTGAAGTTGTTTCTCTGCTTTGACAATTTCAGGCTTTTTTCAGATGGTGGAAACTTTTGTCCTGAAGAAGTGTCCCAGTTTCAGGAAACAATTGAGGATTTATCTAAAATGATTGATGAAAATGAATGTCACATTCTTGTGGAGATGGAAGGAATGGAAGCAACCAGATTTGATCAAGCCAGTCGAATTACAATTGAATTTGAAGACAGGTAAAATAGTTGATCAGTTTGTTGTCATTCATGCAACTATCCAAGCAGAACAAGGACAACAAGTAAAGCTTGGGTATTGATTCTACAATCAGTTGATTTTGACGTCGCTTAAAAATGATAGGCACCTTTAAATTACATAATTTGATGAAACTTTGCAACCCTGCAAATGTCAGGATTTCCCACATTTTTCAAACTTCTAACATGGATACAATTTTTGTATTATATTTAAATCAAACTTCAACTTTAGGGCCAATTCACTCACTTTGAATTTAAAAATGAAAAATTCCCAGAAACAAAGGTAAGATCCAGCCAAAGTAAACCAAACTACATAAGAAAATCCTATTTTCATAAAAAATTAATCTACTTCCAAACTTTATGCAATTTTCATATCATATTTTGTTCATATTATAAATAATACACTGCTGTGGAAAATGTCATGGGTTAGCAGTATGTATAGAGTAGTGGGTAGTACTACCATACCTTAAATATCATACAAATGCCAAAACCTCTAAGAGTTATTACTCTGACATCTGGTGAGCCAGTGTGAACTCATGGCAAGGTGGTATGAATTATCAGAATTTCAATAGGACATGATAATAGGTGCCAGAGGGCAGAGACATTCTATTTCTGAAATTGTGAAGATATTTAGTACTCCTTGATCATGTATACTTGGGGATACCTGATACTGCTCACTATAGATAGCATAGAAACTGCCTACAAATATCAGGGAGCTGTAAACAGCTTTCGAGATAACATGGCTCAACATCTCTCCAAAGGGCTTCTGATCACTTTTGGAATCAAGGACATGTGAAGTTGCTGCACCTTTCCTGTCTAGTGGGGGGGGAGTAATGAGCTTGTGTAAATGAATGATAGAACAAGGAATAGGGGGGATAGTTAAGGGATGCACTATGCTCTAGAGCTACAAAGAATACAAAGTTGTGGAGAGCCATGATTGCACATGTCTTAAAGGAAGAAGATTATCATGATTTGATTAGTATAATCTACACTGATTTTTGCAGATTAGAACTAAGGTGTGAAAAATATGATTTTCCCTTTTCCTAAATAAACATTATTGTTGTAAATTTCCAGAATGTTATAATCCATAAAAGCATTGTAAGTTTTAAAACAATTCATCACCCACAAGACTGTGTAGATGCTTTGGGACTCTATTAAGACTGGAAAGTGAAAACTGGGTAGCTCCTGTCCATATAAGGCAGCAGTATTCCATTTCCGGCCTGATCTGTCTCTTGTAAAGGTAGGGCATAGCAGGATGAGTCTGATACTTACTGGAGCAGTACAGGAACTGACCATTTTTCCAGCATCTTTAGCAAAGGATCATATGTATGAGTTCCACTTGAAGCTCGAGATGAGCTTAAGTCCCAATATGTGCTCAAGGCACAGGGCCTCCCTGAAAGAACATCTATTCATCATGATAGACAAAATTTCAGGGTTAACTCAACAAAGATGGAATGCTACTAGTTTGGTTTTTGAGGCATTGAATGTGTGGTCAGCCAGTTTTTTTACCCCACTGAGCTGTTATAGTTCGGTCAGAGGAGAGATTAACTGTCAGGCTTTGGCCATCTAAAAGGTGCACTCATAAAAAATGAATTGAGACCTTGGATTTCTTAGAAATTTAAACTCTCCCTGTCTGTCAGCTCAAATTAATTTCCTTGTCATATTTGTTTTATAATACCATTTCAACTGAACATTCTGCAGCATTTCTTGATTGTCTGTTGCGTCCTAAAATGTTGAATCTTGCTCCAAGGTGGCATGTGCTTCCCCTTTCAGACATGACACACCTGGTGCCTGCACTTTTATTTGGGATAAAAACAAAAAAACAACAATGAGAAATTTAGTTTAAGCTAACCTATATACATTTAACCGAAGCTTGCATCTCTTTCACCTCCCCACTGATATGTGTAGTAATACCTTAATAGTGTTGGATAAAGTTTTATGATGTTTTTTTTTTTTGTTCACTATTATGAAATAAGTAATATTTTAATAAACTAGTTTATTAAAATAGTATTTTAATTGTTATAAATTAAATAAAACTTATCATCAAATTTTAATTTATTAAAATATTTATTTCATTACTGTAAATTATATTTGATTTTTTTTTATAAAGATATATTAAATAAATTAAAATACTGATGAAAATATTGACTATTTAAATGAAAATATTCTGTTCCTTTTTCTTCCACAAAAGCCAAAGTTATGACACGTTTTTTACACTAAAATCTATGCCTGATGACTATTCTCCCATGACTATACTTTTTGGGGTTACAATTTGTCATTGTTGGTTACCTGTGAATAAGTAAGCAGATCCTTTATTCAATCCACATGCTTTGATGACATAGATTGTCCTCATTCTAGTTGCCTTACTTGAGGCTAATCTCATATATCAGTCAATTTTCCCCTCGAGTTAACTGAGCCCCCTCCTGGTTCAGTGGAAGAGGGACAAGCAAACATTATAAGTACAAAGGAACCTAAAAGAAGATCTCAAGAATGGATAATGAGAACATTCTGTCACTTTGAATTAAATAGAGAGGATTCAGTTTGAAACTTTTCTCTTTTTAATCGTTTTGCCCCGAGCAAGGTAGTAATGCAACTAGAATGCAGGTGGTTACAAGGAGTGAAAGAGAAATGAGAAGACTGGGGATGGTTGAGGAAAGAACAAAAAAAAAAGGAAAAAAGTTCAGGAAGATAGAAGATTACAATTAAAGGTTGTAGTTATCAGGTAGCGACGGAGATTGATAAGAAAGGACTAAGCATAAACCACAAGAAGACAGAGTACATGGTTGTCAGTAAGAAGATGAGCCCGAAATGTGATTTGAAGGTCGGGAACACTAGAATCAAGCAGATGCGAAAGTTTAAATATCTGGGAAGCGTCTTGGCAGAGGACAGTAAGGGCAACACTGAGATCCGTAGGTGTATTGGGATGGCCAAGGACACATTCCAAAAGCTGGGCAGAGTACTGTGACAAAGAAAAGAATACTGAACTGTTACATGACATTTGTCCTTCTTTACGGTAACAAATGTTGGATGATTTCCTCAGAGATGAAGAAGAGACTCAAGGTGACGGAGATGTGGTTCTACAGAAGGATGCTAAGGATATCACGGACCGAGCGTGTGAGCAATGATGACGGCTTAGAGAGGTTGCAAACAAGGAGGAGGCTTATACTTAATATCAGGAAGAGGCAGCTGAAGTTTCTTGGACACATAATGAGGAAGGAGAGCCTGGAGAATCTGATATTCACAGGTCGAATAGAGGAAAAGAGAAGCAAGTGAAAATAATGCATGACATACCTGGTGGACTTAAGCAAGTGGATGACAGAACGTGGTCTGGGAGAGGAATCAAAGGGAAGGAACTTGTTGAGAGCTGCAAGGGATAGAGGGAGGTGGAGAGCCATGATCACCTATGTCCTGAAAGGACATGGCACATAAAAAGAAAGAAAGTTATTAGGAAAGCAAGAAATTGGATGGGAGTTCCACAGAGAAAAAAACAAAAAAACTGTTAAAGTAGAAGTGGTGGTTGCATCTAGCTACTTCAACGGGTATTAGGTTGGTGCAAAAATAATATCGTTTTCTCACATAGTAACATATGTGAGAAAACGACATTATTTTTGCACCAACCTAATAAAAGGTGAAACGTTGTTGCCATTCTAGTAGCACTCTTAAATTCATACAGTTGGGGCACCAGGGATAAATAGCTCATCAAAGCAGTTGCCATGAAAATATTTGTAGAACAGGCAGAAGGAAGCCACACCACGTTGGTTGGAAAAATGACAAGATGCCTGGGTCAGGAACAACTGTATTGCAGATCCTTCTCTGGATTTTGTCAAGAATATCGAGAGGTACAGCTGAAACACCAGACCAGATATGGCAACATTATTCAATGCACGGTCGAAGGGTAGATTTATAAATGTGCAAGATGTATTCTGACAAAAAAAAATTTGGGGTCATGACAAAATGAACCAACTTTCCTTCTAGTAGATGTATAAATTGACTCAATATAGTTGTTCCACTTCATATCAGTGGAAAATGTGTGGCCAAGAAGGCAAAGAGTGTTGCTCTCCTGAAGTTTAGCATCAGCCATGTTGACAGCAGGCAGAAAAGCTTTCTGGAAGTTTACTAACACATGAAGAAGGTCGGAGAGTAGTAAGACCAAATATAACAAACTAGATGAGGATATTAGTCTGAGTAAGTCAATGTATAATTATGATATACTTGTTTTAACCCATGAAAATTTCACAGTTTTCCTATTTTAATATTCGGATGAATCTTAATTCTTCTGTTAATGATTAAGTAAGCTCATGGTGAGCACTACAACAATGAAATATCCATAGAAATTCCCCTATCACATCATTAAATATTTGAGCTTAACAACTTTAATAAAATATTGCAATAACAATCATAAATATGAATGCTTGTCATTATTTTAAGAAGTAAGGGGATACAAATGAAAAGATTTGAAATTGACAACTTTTTCCATTTCACTGAAACATGCATTAAACACTTTGATGTTGACTTCTTTCTTTCTTTATCTTCTCACTGAAACTAAGTATTTCTGAAACTATATTTCTGAGATGTGGTATTGTAACTATTTATATTATTTACATTGTTCCACCGGGGTAGATTGTTCTAGTTCCAAGTGCCATGCTTTTTCTCCAAATTTTTGAGTTCAATACCTGGCCACAGCAGAGGTGAACAAAAACTTGAAGAGTTGAGTTACTAAAGGGAAATAACTGAAACAGATATCCTGAAAAGGCATGGCATGTGGAACTAGAACAATATACCCCAGTAGACAAAATAAAATGTTTGGTTTGAAATTCCAATGTAGATCACCTGAAGAAGGCCGGAATGTACAACAACAACAATTTTGTGAATATGGCAATAAAGATGAGAACAACAGTCCAAACAATGTAAATAGTGTAAATAGTTACAATACCTCATCTCAGAAATATAGACAGATGTTGAAAGTATAGTTCATTAAAATATTTTCAAATGAGCAAGGTTGAAGTTGATTAATTTATAAAATCAAGCAGAGTGACAGATGATTAATTTTATATTATAGAAATTGGATGATTTCGATATTATTTACAGATTTTAATAAATACATTGATTAAAAAAAATATTATAAAGCCTTTGTTAAATATGTTGCAGTGTCTGCATTGTGGTTTCCAAATGTTGCAGTAAGTGCATGTTGTAAACATTTCATGGTCAGCAAGTCACTCCAGTATGCTAAGAGGAAAAAAGAGAAAAAAAGAAAGAGAGGAAGTGTCCTGTTTTTATATTAGGTTGGTGCAAAAAATAATGTCGTTTTCTCACATATGTGAGAAAACGACATTATTTTTTGCACCAACCTAATAACTGCTTCACAGCACCTCTAATGATTTCTTGTTGGATGATAACCCATGAATCCAAGGCTGCCTAATTTGAGCTCGTTTAAAAAAGTAAAAACCTGTAACATTAAATTTTTTTTTTTGATAATACCAAAATTGTTGAAATTCCTTAATTTAAAACATGTTATATATTTTGGCTTCCAGATTCAAGAACCATATCTTTGATCTTCTCTTCATGGAAACTATAGCACGATGGCTCACCAACACTCAGGTCCAGATTAAGACGCATGTGGCCAAAAACAACACTTCTTCAAAGGACCTGTCAAACTTCCTCTCCACATTGAAACAAAACATAGAAACCTGTGAACAACCAAATCCTGATTTGAATGTATTTCAATTTTTACACTAATTCCATGGTTCCCAAGGGGAGGAGACAATCTTATTTTTAAGGGGGAAGCAATTCAAGAAAGAGCTAGTAACAGTGAATTTTTTTTTCTAGTGAGTGTGTGTGGGGAGTTAATACATACAGTGCATATACAGTATGCATACATAAAAATATTTGTGTGCATGTATGTACATGTGTTATCATGAATGTACTGTACATAATATATATATATATATATATATATATATATATAATGATAATACTATTGCAGTGGTGGGAAAACTTTTCAAAGCGTAGGCCGTATCAATGAGCCATGAAAAGTCAAAGGGCCGCACCTTTTAAAATTGGGCAACATATAAACATCATGGTTAATAAAAAACAAATTCATAATCCAGCACAAGCAATTTAATGGGAAAATGTTTCTGGTCACAATTCTGCTTTATAATTCTTTTAAAGTCTGGCACAAGGTTGCTGGTAGAAACTCTCATTACTATATTTAATTTTCTGTCTGACACCATGGATCTGTTCTTAGATGTATTTGTCTTCATGCAGGAAAAACTCTGCTCACAGATGTAAGTGGAACCAAAGATAGAGAATAATCTGGCAGCAAAATTTCTTCAACATGGAAAACATTGAACAGAAAGTGACTTGTAGAACTCTACTAATGGTAGGAAGTGAAACATTTCCTTCAATGAATGATCAGATTGAATGTCTATCAATTCATCAGGTGCTGCATCAACATCAGCAGAGAAAAGAAAAGTTAATGTTGAATTTAAGTGCAATCTATCTGAAACCCACAAACCTTCTTTCAAATTCTTCTGTCAAATTTCTCAACTGATCCTTAATTTTTGAGCACACATTTGCAAACACTTTCTCCTTTCCCAACAATGAAAAATTGGTGTATTTACCCTTGTTTGCTTGCCTTGAAAACAAAGGTAATTTTGCTTGAAAAGATTTGATACATTTCCTGAGCCAAAAGTTCCTTTCCTTGCAATTTTAAATTTAGCTCATTCAGATTTTCAAAAACATCAGCTGCTAATATAAGTTCATATTTTCACTCATCTCAGCTCATTTTTGCAACAAATTCAAAAGCAGTCCCTTACATATAGAGAAAGAGCAGAATTTCTTTTCGTAAGTCGCGCACTTGCTTCAGCACTTTGCCAAGACTGAGCCATTATACATTGTTGGAGTAGAGAATATCCCTATGCTCAGCCCCCGTATCCTCCCATAGGGATTTGAATTGTGTGTGATTGAGTGCTCTTGCCCTGATGGTGTTTACTAAACTCACCACTGGCTCCAACACATGCTTCAGGTTAAGTACAGATTTACACAGATTTTCTTGGTACAAAATGCATTGGAAAGACATAAAGGCTTGCTTAGAATTGTCTTTTCTAATCTTGTCTTCCAAAAGTTTAATTTTTCCCACATAATGCCCAGGCACTATCTTTTGTTATGCTTGTCAATCTATCCCATAATAATACACTTTTTTTTTTTTTTCATTTGCATTGACCACACATTCATACAAATCCAAATTGTTGTATTTTTCATTGATTCTAATGACAAAAATTCTTTAGTGATATGGAAATTCTCATCCACTCAACATACAAGAATTAGTAACTGTGTAGTATCTTGGATGTTGGTACTCTCATCTCATGCTAACGAATAACATACAAAATTTTTACCGGCATCCCTCAGCCGTTGAGTCAAGTCCTCACTGATTATTTCTATGCATCACACAACAGTCCTCCTCGATAATGAAATGTTTTTGAATTTACCTTTCATTTCTGGGTATACAACACTCATGCAATCCATCATGTATTTTTTTTATTAACTTGCCATCTGACACTGGTTTGTCACATCTTGAAATTGACTATGCTACCATAAAACTTTCCTCCAATGCAGTGTCATGAATCGATGATTGCTTCTTAAATCGAGTTTGTTGCTTGTTCACTTTTGCAACATATTCCACAGCCTTTTTCTTCCATTCTTCATCGGTCATGTTGCAACCAAAATCCCTGTATTTTGTTTGGTAGTGCCACTTTAAATTGTTCCCCTTTAATGCAGCAATCATCTCCTAGCACAGTAAACACATCACTTTATTCTTAGAATGGATGGAGGAATACTTGTGTATCCATTCTTTATTAAATGCACGACACTCATCCTCAATTTTACATTTTTTAGAAGGCATTGTAGAGTTGGAGAGATAGTGTTGTTGTGCAGACAACTATCAATAATAATTGCACATGCACAATATCATATGCATGTGCAGAAAGTATGTTACCAACAGAAAATGGGGCATAGATTTCTATGACATTGAAAAAGTTAGCCTTATGTTGACTTTCACAAAAGTTTATTCTCTTTTTTTTTTCTAATTTGCTGCAGGCTTCCACAGGCTGCACAAAACCCTGTAGAGAGCCACATGCGGCCCACAGGCTACAGTTTACCCACCCCCACACTATTGCATATATGCAGTCTCAAGTTCTTAAGGAAATCTAAGTTAATGGCCCTCCTCCTCGTGAATAATAAGAATTATATGTCATGGAGGGGCATCAGTATTTTAGAGATGCTTAGGTGGGGCATGGCCAAAAAAAAAGTTAGGAACCACTGGGCTAATTATTCCTAAACTCTTTCCATACATAAGTATATTAATGTCACTTGTGAAGAATTTCAATGGTAACACAATTGAAAGAATATCTTAGATTAAAGAGCATCAGAATGACGGCCATAAAGTTTATAGCTCACTAAGAAGTGGATCTGTTTAATCTAAAATTAAAACTTTGTAAGTTTCTTTAAAAAGAAAACTTCCACTAATATAGATTTAAAAATAATTCTTTCATTATCTGAGGATTGCTCCAAAAGTTAGGCCTTCCCAACAATATCCCATAATATGTATTTGCCTTGTTGCAAATAGCATTCTAGCAAAATGGAATCTGACATGAAAGTGTGTGTAAAGCAGATTTATATTATTGAATTCCTCCATGTGCCAAAAAAAAAAACTGCCCCCACTGATATTCATCGATGTTCACTGAATGTTTGTGGAGAGTACTGTAATTTATTGAGAATAATACACACTCCAACAAATGATCCAAAAATTACAAAATATCCCTCTTTATAATACTGTTCTATAGATTTTGTCAAAAATCAAAAATATAATTATGAAGACATTTTGTCAACCTTGACATTAAGAATAAAATTGAAACTAAGCAACTAAAATAATGTTGAAAATTACCATCGCGGTTTACTCGATAAATATAACATTTTATTTTACCGCCAAAATGTCATCAAAACATGCAAGTTATAGTGCAGATTTTAAAGAAATAGTAATAGAATTAGCAGAAAGAGTAGGAAACAGAGCTGCAGTTAGAGAATATGAGTTGAATGAGGCTAACATACTTTTATAGAGAAAGAATAAAAATGAAGTGAAAAAGTGTAAATCAACTGAAAAGCTATAAGTAGACGAAGAAAAGCTCAATATTCAGATATGGAACAAAGTTTACTTGAATTTGTGAAAGAAAGGCAATCAAGTGGATGTTCCATAAGTTCTTCGAAATTGGCCTTTTTAAAGATTTTTTATTTTTTTGCCAAATTAAAAATGCAGTTACTGATAAACAACTTTATTGACAAAAAAATGTTACAATTATTATTGTGGGATTTAAAATGAAAATTGAGATAATATATTTCTTATTTTAGAACAACAAGTACGTATTTATTATTATAAATCAGCAACGAAAAAAAGCATTTTTGTTTAAACCTATTTATAATATGCACTTCTACTGTCACTTGTAATTTACAGTAAAAAAAATGCATATTATTTGTGAGAAATTACAGTAAATAGTGGATGTAAGTTACATGTGATATTGTAGATCAAGAAACATCAAATGTCCACACAATTTGTGTGTGACACCCACTATCATGCCCTGTTCAAAATCTAGTAATTCACAGTGAGCAGCATAGCCAATGTTGACATTGATCCATCAAATGTCAGAGCGCATTTGATGTATGACTTTTGATACATCAGTTTAAATATAAATATATTTATTATGAATTAAATTGTAAATTAAAAAATTTACTATTCAAATTCTTCTTCTTTTTACTATTTCATAGAAAGTTAGCTCTTCTGAGATTGCAAAAATGTTTGTGAATTCAATGGAAATGATAAACTCTCGAGCCAAATATCTGAAATGCCTGAAGACCAATGAAGAAGCTGTTATTTTAGGTAAGGAAATCATTTGAACAGCCATAAATCTTTCCTGACTTGAAAACTATTTTTGTGTTGGATTATGATGTGGAGCTCTGTGCCCTCTTAATATTTAGTATTTGAAATGCCTAAAGGCTAATGAAGAATTTCACACCTTAGGTAAGTTGATAATTTGAATAGCGACAAATCTGTCCTGACTTTGTTTATTACTGATAGTGAAAAACTTTTGCATCTTAATGTGATGAAGATTCTCACGCTTTAGGTAAGTTGATAATTTGAATAGTGACAAATCTGTCCTGACTTTGTTTATTACTGATAGTGAAAACTTTTGCATCTTAATGTGATGAAGAATCTCACGCTTTAGGTAAGTTGATAATTTGAATAGTGACAAATCTGTCCTGACTTTGTTTATTACTGATAGTGAAAACTTTTGCATCTTAATGTGATGAGTATTGTCCTCACTGAGTGCTGCCCTATTGTTACCATGTCATAGAATAAGGAAACTTGAATTATTATTTACAATGTTTTTTGCTTCTTTCTAAATACAACTGACTATGCTGACTATTATAATGTACTGGTTAATAAAAATTATCTCTTGGTAAACTGTTATATTCTGTGCTAATAAGAATATATACTTGAACAACACAGTGGATAAATAAATAAAGGTTTATTGTAAAACCAGTACAATAAGAAATAATGTAGCAGTTATGTGCACGATCATTGCAAGTCAATCCGGTAGTGAGTGCTACTATTGGAAGGCAGGTAGTTCTCAAGTAAGTCTGAGTCATACTCAACAGATCCCAGCTGGACTCTTGTAGTCCGTTGCCTTACGGATACTTATAGGTAGTTACTACCGGCATGGTGTCAGGTTATTCCATTACATCATAAACAATTATTACTACTATTATCATCAGTTTTTATACTCCTATTTACTTTCAGTTTCAATTTTTAGTTGCTTTTTATTGCAGCCTTTCTTGGGCCATCAATTCTACATCAATATGTAGACAGCACAGGTTCAAAAATAAACAATAAGCCTTCAATGAGATTCAAACCATTTTGACTCTGGGAATCCTGGTGATTGGTGTGCAATTTTATCCAATAAGCCTTGACAATTTAATGTAGAGTATTTTTTTTTTTTAATGCAATGTCCCTTCAGGACATGGGCGATCATGTCTGTCCACAGATCCCTTTTCTTTATTATCTGTCAATTGCCATGACTTCCTGGGAAAGTGGTTTCCCATTGACTTCTTTACAGTTTGGGAATTCAGAGTATTCCTTTTAGAAAAAAAAAATCATTTTTATTCTTGCAATTTCTAAAGAAAATGGTTTGCATTTCTGTTCCATATGAAATATTTGTGTTTTATTAAAAGTGCCCTGCCAAACGGCGTTGGTTTCTGAAATACCATCAGTATCTAAACCTGGCAAGACGATGTTAGAAGACGGTTCGGTTGTAATGATTAAATCCATTCTGAGGTGAGTCTCTGATTAAGATATCTTAATTCAAATATTCAAAGACAAAAAAAAATTAATTTCCTTTCTGTGGATGCAATTTAATCTCATTGATCCAATACCTTTTACTTTGCTGATGGTAAGAGGATCAAATTTCAGATCTAAATACAGAAGGCCTTATAAAAGTGACTTCAAAAGGCGAGTTTACACTTTCAACAACAACACTCCACACACACCCCCACACCCCCACCCCACCTCCATTATCCAGAGGTTGTTGCCACACTGAAAAGGGAATTGATACGTCTGTCCATCTCAAGTTCATTCAAATTGTGTGTTTATGTATGTCAATGACAGGCCTGAAAATATTTTTACAAAATTTTAAAACCAATTTATTACCAAATAATTTCATAAAAGTTCCATAAAATCTTATAATAAGCAGACTTTTATGGTTTCAAATTAATCTCCTTGATCCAAAACCTGTTGCTTTGATGATGGCAAGATGATCAAATTGTAGATCTAAATTGTCTGTCCATTTAATATACACATTTATTAGAAAATATATTCAGTTTATATACAGTCATAAAATGGCCACACATTTCAGCTTATACTGTTTTCCTGTTATCCAGACACAAAAAAAGTTAGCCCTCACAACACAGTTGTCCATTTCAGTTCCATTAAAACTGTTAATTTATGTATATTTGCATGTGTGTATGTATATTTTAATTCAATGACAGAGCTAAAAATATTTCTATAATATTTTTTTAATTTTAAAATTGTCTAATTTATCACTAAATAATTTCCATAAAGTTAAATAAAATCATATAATTATCTATTTTTTTTAAATTAATTTTTTTTGTTTTTTGTCTTTTCTCCAATTTCATGGTTTTATTACTCAGTTCAGGTTAGAAGTTGTCTAGACCAAATGGGAGGGAAGATATTGTTTCAATGTCTTATTTCAAACTCAGTCAAATTATGTGCATGTATGTGTGCATATTAAATGGCATAAGCATATATATGTCACTCACATACACACGTATTACATACATGCCTGCAAAGTCATACAGATGGTCTGCTTTTTCTTATAATATAGATTTCATTTATATTTTTCTTTCACTTATAATATTTAAATTTCAACCTTTTCCTTTTCTTCCTTGTAGAAACAATTTGAAATGATCATATTCGTTTTTGGTATTCTTTTTAAATAACAAATGATAAAATGTTTTAACACATCAGCTTGTAAATAATAAAAAAAAATTTTAAAATGGTTTCTGCTTTCACATTTTAGGAGCCAGAAGATTCCAGAAACTGTGGAGGAAACACCAGAGTCATCTACTGGTAACTGTAAAAAAAAATACCTTCTGTCAGTTTTTTTAGGAATTCAAGATTATTTGGGGGTGTGGGGGTGCTTTTTGGATCTCATATGATTTCAGCTTTTACCACAACAATGAAAACCAGAAGTATTTTCTTTTTTTTTTTTAGTACAGTATTACTAAATAATTCAAATTACTTGCAAAATGTTGCATTCTATTAATCTCTGAATTAAGGAATTATCACTATTTATATTTTGACTATTGTTTTCATCCCAATGTTTCAACCCTTGTGCCTTCCAGACTTCTTCAGGTGTCTTCAAATGAGGATGATAGTCCAAATGTATATAATGATAACTCCTTATCTCAAAAATTCAAACAGAAAATAACGGAACAGTAATAAAAAGACAAGACTTAACAATTTACCTAGATTAAATAAAGCATTCTATTCAAAACTCCTTAAACATTACCTGGGCCAACAGACACCTGAAGAAGGTTAGAAAGTAAAACAGCTAAAACGTTGTAATAGTGATGAGGATATTAGTTCAAATGTAAATAAAGATAACAACTCATCCCAGTTGATATGCCACAAACCAAACCAAACCAAATATACCACAGCATTCCTTACACCAAAACAACACATTCTTACATACCATTCTTACTACAACCACCAAAGTCTATAGAAAGTTCTAACTAGTTCCCATGTGGACAATTTGCTGGGTGGGAGGTTGATTCAAAGCCAGAAAAAATGGTAGACTTATAAATGTGTAAGATAGTCTGTCTAGAAGAATTGTCTGTCAAGACACAGTGAACCAACTTTCCTAGCAGTAGAACTAGCAATTGATTCAATATAATATTTCCACTTCATATCATCAGAAAACATTAACCCAAGAAAGCACAACGAGTCACTCACCTGGAGGTTATCAGCAGCCATTCTGATGGGAGACAAAAAAAATTCTCTCAAAAGATTAAAAGATTAAATCTCCCATATTAGTTAATTACTAGCAGCATGGCCCGGCGTTGCCCGTGCTTGATTCAAAAATCATACGACTCATACAGCAATCGCTATCACTTGACTTAAAATATTTTTGCCCTTCCTTGCCTTTAAAGGAGTGCCCTTTGCCGTGCTGATGATGCTACATGCCTTACTTCTTGCCTATCTCACACTGAATTTTTTCTAAGCTCTATACTAAACATTAAATCTGTTACGAAAAAACAACTAAACAAAATGAACACAAAACGATCAGCTTTAAAAAAGGACTTGTAACTGGAAAAACCAAATGAAAAAAGAATGTTAGCAACAAATACTTTTTCACACGAAACCCGGTTCTGCAAAATCAAAATCAACATTGAGTTTAAGCAAGCGAATGAGCCAATTGGAGTAAAGTGCTATACAGATTTAAATTCTTCCCACTTGTGATGAATTCAGCTATCGATATTTTTTGCATGCTAGCATGCTAGTTAACATTCGTGTCAGTCAGCTGTTGGCTCTCACACTGGCCAATAGAATCTTCCTGCCTATTCGTGGCAGCAAGCTATTGGCTCTCACTCTGGGCAGTACAAAATGGCTGCAAACTACATGAAAACTGCTGTAGAAGCATGAAAAAATCAATTATTTCCACTATTGATGGGAGTTGGGAAATGCAAAGTCAGTCTTGGCCTTCCCGCTAACTTGGAGCATGTGCATGTAAATTTTGGTGCAAATCCGTCAAAAATTGCGGCCGTGTATTCGTTACACACACACACACACACACATCCTGCCTTTTATAGATAGAGATTCTTTGATTTTTGTCTTTATGTTGCCAATTTTGTTTGTTCAACTGGATTCACTTGCCTGATTCTTGAATTGGACTGCAACACTTAAACCAACACATAATATCCACTTGACTATTGTAGAACCATTTTATTAGTTGGAAATATTCACATTTAAATATTTTTTAGCTGCAAAAAAGAAAAGTTTCTTCTTTTTTTTTTTTTTTTAAAATAACTTTTTCCTGAAAGAATGATGAGTTTTCTTTGTGGGTTACTGGTTTTTATTTTGATTGCTTTTCTTTCTTTTTTTTTTTTCAGAAGAAGAGAGCTCTCCAACTTCAAACCAGGAAAATAGCAACGACACAAGTCCCAATATAAAAACTGGTAAAACCAAAGTAAAAAGCTCTGTGCTTAAATCTGTGAGTCGTATCTACAAACGTCATCTTATGTAAGAAAAAAAGAAGTTTTTCCTTTATTCAAATATTCTGGCAAAGCAACTAGACTAAAGGGACTTTTTTGTTATGGTATCAAGGCAAAGCAAGAAGAAGTTTTTATATACAAAAGCAAAAAAATGTTTAAATTTAACAATGCTCATAAATATTCATCAGCTTAGCCAAAAAGTCTAAGCAAGTTATGGAAGGTGCCAAGTGACACAATTCAATTTCTAGATTTATGAGCATTCTTAAATTTAAAAATTTTGTAAAACCAATAATATTTTTGCTCCTGTATATAAATACTAGTTACAAAATAATCCTTGCTTTACCTTCACAAAGTCCCTTAGAGGATGAAATGCATCAGCTAAGATAAATTTTCCTTTTGTTTTTGTTCACACACACACACACACATACATATATATATATATATATATATATATATATATATATATATATAATGTGTGTGTATATTATGTCTATTTAGTTTTATTTTAATTATTCTTGAATTTTCTGATTGACTTCTTAATGTTGATATTAAATTCATTAAGGAAGGTGCCGTGGTTTTTTTCTTTTCATTTATTTTCCCAGGTACTTTCAATCTCATCTGAGATCATCTTCATGGGTGAATTGCTAAGACAAAAAATTAATGCAATTGATAGCTATGATTTTTTGTAAATACACTTGAAAAGTGCTTTCTTATAATTATTTTAAATATGCAAGAACCTGCTCTGTTATAATTAATTTAAAAATTAACTGTTAAAGCAGTTTTTTCATGTTTTGATCTAAGGGAGGTAACTTTAATTTATATAATTATATATAATTTATAATTTTAAAAACATTGCTATTTTAAAACATTGTTTCTATACTCATAACTAACCTCATTTAGCATTGCCTGTATGTCCCTTATATAGAGGGCCTTGAGAATTTGAAGTCTTTGTTTTTCATTTTCATGGCGGAGTATACTCGTCAATATTTTTCTGAATTGTGAATGTGAACAGAATTGTGTCTTTATGGCAATAGAGCTTGTATCTGCCATATGTAGTGTAAGTCTCCTTGATAATGTTGTCCTGAAACCAACATATATAATTACTTTTTTGTCAGAGATACAATCTCCCAAAGGACATTTAAAATGATATACAATGTTAGTCTTTTACAAAACACTAGTTGTTGAAGAAGAGTTATTGCAGATGATAAAGTTGGTTGTATTAAAATATATAATTAGTTTTATTTTTTTACTGGGATCAGTGGGAAATAAATTAGTGCTTATGTTGTTTTGTTTTTTTTTAGGATGTTTTCACCTTGTTTGCAGTTAGAATGTATTTGATTGAGGTATAGTAGATTGATATCTTTAGGGTTAGGAAGTATTATGTTCTTTTTTTATTTATGTTAATATTTCTAACAGCTTGTTCATCTAATTTGTTCATCAACAATGAAATTAGGAAAGTTGTTATTAATGAGAGTTTGCTTAATGTTTTTTAATTCAGTGTAGAAAATTTTTCTGTGGAAGAGTTAACTTTTGTACAGTTTATTAAATTTTGTATAATAGCTATTTTGTAATTGTTAGGACATTCACTTTTATAGTTGAGAGTGTACGTGTTTATGCTAGTTAGATTTTTTTTATATGGGGAGGGTAGTAAATATATTATTATTGGTGTCTATCAATACATCAAGAAAAGGAATTTTATTGTTAAGTTCATATGTGAATTTAAGAATTTAAGAAGTTACTAAACCCATGGAAACTTCATCATGTCGTCGTCTTAGCAATTCACCCCTGAAGATGATCTTGCATGAAAATAAAAGAAAAGAAAAAAAATTACAGCACCTTTCTTAATGAATCTAATATCAACATTAAGAAGTCAATTTGAGGATTAGAGAGGATTAAAATAAAAATAAATAGATATAATATGTCAAGATTATTCAACCAAATATGCTTGAATGAAGATATGCTGCCTATATATATATATATATATTAGTTAGGTGTAGAATAGTAACCAAACAAAAGTGGAGAAATAAGGCAAAGTGGAAACACTTTTTTAATGACAATGCATTTTGCTTCTGTGTAATAGGTTGGTGCCTTTAGGTCAGAATGAAAAACACAACTCAGTGTGTTTTCTTGTATTAAAGCTGTTAATGTCTGTTTGCTAGGTTGGTGATGTTCATCCTGTTGTAAACATGTATACGCAGGAGAGGTGGAGGCTAAAATTTTAAACTTTTAAATTTAAAGATTCATTTTTCTGATATATAAAAATTTATATATCATTTTCTTATATATAAGTCTGTTTATTGCCTATCTTAGACTATTCATTATGTATCTATCTCCATCTGTTCATTATATATCTATCTATATCAGTATGTTCATTATCTATCTTATGATCAGACTAGTTTACTCAATCTGTCAAAAATAATTGCCTAAATAATTTTCTTAAGCACCTACCATTGTTAGAAGATTTTCCGCATTTTAATCTGAATATGTTTCGTTATCACTTCACGATCTGAAGCTGTATACCCTGATCGACTTCTTTCAAATACCCGCCCCTGGACACTGCCCATGCTTTTCAAAATTTCATAGAGACGGTCATTTCTTCAGATTATTCATTTTAAAAAGTCCATCATTGTCACGGGTGCAAGGGAAATAAAACTCGTTATTTTCTCTCTAAACATTCCAGTTATTTCCCCTTGTAGCAATGACATCAACAACTACAGACATTAGAGACAAAAATATTCAAATACACTTGACATATTAAAATACAAAATATACATATATAATGTACTAGTTGAGCTACCTGTCTAGACTAGGTTCAAGTCTAGTTTTAATGACAGTAAAACAATACCTTAGTACTTATGGGTATTTGCTTTGTTTAAAAGAAAAACAAAATTGATTTCAAGTTAAATTTACAATGAAACGTAGAAAAAATATTTTATGAGAAAAATAACCTTGTGAAATTGATTTATGAAATCATTTTCTTTCCAAAATTAATAAAATAGAAATTGTAGTCTTACACTGCTTGCAAATGGTAATTGCTATTGTTAAAGATAAATTCTGGTAACAGAAAAGCAGTTGACACCTACTTTAACCCAGTAGAATAGACAATTTTTATGTTAAAAAAATCTTCCCCTGGGTCTAATAAGTATGAATAAAAAATTGGAGGATTGTACATGAATTTTTTTAGCCATATATAGTGAACAGAAAGACAAACTCTTTCCAATTTTATATATATATATATATATATATATATATATATATATATATATGTGTGTGTGTGTGTTGTATTCTTAAAGAAGGTTAAAAACAGACAAAGGTGTTACTCGAGTGAAAGGAACAGCAATATGGGTGTAGATGAAAGAAGAGAGGTTTATTGTAAAAGAGAATACACTACTGAAAGATGGGGAATCAGTTAGCAGGCTATTAATTCCCAAAACAAGTCTGCCAGGTATATCTTGTACTTGCTATATATATCTAATGATATAGTCAGTCCATGTATGCAATAAAGGAGTGTAGGACATTTCATTACAACAATAAGTTTCATTAAAAGTGAGCTGACAAGGTACTGTGGTTAAGTTTTTTGTATTTTAATATTTCTTGTGTTCTTATACTTTTCTTTTTTATCTAGACATAAATTATGTACAAATTGTCCAAATATTCTTCTGTATGTCCAAAGCACTTTCAGCTAGACTTTTAGGTATTATGAAAGTTGACAAAATATTATCTACTATAAAAAATTTAAAACTGCTAACCTCATCATCAACAACAATAATTCACCTGCCAGATCCAAATTACAGAGAACCAATATTATTTACAAATTTCCATGTCCCTTAAGGAACTGTGTTCCTGATCCAACCAAATTCATAAATAATTATATTGGATATACTACAAGATGCCTAAAAAGAAGACTCACATTACATCTCTCTGACCATAGCTCAATTAGGTTTCCTTTAAATACACATGGAGACCTACCAAACTCAATCTACCATACACTCGTTGATAATACAAATATAATAACCTCATCCACATGTAAAAAAAAAAAGATTAAAAATAATGGAAGCCCTAATGATAAAAAAAGAAAAAGCCAACACTCAATAACATCAACTAAGAACACGGCCACAATGTGCTGGCCATGACTGGAAAGTAAAACATTCCTATAACTCTAGATACATTCATTAAACAATCCATACATTCAGCTAATAGTAAAAATAAAATCATCATTGATAATGGCTAAAAGTGTAGCCAAAAGGACTCGGACATACAGAACATTCGGACAATTTTTACATAATTTGTGCCCAGAAAAGAAGAAAATTATAAGAACACAAGTAAAAAATTTGAATAAGAAATCTAACTGCAGTACCTTGTCAGTTGTTTTAATAAAACATGTATAAAAGAGGGATTACTGCCTATATATATATATATATATATATATATATATATATATATATATATATATATATATTTCCTCACTGGTAGGACAGTTTATTTCCTCACTGGCATGATACAATCATCATGTGGTGATTGAAAACTGAAAAATATATATATTTTAAAAGTTTCAAATTTCAAATTTCCCCTTTTCCTTCATGTGAATATGTAATCACATCAACATAAACATCACTTCAGTCTGATGAATTACAATTTGTCATATATATATATATATATATATATATAAGTTAAGTTATAAGGAACTTGGTAAACCGAATTGGTAAATCCAAACAGGATGAAATCCTGAGAGCTCAATGTGAGGACAGAGCTAATATGTAATGAAAAACAAACCACTTTAAGGTACCATTATGATAATTTATTTCACCCAAAATCCTTTTTTAAGGATTCAGGATCATCAGGTAAAACTTCCAACAACGAATTGAGAGGAAAAATGGGATTAGAAATTGGTGGGTAGTGTAATTTTTGTAATTTAATAGAAGGGGTTGAGAGTGGCAGTTAAACAGACAATATAAAGTATAGGGAGGGGTTAATTTTATATCTCTCTTAAGTATGTTTTATATTGGAGTAGGAGGAGTGACAGAACCTTGACCTATTTAGATGGTTAACAAAACGGAAGTGAAATGTAGAAAATGTATACAAGTGAGTCTTATGGTAAAGAGAGAGATAGGGGGTGGAAGGAGAGATGGAGTTGTTATAATTTTGTTTTAACAAAATTATGTAAAAGATAGCTTACAATGTTTGATAGAAAATTCGATGTCTGAAAAAAATTTTGTTATTAACTTAAATCTTTAATTTTTTAAGTAAATAGTTTCAGGACTAAATATAACTATTATTGTAATAAACATATTTATCTAGGACATAAAGAAATATTTAAAATTTTAATAGTTTATTCACCCGACTAATTGTATTTCCACAATATATAAAGAAAAAACAGTAACAATAACATATATTTTAATATTTAAAATAAATTTATGAATGTAATTTATTTATTATATTGGTAAACTAAATTAAAGATTAGGTTTCATTATTTAATAGTATTTGAGGGTAATATTAATTTTCATTTATTCATATATGTCTCACAAATGTATTCATATGAATCCCTACATACATACGATCATTAACAAGTCCAAAAAACACATAAAAACACATGAGATAATTTACACAAAAATTCATTTATCCTCGTACATAAACTATATATACATTTTACAATCTTTATCTATATTTTAATATTTGAAATATATATAGATTTTAGTTTGATTCCATAGTTAAAATTTAATTTTAGGTGATTTCGGAAGTGTCTCATTTTAAAGGAATTTAGCTAATATTATTACTATTATTAATAGTTAAAGAATGGTATATTTAAGTTTAAATTATCAATTTTGAAATGAAACTCCCTTCAGAAGATAACAAAATTTAAATTATAGAATATTACAAGAGAAGGATATTACAAATTAAGAATAGTAAATTTAAAATGTCATTAGAAAGACCCAATATTTCATTTAAAATCAATTCATGCACGTATGCACACATATATATATATACACACACACACATACATATATATATACATATATACATACACATACACACACATATACATCTATATATATATACATATACATACATATACAATTCATATATCTATATACAAATCTATATATCAAAAAATTTATCTAACCATTTAATCATCTATATATATATACATATATATAGACATACTCATATACACATACACCCTTAAATACATATACATTCATATATAAGCACAAAACACCTACATACATAAAAGATATAAAAAGAATATATATATATATATATATATACACATACCACCATATATACACACAATTATATATATAAAAAGAATATTTTCTACAATTATTCACACATGCATATATATGTATTTATATTACATTGTTATACACCCATTTACATACATATACATATATATATTTTCCAAATATTAATTCTAAGGTAATTACGTCTATATACATATATAGATTACAAGCAGTTAAATCTATAAAAATACACATATTTAAGTACATGTACACACACATATATCCGTACATATAATATACATATACATACAAAACAAACATAAAAACATTTATACATATACATCCACACTTATGCAGAATACACGTTAAAAAAAAAAAAAAACTTGTCAGTATTCAAACATGCCTCATACTAGTATATTTATACTCACACATGTGTATATCTATTCATACATATATATCCATACTACAATACATGTGTCCACAATATAAATACATAGTTACCCTTATCTATAATGTTCATATATATATATCTAAATAAGTTCACATATAAAAAATTTTAAGTTCAACAACACATATATCAAAGAGCACAGTGTCAGTATTTTCATATATTCATTTAAAACAATTTATATTTTCTATTTATATATCTACACATAGTTTGTTAAAATGAGGAGATTTTTATGCCTACATTTACAAATCAACTCGTTATGTCTGTTCAATAGTATGTCTGGACCCTTATGTTTTGTTATTAATATTTTTTCCATAATGCACAAATTGCATCTGTCTCTGAAATTAATCGGCGTTTTGGCTCTTGAGACAATTTTCCATTTTATTTGTGGGGTTAATTTGTTTTCCAATAACTCCCAATAGTGCTTTGAAAGTGCAGTTTGGTGTTTTTTTGATTCATTATAAAAGGATTGGCGATGGTTGTAAAATCGTTGTTTCCAACTTCCCGCCAAAATTCCTATGTAGATCTTCTTATGTTCAATATTTTCTTTGGGGAAAATCGTAGCTTCATATACTACATTTTCGGACAAACATACTTTTTCTACTGGACAGACAGATCCTTCCCTGCAGTTACAGGTAGATTTGGTCTTATTAGGATCTTTTTGAAGTTGATTATAAAATTTATTTAAAATTTTACTATTATGGGAGCTAATAATTTTTTCCATGTTGTTCATGCAGGAATAACTAATTTTTAAATTCATTCTATTGAACAACTTTTTTAATAGCTTATCTTTTTTAAAATGTTTATCTATTAGTTTAAGAAAATATTTTCCTATATTAATGTTCGACAGCTTACAGAAGGGTGGGTTGAACCATATAATTTTCCTATTTCTATTTCTAGATTTAGAAGACGTGTCGCTAGTAGATTTATCTATATAAGTGAGTGTTTGTTTGAATTTGCTTTTTAATGGGGCTTGATTGTATGTTGATTTATTTTGATCAAAGATACTTTTACTAGAGGATAGTTTATTTATTCTAGTATTTACAGTGTTAGGGTGGTTTGAGTCGATATTTATGTATATGGGCGATTGGTTCTCCTTTTGGAATGGTTTATAAGTGTTATTTTCAAGATCAAATGTTACGTCTAGAAAATTTACTATTTTCAGGTTAGATGATATTTCTATTTTAAAACCTATATATTTGAAAGCCTTAATTATTTTCTTCTGGAGTTGGGATGTAAGAGGTCCATTAGAGTTAGGTATAATAATGAGACCATCATCCCTGTAAAGCCCTACATTTTGTGGGTTAAGGAATCTGCTCAGAATATCTAAAATATACATCCCTATTAGGTCCGCTATTTGAGCAGAATCAAATGCTCCCATTGGGACATCGAAATTGTCTCTGTTATTTTTTACCTGATGATCCTGAATCCTTAAAAAAGGATTTTGGGTGAAATAAATTATCGTAATGGTACCTTAAAGTGGTTTGTTTTTCATTACATTTATATATATATATATATATATATATATATATATATATGTGTGTGTGTGTGTGTGTGTGTGTGTCTATGTACACACAGACAATGTAGAAAAAGTTACTGAGAATTTTAAATTTTAATTTTAAATTCTTTTTCTTTATATAATCCAGCTGATTTCATTTAGATTCTTTTCCTTTTTGTTTCCATCACTTTTGTTATTAGACATTCCACCTCCCACACCGTGATAATAGAAGAGATGCTAAGAATGGTTTGGGCACTTACAACATTTCATCACTCCTGGCTGAAATTTTATTATCACAGTATGAGGTATCTAATAACAAAAGTGACTGAAACAAAAAGAATCTAAATGAAATTGGCTAGATTATATGTATGTAAAAAAAATACATTTTTTAAATTCCCAGCATCCTTTGTTTGTGCACATGTGTAGACGCACCAACAACAAATTTAGTCAGATAAAGTCCTAAAAGGAACAAATATGTCATACAAAAATTCTTTTTCCACTTTGTCATACATTTTCCCCTAATATTGTTTTTGATTATATAAAAATTTATATATTGTTATCATATATATATATATATATATATATATATATATATATATATATATATATATATATATTATTATAAAAATGTTCACAATACTTATCTATGACCGGCTAAAAGTATCATAATATTATCAATTGTCAGGGTCAAACTACAATATTGTATTGTTGACTGAATGTATATTTTTATAAATGTTTATGAAATATGCCCACTAAATTTTCAAATTAAAAATTTTCTATACCGACAATTGTTAATCCAATGACAATGTTACAATAACAGAAGGTTTAAATATTTAATTTTCTCATAAGATAAGGAATTTATGTCTAAACATTTCCAAATTGTTTGTACCATACATATATATATATATATATATATGTATATTAAACAAGGACTTGATACCAGAGAAATACAGTTTTAAAAATATACAAAGGCATTTTTATTATGTTCTTTTTTTGTTCTCATCAAAAAGTTACGCCAACATTTTCCTTCTGATGAAGTGTTGGCTAAAAAGATTCCTTAAGATGAAAATGCTTTAGTGTATTTAATATATATATATATATATATATATATATATATATATAATCTCGTTCATTGCTAGTAATGTATTATCATAGAAAATAGAATAAATATTCAAGTGTTACTCCTTATCTATTTAATTAAATAAATATTTATTTAAATGTTTAAATCATTGTTGATTTCTATGTTCACACTTTTTCCAACAGTCATCCTCCATAAATGGAGCAAATATTAAACCAGAAATTGATAATCTCAAAACCATATTTGAAAAAAAAACTCTATCCTTAACTTTACCTATGAAATTAGTCAAAAACATAAACTCCCATTCTTAAATGTTCTCGTAGAATTCAGTAATATTACATTCACCACTTCATTATACAAAAAAGCCACTAGCAGAAACTCTTGCCACCTTAATTTAAGAATGAATGTCCAATTAGATATAAAATAGCAGTTATAAAAAATTTCTTAGAGAGCACACGAGAATTCATCCTTTCATCTCCTTTTCCTTAAAGAACTCAATAGTGTAAAACAGATGCTAGTTAACAATGGTTTTCCTAACAACCTCATCAATCACCAGATTAGACTACTTTCTAAAGTAACTAATAGCAATACAGATAAAAACAATGATATTAACATCTTCTATAAAACCAAATACATGTTAACTATAAGCAAAACAAATTTTCTCCTAGAAAATATCAAAAAATACTCCAGTCAACCAGAACAAGAACATTATCTATTTCATCAAAAATAACAAGACACCCACAAAATCTAAATTTGAGAACCAACATTATTTATGAGTTCAAATGCCACTTAAGGAATTGTGTTCCTGATCAAACTAAACTCATAAATAATTACATTGACCACACTACTACATGCCTATCTAGATGACTCACTTTACCAGCCATAGCTTAATTAGGGCTCATTTTAAGACATGCAAAAACCTACCAAACTCCATCTGAAATATACTAGTAAAAAATACAAGTATAATAGCTTCATCCACGTGTAAAAATAGATTAACAATAATGGAAGCCCTAATAATAAAAAAGGAAAAGCGAACATTCAATAACATTAACTATGAAAATAGCCACAATCAATGACCATATTTAGAAAATAAAACATTCCTATAACTTCAGACACATACATAAAAGAACCCACATATTCGGTTAAAAATAACCCACATATTCGGTTAAAAATAAAAATTGCCCTTGATAATGGCTAAAAGAATAGCTGAAAGTGGCCAGAAATGTAGAACATTTGGATATTTTTACACACTTTGTGTCCAGAAATGAAAACACTTGTACGAACACAAGAAAAATGAAATAAAAAGCTTAACTGCAGTCTCTTGCCACCAGTCATCTTTAACAAAACTTGTATAAAAGAAGGATTGCTGCCTAATATATATATATATTCTGTTTATACATTATTTTTAATAGATACAATTTTAAGTAAAAGCTCTGTTTTTTAATTAAACAGTATTAATATCATTTACCAGCCTGAATGTTTGAGAAATTTCATAGCATTCCATTCTCTATAGCATGTCAGATCAAATGACAGTTCTGTTCTATGAAATTTTTTGAACATTCAGGCTGGTAAATATAATTAATACTGTCTAATTAAAAAACAGAGCATTTATTTAAATAAAATTGTATCTATTAAAAATAACATATAAACAGGAATATAGATTAAATAATTGTTGGGTTTAATTCATTTCATTGTATGTTGTCATTTTTTAAGTTAAGATATGTTTTGTGAGCAGATATGATCATTTGGGAAAGATCATCGAAGATTTGTTGTTTAAAAATATTAATTTGAACTTTGCTAACCAGATGCTTCTCTATAGCCAAGTGGCATAGCACGTCAGATCAAATGACAGTTCTGTATAGGACACAGGTTCAATTCCTGTTGGTACATGTTATGAATATTGCAAAAAGATTATGACAACTGTCCAAACTACTGTAAATAGTGTGTGTATATATATATATATATATATATGTATATATATATAAGTTATTGCAGTGACTTTTTTTTTGTTTGCAATTTTGGCAGAGTGAACCATTCTACAAAGGCAGTGAAGCTAAAATTGAATTTTGGTGAAGGGGAAGAGAAAGATTTGGAAGAACAAGAAATTGAAGAAGAACCTTCTGATTTCCTTGCAGTTATCAGACAGTTGGTGCAGAATACATTTGTTAGCATTGGCGCCATTGCAGAGGTGAGTAGGTCGCAAGGATGCACACAGACCTTCACATCTTCTATCTGAAATACTTACTCTGATATATTGTTCAGTTTTCAGGGTTGTGTTTTAATTCATGTAAATATACTAAAACCCAAGATCAGACAAAGATTTCCTTTTCTTTTATGTGCAATCATGGCTCTCCACAAAATGTTTGAAAAATGTTTGGATGATTTCTTTTTCTCCTGATTGCACCTCCAGATAATCAAAGTTCCGAAAATTGAGGAAGTACTGTTAGTGCTGTTAGTAGGATAACAAATAAGCAGATTCCAAAATTACAGATTGAATCTATGAACTGTCAAGGATTACTCAGACCTTCCAAAGTTTACACAAAAAATATTGTGCTTTGGGAACTTCTATAGTAAACATAATTTTGGTTGTAAATATGTAACATTTATGAGGATAATATACGGATCTCTTTCCTGGGGTGTTTATAAATTGTACACTGTTCATTTACTAGCATTAACAATGAACTAATTTAAATTACAAAATTCTACTTAGATTAAATGAAAATTACTTAAAATATAATACATATTACTTATACATTCCTTCTTCTGTATCTGTCTATATTTCTGAGATGAGGTATTATGTACATTATTTACATTATTCGGACACATGGCACAGTGGATAAAGGCGTTGATTAGATCCAGTGACCCAAAGAGTGTGAGTTCAATACCTGGTTAAGGCAGTGGAGAACTTTCAGAGGGAAATTAACAGGAGATAACTGATAACTGACATCCATTAAACATGACACGTGGAACTAGAACAGTCTACCCCTGTGAGCGAAATAAAGGGTTAAGTTCAACATTCCAACCACCTGAAGAAGGCCGGAGCGTACAACAGCTGAAACGTTGTAATAAATATGGAGACAAAGATGAGGACAATAGTCCGAATAATGTAAATAATGTACATTCCTTCTTGTCGTCAATTTTGACAGCACAGGTACACTAGTAAATAAATAATGAATTACTCCCTATATTTTATATGTGAAGTTGATGTTTCCCAGTGTTTACTAGTGCAGACTATAATTTTTGCCAAATTTGACTCCATTTTAATATTATTTATTCAAATGATTATTATTACTGCTACTGTAACAAAGTCCTCGCAATGTTCTGTTTTATTACTGAAATCATGTGCAATATTTTCACCATTGTGAAGAGATCATACAGGAAACACTGACGACAAAGATGATGATGATGATGATGATGATCTTGAAAACGTTTTAAATTCCTTTTTGATGATTCTTTGAACTCTTTTCAACTTTTTCACTATTTTAAAAGTTTTGTTACTCCTACTCAATAACTTTATGATCAGCTGCACTGTCAGCTTTGCTTGTTATATACAGTAATGTTTCCTGCTGTAGTTGAAGTAATTTTTGTAATGTTCTGATAGCTTGCTTTTTATTAGGTTGGTGCAAAAATAATGACGTTTTTGACGTTAAAAATATGTCAGAAACCGTCATTATTTTTGCACCAACCTAATATATACAGTAATTTTTTCTGCTACGGCTGATTTCCTTTATTTTCTTGATGTTCTGGTAGCTTGCTTCTTATATACAGTCATCATCATCATCAACCTTCAATCTCCCTTTCGTTAGTCAGAACTCCATTAACTATCCCTTTCCACACTGTTCAGTTCTGTATCACCCACATTGCTTGGTCCTACATTGCTATCCCCAATGTCCAACCCTGAGTCCTGAGCCATGGTGTCTGGGAAAGTCAACTGTCATGAGAAGACACCTCCAGAAGGATGCCATAAAAGTAAGGATGAGATGATCTCCCCATCCACTCAGTAGTAGTGGTCAGCAAATTGCTTTATATGTAGTAATGCTGCAGCTAAAGCCATTTTTATAATGTTCTGATAGCTTGCTTTTTATATATATATACTTTCTGCTGCAGCTGAAGTCCTTTTTGTGATATTTTTAATGTACTGATAGCTTGCTTTAAACATTACATGCATAACAAACATTTTCCTAAAGACTCTCTCCTGGTGGTTTGGTGAAATCATGTTTGATATGTTTGTGTATCTTTTATGCCATCAAATATGGTACTTTCTTTTTTTTAGGATTATTACCGACAGAAAGGATCACGACCAATAACAAGGCCACAGGCATTGCAGGACACATATGAGAATTGTGCAGAGTTGCTGGGTGACAAATTAGTATCTTATTATAACCAAGCGAAGGAATATCTTCAACGATGTCATACAGGTGAGAGAACCACTTTCTGTTGAAATTCAATGTTTTTGACCAATCTGTTGTTTGTTGATCTATTGTCAGCGAACACAAATGCTTGCAGGAATATTGTCTCTACTGGGGTTACATGAAACAATCAAAGTGCATTTAACAGGGTTAATTGTACATTATTTCACAGAGAAAATGTTGAGAGAGACTTTCATTTGCTTACAAGATTTAACCAGATTGTATATATAATGCTAAAAACAAAGGGGCAACTCATCCACCTCCTCTGTGTAGCAGATTCTTTATGCAATGTTGAAAAGCTTCATTCATGCAAAAGTAACTCTATATATATTTTTGTTTAATCATTTCACCCCAAGCAAGGCAACAATGCTACTAGAACGCAGGGGGTTACAGGGAGTGAATAAGAACATTGAAAATGGGGAGGATTGAGGAAACGGCAAAAAGAAACAGGCTTCAAGAAGACAAAAGATGGTGATTGGCAGATGCATTTAAATTGTAGTTATCAGGGAAGGAAGAAATGAGAAGGGAATTCCACAGGTGGGAAGTACAAGAAAAGAAACGGTAGAAGTGGCAGATGCATTCAGCCATTTCAACAGTAAAATAGTGAGACCTAGTTGCCAATCTAGTAGCAAACTTAAATTCATGTAGTCGGGGCACCAAGAAAAAAGTTTGTTCGAGCTATTATAATGAAGATATTTATAGAACAAGCAAAAGGAAGCCACATCTCATTGGTGAGAAAGTGAATGGAAACGAGATGCCTGGTCAGGATTGATTGTATTGCAGATGCATCTCTGGATTTTGTCAAGAATCTTGAGATGTACAGTAGAAGCACCAGACCAGATATGGCCACAGTATTCAATGCACAGATCAGTGGTAGATTTGTAAATGTACAAGATGGATTCTTATGATAAAATTCATTTGGCATGACACAGTTAACCAATTTTCCTTGCAGCAGACACAGCAATTAACTTGATATAGTCACTCCACTTCATGTCACATTTACACACTTTTTATACAATTTTGTTCTGTAAGTCAATGTTTTCCTAAATTAATATTAACCAAATGTCAAAATCTGAAAACAGTCAGTGTTGGGTTAGCCATGTCGTCCACCTGCCTTAGAACCAACTCCCATGACATGCTTTCTCTGGAGTCCAGTAAAAGAGCTGTCAATGACCAAATTGGCAGATATCAGCTGTGGTTTGGGATGGGCTCTGTGAGGTCTACTTACCAAAGATAGACTACACATGAATGAATACCTCTCTGACTTTCATCTCAGATATTTGGAGGGAATTGGTCAGGTGTTCATCAACCCTTCAACTTCATCCAATCATGGGATTGATGATGATGATGATGCCAGCAGTGGTGGTGGTGGTGGTGGTGGCGGTGGTGGTGACAATGTTTTCAATTTCTTTTTTATTATTCTTTGAGCTCTTTTCAACTTTTTCACAATTTTCAAAGTCATGTTCTCACCACTCAACAACTTCACAATATCTTGTTTCTCCTTTGAGGTTATGTCTTTCTTACGACCCATGAAAATCTTTATATGTCTGAAGTTAAAAGACTAAATAGCAATAACCATACTGTGATATATCTACTTATTTATAATATGATGAACAACCTTCATGTTGCATGATAAAATCTGACACCAGCAGTAAACTTATTGCAAACATTTCTATTTTCATGGCACAGTTAATCTTTTTTATCCATTGAATTCAGCCTGATTTTTGGAGATAGTTTTTCTGTTTTTTTTTTAATCCATCTTTAAAGGTTACCAAATTCTCTGTATTTATATGTTTGTTGCATTCTCAGAGTACTTTCACTATAAATTCTGTAATGCAAGAAAATATTTGACATTTCTGTTGCATTAAAGAGATAATAAAATCCTTTCTAATTTCTTTTAGAGTTTCAATGTCAGTTGGAGGAATTGGAAAACTTGGCCAAGCGTATTCCTCCTTTGCTGTTTCGTTCTCTTCTTGAACAACACATGTACAATCTGGATGAAGAATTTTCTAAGTGGGAGAACACATTCCAAGACACCTTCAAGCACTTGGAAAAGCAACAGGTGCGTTTACCTGTTATTAAAATGCATCATGTATTTTGTACCTAAATGATCCTCATTTTTTTGTTTGCTCTCAAGCAAGGCTTTAATATTTCATTGTGTATTTTTTTTTTTTTTTTTTGATCTTTTCATGAAATTTTTCTTTTTCTTACAGCATTCCAGTTTGGCTGTTCAAAAATGTTGAAAACTTTGACATTCTAGGAATTGTTCTGCTACAAATAGAATTAATATTTCAGTTCTGACATTCTACTCAACTCAAAAGCTATTTTTGCCATTTTTGGTTTAATTACTGTTAATTACCTGATACACCTGTCCTGGAATTATACAACGAATTGAATAAAACAGTTGAATAAATGGCACAAGTCCATCTGACTAAAGGTAGTGATGCAATTTGATCACAATATTTTGACAAGTACACCTCAGGCTTCGTTGAACAATCAGATTGCCATAATTGAACTATTGTTCCTACTTTATATACTGTTAATTGTAATTAGATTGAATATAATTACTTATTGAAGGTGGATCTAGTTTATCGTATTTAAATTATTTGATGTTATTCTTTTGAATTTATTCTTTGCCATTGTAATTATTAGCACCGTACATGTGCTTATCTCTTTTATTCAAGTTGTCTTTCTCTAGGACCATCAGACCTGTAAACAGTAGTCAAGCTTAATGTTTTATCAAGAATTTGTTTTAGCAGTTTTTAGCACTCAATCTGTATTTTATGGTTTGTAAATCAGGAAGAAAGGGATTGTCAGTGGTCAGGAATTAATGGCAACATTACTGAGTGATTCAAACCAATTTATTTTGATGATCTTTTTTTGATTTTTTTCTGATAGAAATGCTTTAACACTCATGAAGGGAGGAATTGTCAGGAGTCAGGAAATAATTTGTTACCATCAGAAGAGGTCTGTTCATAACACTATAACATTTAGTCAACTCTTTTATTCAAGTTGTTGTCTACCTCCACTAAATTGCTTTCATTTAACCACCATAGAGAAACTTTCCTGTCTGCAATCAGCATGGCTGATGCTAGACTCCTGAAGAGTGACACACTGCACCTTCTTGGCCTCACAATTCAAACTGACTTGAAATGGTACAACTACATCGAATCAATCAAAGATGCATCTACTGCAAGGAAAGTTGGGTCACTGTATCGTGCCAGTTGTTTTTTCTCATTAGAGTCTATCTTGCACATTTACAAATCTACCATTCATCTGTGCATTGAATACTGTTGCCACATTTGTTATTCATCTTGAGGTTCTTGACAAGATGCAAAGAAGGATCTGCAATATAAATGATCCTGAATCGGTATTTCGACTTTAGTTACTTTCTCACCAACATCACATGGCTTCCCTCTGTCTTTTCTATAAATATTTTCATGGCAACTATTCTGACGAGCTTATTTCCCTGGTGTCCCAACTACATGAATTTAATTTGCTACTAGATTGGCATCTAGGTCCCCACCTTTTACCTTTGAAATAGTTAAATGTAACTACCACTTCTACTCCAACAGTTTCATTTCTTGCATTTCTCACCTGTGGAACTACCTTCTAATTACTTGCATCCCTAATAACTACAATCTTCAAAAATTTATATACAACATCAATTGCCATCTTCTATCTTCTTTAATCCTGTTCAATTCTTATGCTTTCCTCAATCACCCTATATATCTTGTCTTTTCTCTCGCTTTCACTTTCTGTAACTTCCTGCGTACTAGTGACATTCCTGCCTTGCTTGGGGTGAAATGATTACAAAATATTTTCAAGAACAAAGAAAATGTATAAATTCACTTTTATATGTTTTGGATTTATTAAAATTCTAATCATTGTTTTTAAAACAATAAACATTGCCAAGAAAGTGAAAAGAGTATACAGTATTAGCAGTTTCAAGGGAAAAAACATCCTTTTGACATACTGTTTTGTTTGCAGGAAAAATGTTAACCTATAATAAAGATTTATACCATCAGCAATTTACTGATGATAGATTAGTAATATTGGAATAATCAGATAAATTGCAAAAAAAAAAAATAAATGAGAGGAATAGAGAAAATCTATTCGTTTAAAAAGGTTCAATTCTAATGTTTACAAAAAAAATCATAAAAATTAGAGGATGAAAATCTGGAAGAAGTCCTGGAATACATCTATTTAGCACAGGTGGTAATACAAAAAAAGCATGGAAATTAAAGAAAATTATATATAATGATAGGGTGAAAGTATTTAAGAAAAACTATGATATAATAAAAAGTATCTTGCAGATGTGCATAAAAAAATAAAGTGTACAGTGAATGTATGATATCGAGTTTCATTTCATTGAAATTAATAAAATCATTTGAAAAGAAAGAAAAGCACAACAGACATCAATGGAAAGTGATAACTTTAAGAGATGGAAAAAGGTTAACATAAATCAGGGAAGAGAGGAAGATAAATATCATAAAAGTGGAGATAGGCAGGACACATAGCAAAAAGAAAGGATCACAGATAGAGCAAAAGGTTGTTTGAATGGGTAGTAAATATTTTAAGTTAAAGATCAGATACAGAGGGGCTTACTGGCAATTATGAAATGAATTGGGGGTGGATTTTGTCCTACAGTCGACGAGCAGTTACTGATGATGACACTATCAACATTTATTGCAGCAACATCATTCACATTTGCTTCAACCAAATATTGGTCACCCACAAAAAGCTGCCCAACTGCAGAAACTCAATGAGGATGAAACAAACAGACATAATAAATTCAGTATAGTCATTGAAAAACATTTTCAAGAACTACAAGTGAGTTTCAACATTTTTCTTCTTGATTTTTGTTCTTTTAACTGTTTGTGATTTTTAGAATTCAAATTATAGATGAGTTGACTCTTTACACAGGATAATTAACTTAGATAACAATAACAACAGTAATATATATATATATATATATATAGGATAAAGTCCTTTTCTCGGATGAATCCACTGTCCAGCAAAAACAGCAAGTTTGTAGACCTGTTGGCACAATACGATTACTGATTACTATATACAAGCTATGGTGAAAACGTCCTCCTCCCAGTATATAATGATTTAAGGGACTATGTTCATTAAAGGGACAACTGGACTCTTCTTCTTCTTACCCACTGGAATGACAATGAATAGTGCCAGGTACCCTTGAAATTCTGAAGCACAAGCTGGAACTTCATGTGGCTGTTCATGGTTGCGATACATTCATGCAGGACGGTACTTCCTGTCACCGTTCAAAGCTAGCCTTGGATTGACCTGGTAACAATCCAAATCCCAATCTGATTGGGTACCTGTGGACACTACAGAAAGATGAATTAGCAAATAACCAACCCAAATGCACTAAAGACCTGGAGAATTCTATAAAACAAGTCTGGATTGGTGATATAACTGCTGAATACTACAAAAATCTGGTGTATAGCATGCCACATCGTCTACAGGCTGTAATAAAGAAGTTGGACATACAAAATACTAAACATTACCAAATTTGCTAGATCCTCACAAAAAAAAACTTCCTAATATGACTGTTTATCAAATTTGTGGATTTACTTTTTGAAGTACTCTGTATTTTTATGTGATTCAATGTTTTCACATAATAAATTTATATTATAGAACACCCTATATTGCTGTATTGTGTATTTTACATGAAAATCTCTAGGTGGTCTTATACTTTTGCACACAACTATATATATATATATATATATATATATATATATAGAGAGAGAGAGAGAGATATTATATTTATATATATTTTATATATTGTCATCTAAATTACACAAAAATGAAACGGATATAACGAGCAAAAATTACACAAAAATATCTTGAAATACTAAAGAGTAAATTTATTCAATAAAATCACCATTGGCTTCAACCACGGCCTCCAGACGACTTTGGAATCACCTACTTCTCTTCTGATGGTCTCCTTGTTTAAGTTGGTGAATGCTGCTATAATCCTTGTCTTCAGTTCATCTTTTTGAAGTTTTTTTGGTCTCTTGCTCTACTGTGCCTCACACATAATAAGCAAGGGGGTTGCCAGATGTAAGTGGGTGATGTGGTTGCAGAAATTGTCTGACAGCCATGACTGAGTTCTCCTGTTTGTGTGGCATGGTGCAGAGTCCTGTTGCCAGACATAGGATCTTCCAGCAGCCACCCTCTTGACCCTAGGCAGCACTACCTCTGCAAGGCAAATGATGTAGGCGTCCATGTTGAGTCTGGGGCCCTCACTAACAAATTCAGTTCTTTTCTTATCAGAACGATCAGAGAGTTTTCCGAGCTGCCATAACTTCATAATCACCATCAAACTCTTTCAACTCTTTCCAAATCCTCTGCACTGTTCTCGAATTGACACACAAACACTCTGAAATGTTTGTATTGGAGCTTCCAGTGCAAATGCCAAGCAGTACAGCATGCTGTTTCCAAATTTCTGGCAGAATGAATTGAGTCATGGTGCGCTTCTCACTGATGGTGTACCCAGGTGACCCTGTAATATTGTACAGTCAACAAAATCAAAAACAAAAATAATGCGCATGCACAAAATTAAAAATATAAAATGGCAACAATTAACCAATCGTACTCGGAATGTAGGTGTGTATTTGCCTAAATATTATGTCCAAATAAGTTGTTTCAGTTCAATCAACAAGGTTCCTCTTTTTCATTTTTGTTGTGTTTTTTCAATTTGCAAAGAGGATATTCTACATCAGAATCAAAATTGTGGATAACTGTCTAAAGTTCATGCATTTTTCTGTTTTTGAGCACATATTTTTGATCGTCTCAGTCATAATCCAAAACTGAGTATTATTAGGTGAATTTAACAAAATGTTTTAGATGAAATTTTGCTGCCTAAACATACTTTATAATAACTTACCAGATTGTGAACATGGCTGTGCCAGCAAACCACAGACTGAATGTCAAGAAATAGGAAAGAATACCAGGACCTTACCTGAGAGCTGAGAAAGGTGTGGAATATGAATATTAGGATTGGGTGTACTTGGAATTGGGTCAGCAACTATGTCAAGGATGAGGTGCGGTTTCAACACCTTGATTTTCTCACCTTGATTACATTCAAAATCATTTATGTTATCTTGTGGGAGATGATCATTCATACCCTAAAAGGATACAGCACAAAGAGAGAAAGAAAGAACAGCGAGAGACAGTGGGGAAAGAGATCGCGGAAAGAAAGAACAGGGCGAGACAGATCACAGAAAGAAAGAAAGAAGCAGACATTGCGGAGAGAAAGAAAGATTCAAAAAGGAAAATGTAGTCCAGAAAAAGAACTGATTTGAAATTTAGATTTTGATTATAAAACTTAATTTATTTTATTTTCATTGACCTTCTAATAATCTGGCACAGCTTGACAGATGCTGGATCAACAAGGCTCATCGCAGTTAAATATCAGACAACATATCTATTTAATTATTCCTGATGCCAACATCACAAGATGTCCCATATTACTGCAACAAATGGTTGAATTGAAAAAAAAAAGCTGTTGTCAAATAAAAGTTTTGTTTTTTTTTGCCTTCGTTACCCAAATGAATTTAAGGGATGACCCATAAAATCCAGTTGCAGCTAAAATACTTCTCTTCTTGAAAAGAATTTGGCCAAAGTTAAAGATGAAGACTTCTTGCAATGATTTCTCTCCTAATTAAATCAGGTGAAAATCATTTCAAGGAATTTAAATATGGCACTCTTTTTGTGTTTTGCAGAAATGTAGCATAAAGTGCAGTGAATCCTTTCTTCAGGAATTGGTGAAGTGCAGTGAGAAACTTTTGCTGCAGTTCGATGACTTGCTAATCAGTTCAGAAGTGCTGCCTGGAAGTGAGTCATTGATTCAATTTCATTTAATTGTAAAATACATTATTTCAAAGAATGTTTTTGTGTAAACACATTTTGCATCTTAGTGGCTTTATTACCCTAATAGGGGTGAAATGATTAAAAATAAAGTATACAGTGCATACAACAAATGTCTAGTCTTTAACGATAAATATAATCAATATTTAATTGATTGATTGATTTGATTTTTTGCCATTTATCAACCCTTTGTGGGTTATTTAAAGCTGAAATATATTTTGGATGGTAAGAATAATTATCTGTACAAGTGAATATTGCATTAACAATTTTTTTAGGAATAACTATGATTTTATGAGCCATAAGTCTGACTATTTAACCCATAGCTGGGGAGAGGGGATGGATTTCTACCTTTCCCAAGGGTATTTGCATATAAATGAATGTAATAAACCTGACTGGAATTTGATCTCAGCTCTCTCCAATTTCTCATTTTGAGCCGCTACCAATTACACCACCCACACATCCACCCAAGATTTAATCAAAGCTGCTAGTTAATTTTGTCTCTTGTGTGTCCATGAATGTATATATATATACACACACACACACACACATATATGTATATATAAAAACACAAATATAAAAATTTAATATTTATTTATTTTGCTCTTTTCTAAACTGAACAAGAGAGTCTATCTTATGTAGCTATGTATGCATATATATGGTAAGTGGCCATTCGTATCTGAGGAAGTACATTGATTAGGGCAGCTAGCCAATCCCTATTGTCGACGCCTGCTCAGGCACATTTGTGTTTGTTCAACATTCTCAGAGCCCATCTGTGGTTTATACAGCAACTATACTGAGTGGACCTTAGAGTTTCTGGGAGAGAGCACATTATCTGACATGATGAACTGTCTGAACAAGGCCAGTATGATCAAACTCTTGGTCACAATGACATGTGACTGAGTGCTAGCACAACTATTGACAGCTCCTAAATAGTTCAATCTACACAATTTCACTCACAAGGCTTGGATCAATCCATGCTATGGTTTTCAGGCACTTTCTAAAGGGTCTGTATGCTGGGATCACCCCCCCTCCCCAGACCTTCCTGATAAATCAACCACGATGAGATTCAAACATAGGTCTAATGGTCAGGAAGCAAACATTATAACCTCTCAATGCTATATATGTTGAAAATATAGTTTTGAAAACTCTTTTTGAAATTTGATAGTTCATCACTCTTCTGTTAAACCAAATTTGGTTTTACTTTTACTTAAAGATTGTTGAATTTTAACGAACTCAGTGCCTGTACTGGAAGACAAATATTTGATGTTTTTTTGTGTTCTACTTTTTCTTAAGAAGCCATCATTAAAATCTAGGAAAATATTTCCTTTAAAATTAATTCCTCCTTCTAATTTGGCAGATAATATCATGTGAAACGTTGATTTTTTAGTTAAAAACAAAAAGACATTGGAATGTGATATTTGAAATGGGATAAACTTATACGTTCGTTTGAATAAGAAAACCTTTTTAATCTCAAAATATCTGTCGATCATCTCGGTCTACTAACCTGAGCATCATAGTGCATCCTGCAAAGGTCATTACAAGTGATGATCAGTAAACAATGTCATTTGTGGACATTTAAGATATGATCGACAATTTTCTTGTTAATGTTCAATCTGTTTTTGAGGACTGATTCTACTTTCAGAGAGTGATGCTTTGAGAGCCAAGCAAGCATCAGATTTCCGTAATCCTGAGTCAGAGAAATTGAAAGTAAGCTTTGAAAAAAAGCGTGGCATATGGCCAGGTAAGTTCTTCATTGATGCTTGAAGTTTAACTGTTACCCATTGTAAAAGAGATCAGTTAAAAAAAACACACACACAAGCTATACAAAAATGGGGTGCTTTCATTGGTGGGGGGGGTAAAAATTAATTAGGTTTCTACTCTGTAGGGAGTAAAATTATTACACTCCTGTTTCAAATTTTAAAAAATGAGTTACTTGTTGAAATAACACACAGTGCTTTTCTTTTCAACATGAAAGAAGAAAAAAATAAACATTTACAGATATTCAATCCTATTAAAACAAATACGTTAGAGTTTTAATTATTAATAATCGAGTTTGGTTTGCAAAATTCATCTGGTTTATGGACTGTTAAGTTCAAATTAAATTCTAAATTTACCAACAAAGAATAGCAAACAATTGCTTTTTTAATTTGAGATTAAATATTAACATTTTTTTTTGTTTATAGGTGTGTCACTTGTTGAATTGTACACAAAAACTTTGCTGAAATCTCCATTTCCAAAGAAAACGTCACCCTTGATAAATACAGTAAAGAACACTCTGCCCCAGCAATCAACTTTTCAATCAAGGAATGACGTCTTCCAGGTAAGATCTCTGGCACATTGATGGATTTTTGCTTTATTTAACAGTTCTGCTGTTTCCATCAAATAAGAAATTTTAATTAATATCTGTTTTCAACTGATTTTGTTTTTTTTTTTTGACTTGTTCTGCTCAGATAGATTACATGCAAAAATATAATCTTATTCAGCTGGAGGAGTTTCTACCTTGTTGTTTGACAGTATCTAGAACCTATTTTTTTCTTTTTAAATGCCATTGAACTTAAACAGAAATTTAGGTACTGGATAGAAGGATGTGGGGGACTTGGAGGTCAAGGAAATCCTCCTCCCAAGCTTATTGAGACCATCCCACATATTAATCTTGCATTTTTTTTTTTAAACACTTTTCTGAGCCCTCTCCTTTTGTATTTGACTATAAAGAATAGGTGATCATGGTTCTCCACGGTTTCCTTTTCTCTATTATCTGTGAATTGTCAGAATTTCTTGGTACCCATTACTTTCCCCACGATTTTGAATTCAAAGAAGTCCAAGTGAATGTAACAGACTAAACTGGAACTTGAACTCGTACTGCTGATTCCATTTTCTCTGATTCTTCCAAGCACAACCATCTCATTTAGTTCTATTTTTATTTTGGACACTAATTACTTTAACTGATTAAAAACCTTTGTTAAATCAAGAAGTCAATTCCAGACAAAAAATTCGGCTTATTGTAATTTCTTTAAACTGCCTCCATTGCTATAACCAGAATTCATATCAATTCAGCTTCTGATAGAGCAACTAGTACCTCTTATTTTTTCTCTCTGCCTTCACTTTGAAGATGGTATTTCAATCATGGCACCATATATCAACTATGGGAAAGATTGAATTCCAAATCATAGGGGAACTACTGAGTTGTCCACTGCTTCCATCCAAGGCCAAAGAGTCCAGTCTACTCTACTATTTAACCAATAGTTGGCAAAGAAAAATTGGATTCATGTCTTACTCAAGGGAATTTGCATGAAAACAAGTGCACTTATATAAAATCGAAAAAATCTTTCTGTCGATTTCCCTTGGAATTTATTATCAAATTTCATCAGATCACAATTTGCCCAAGACATTTTGAATTTTTAAAATGCCTACTTTTGAAAAGAAAATGATTTCCAATTTAATTTTTTTCTCTCTTTAAACAATGCAGTGAGATTCTTTCAAATATGTATCATATCTCATGCCACACTTTGCTAATGTCACGATGAAGGGGGGAGAAGTTCTTTAATTTTGAATGACTTAGTCCAAAATTGTATGTGAAAATGCAGCCCATAAAATGTCATCTACTACTTTACACATAACATGAAAAGTAACAGAAATTAAGTAATTTTGCAATTTCCTAAATAATCTCAGATTTTATTTTGATAAGTAACTATAGTCACAAACTTGAAAAATATCTAAACACTAACCTAAGATATATAGAAAACAATGTATTAGCAGCCTGCTGTACACTTATTAAATTAATGATTGTTGTACTTAAATATTGGTAACACCTTTCTAAAATGCAGATAAATAACAGTTTTCTTTTCTTTTTTCCCCCCACTGCTCTCTGAAATGTTGGCAGATTTATGTGAGCAGCTTTGAGAGAAGAATTGCATCCATGGAGAAGAGGAAGAAAAAATTGTTGCATGAAGAGCAAAGATGGTTTGAACACTGGAAAACATCAATAGAAAATATTAAGCAATTATTTGTTTGATTGTCAAATCCCAATTAAGTGAACATGGATGAGCTTTTGTTTTGAAGATTGAAACTTTTTTATCTCATGTGATTTATTTCTAATTTCTGTAAAAAAACGTTTATCTTTAATAAAATTTAAGCATCTAAGCTGAGGAAAGCAAAACACATTTTCGAGTTAATGCAATAAAAGATTTTTTCTATCAATGTTGGTCTTTTCATATTTGTCGGTAAATTTCATTCAACAAGACATGCACACTAAGAGACACTAACTTGCATCTGCATTTGGGCTGTTTTCTTTGTGCAGATTTCAAAATAACAATTCAATTTTATATGAATATGTACATGTTTCATTAAAGACAGGAGTCAAGATACTGCGATTAAGATGTTTTATTTAATTTGTCTTCTATTCAATATAATTTCAGCTATTATCAAGGATAATTTCATTTTAATGGAATGTCTGACACTCCCTATCACATACGTGAACTGAATATATCTATATAGACAGTGCATGCCAAATTATTATTGAGATAACTTTTCTTCTGATATTTCAAAAACTGTTCACACAAAATTTTCTCACAATGTTGGCAATCACTGAAATTTTCATTTGATCTGCACAAGATAAACAAGTAATATATATACACAGTATTTACATTATGCGGACCATTGTCCTCATCTTTGTCACAACGTTTCGGCCGTTGTACGCTCCAACCTTCTTCAGGTGATTGGAATTTCAAACTGTAACCCTTTACCCCTGGGGTAGTCTTTTCTAGTTCCACGTGCCATGTTTTGATGGATATCTCCTGCTAATTTTCCCTCTGAAAGTTCTCCACTGCCTTAACCAGGTATTGAACTCATACTCTTTGGGTTTGTCACTGGATCTAACCAACGCCTTTATCCACTGTGCCATGTGTCCTTGAGGACATCTGGGTATGAATTTCTGGGTATTATAAACCTATTTTCAGCAACCATTTTTACCAGAGCTCATATTGCAATTTTGTTATCATTACTTTTCTCTGGCACTCCTTATTACTGGTTCCCATATTGTATTTATTTCTCTGCTTGGTCGGCTCAGGAGATTTTTGTGGCCTAGCATATGTGCTGATTCCTTAAGTTTACGAATTTTCCAATGGTGTTCCCTATCTATAATAGGTGGGTACAAGAGGGGAAAATTAGCAGGAGATAACTGATAACTGACATCCATCAAACATGGCACGTGGAACTAGGGATCGAAATAAAGGGTTCAGTTCAAAATTCCAACCACCTGAAGAAGGCTGGAGTGTACAACGGCCGAAACGTTGTGACAAATATGGCGACAAAGATGAGGACACTGGTCCGCATAATGTAAATACTATATATATATATATATATATATATATATATATATATATATATATAATACAAAGGCTTAAACACTAATATTCCATGGTCATAATTTATTCCATTGGAATCGTAAATACAAATTCAAAAAGAAAATGGAAAAGAACAACTCCGGAAATAAAAATAGAATTTAGAGAGAGTGAATATGAGAGTGTGGGATGAATGTTAGTTCTAAAGAGAGGGGTAACATTTGGGAGATTAAAACTTAACAGAGAGGGTTTTTTACAACTAGGTGTGAGTGGAAGATGGAAAACGGATGTCAAATACATTTCGTGGTGACATACACATACCATGGATGATCTGATGCTAAAGATCAGAATAAGGAGGGAGAGGTAAGGAAAGAAGTGGTGAGGAAGAAAGATGGGGCGGGTGAAATTAAAATTGAAAGGGACGCTGTGTAATTGAGAAAATTTGACAAAAATAATATCGACTACAGGTTACAAATCAAATATAAACATATAAAGAATAAATATGACGATTATCTAATCTAGCAAGGACCTATATTTTTATGTTCAAATCACATGCAAATACACACATACACAATAACTTATACACGTACATACATACACATAGGCGTGTACCTACATACACACATATCCACACATGCATATACATACACATACATCTGATTCAATATCTAGCTCTATCTCTGATACTAAGCGCTTTCTAATAATTACACCTACATATATATATATACACATACACTCACATATATACACACACACACACATACATACCCATATATATATATATATATATATATATACATATACATACATACAAAAATGCACACACACATACCTACATATACACACATACATCCATACTCATCGTTCTTACACATTTACCCACATATATACATACAAACATACGCATACGTGCACATAAACACATATACCTGAAACCATACATTTCTATACAATTACATACACCCATTTAAACAAATAAACAATGTATCCCTGTATCTATCCGTCTAGCTATACAAACATACATACACATACACCCATATACATATATCGGTACATACGTACCAAAACATACACGCATATATATATACACACACACATCCCTACCTATACATCCATCTACATATACCTACATCCATATACGTATACACGAATATACATATATACACATACGCATGCATATATATACCTATACACACACACCTAAGTACATACATACATATATACATACATACACACACACACACATATATATACACATATACCTACATACATATAAATTAGAATTTAAAATCTAAATAAGTAAAATTTCAACAATTTGGGGGTAAAAAAAAAAAAAAAAAATTAAACACACAGCGCATCACATAAACATACACAATGATCTATATAGAGATAAACAAAATAAACATAATAGTCATTCCGTTAAAATGTCATGCCCGATGTTTTGAACGAAGATCGAACTGACATAAGTGATAAAATGTTACAAAACGGTGTTTATGTTTTGAATCGTTTCTTATGTCTGCATTTCGAAAATATCTCATTACGAAGATTCAGCAGTTCATCTTGATTCTTATCTTTGATAATAAAAATTTTTTTTTTTACACCATGCACAGATCACGGAAGTTATTAGATGTTCTGGCTCTTGATAGGTATCTGCATTTCAAAAGTGGGGTTAATCCCTTATCCACCAGATCCCAGTAGTGATTAGATAAGGAAGTTTGACTTCTGAGGTATCGATATCGAAAAGAGCATCTACGGTTGTATAAACGCTGCTTCCAAACACCGGCGGATATACCTATATATCTTTTTTCCTCGGGAAAGATTGTTGCCTCGTATATTACATTTTCATAGTTACATTTACCCCCGATTGGACAATGATCCTTATTCCTACAATTGCAGGTAGGGATATTCGATTGAGTCACATTACAATAGTAGTTTCTAAGTATTCTGCAATTATGGGAACATATTTCTAACGCATGAGTAACTAATTTTCAGAGTGTGTGTATATATATATATATATATATATATATATATATATATATATATATATATAAACAAATATAGATAACTAGACTCGTTTCAAAAAAACCTCAAATTTTTGATTTGCAAATAATCAAATCAATCTCGAGGGAAAAAAAGGTTTTAAAAAAAGGAGCTACAAACATGAACTTCTGCTGGAAAAAAAAAAAAAAAAAAAAAAAAAAAAAAAAATCGCACAGATGCTGGTCTGAAGCCCAAAGAAAAAACCCTGATACGAGTAAACAACTAACAAAAGAGCTCTATACAACCATAGAGCAGACCTAGATACACCTAGTGAGCCAGACAAGCTTACCTAGGTTTCACCTAAACGGTTCGGCAGGGGAAGTGTGTGTGTGTATATATATATATATATATATATATATTTTTTAAATTTATTGTTAACAGCAAAAAAAATTCATATGGCATTTTTTTCTATTTGTAAATTTAAAGATTGTTGGGGGTGTTTAGTTTAGATTTAACTATGATTTGAAATATTTTAATTTTAATTTTTATTATACTATACTTTTTAAGAACAATTAAATGTAGTAGAATCTCATAGTATGTAGAATTATTTTTACATCAAGTAAAAGTTTGTATATTAGGTGACAATTTATTTATTTTTTTTGTATTTAAATATTGTTTAAGTAAAGTTTATGACAATGACGGCAAAAGTAGTTACTTAATTTCACTGATTTAGTAAACTTATTTTTTATATAAACCTAGTAATATATTGTTTCTCATGTAAGTACAAAGGACATGGGTCATTCATAAGCTTACATCTTCTGGCATTTCATATTAATTTTATTTTACTGTAGGTGTTTTATTGGATTCTTTTAAGTACGTGCAGTACTAAGTAAAAGAAGTTTAGGTTAGAATTCATTTTATTTAACTACAATTTTAATTACAACTTGAAAATATTTTCATTATTAGTTTTAATAGACTATATTACTTTATTATAGAAGGAAATGTATTTGAATTACTTATAGTAAGTAAAATTATTTTTCCACATCAAGTATATGTATATTACGATTTTTAAACTTTTATATTTAAATATTATTTAAGTAATATTTATGGCACTTACTGCAAAAATAGCTAATTCATTTCTCAGATTTAGTAAACTTTATTTTTTTTTATATTTTTTTTTTTTCTAAATATATATAAACTTAGTAATAAAGTTTCATATGTATGTACAAAGGACATGGGTCATTCAATGGCCTACATCATCTAGCTTTTCGTTATAATTTCATTTTTCAGTAGGTGTTTTATTGGATTCATTTAAGTGCCGCTAGTACTTTTTGAGAGGTGTTTAGGTTAGAATACATTTTATTTAACTACAATTTTAAAAGATGTTTAGGTTAAAATTCGTTTTAACTACAATTTTAAATACAACTTTAAAATATTTTCACTGTTATTTTAATAGACTTTTTTTTTTCATATAGAAAAAACAAATAAATGTAATAGAATTACTTACAGTATATAAAATTATTTTTCATGTTAAATATAAGTATGTATAATAACTGATCGCACCTTTTTAAATATTATTTAAGGGAAATTTTTAACAATGACGGCATAAAATAGCTATTTCATTTCTCTGATTCAGTAAATTTTTATAAACTTATTGTAATTAAATAAAATGTATTCTAACCTAAACACCTATATCTATCTCTATATATATATATATATATATATATATATATATATATATATATATAAAAATGATTGAATTTCCCCATGTCCTTAGCAACTAATATTAAGAATGTATGTCCTTATAAAACTTAGTAAATTCCAAAATAAGTTATTCCAAAATTTGCTTGAAAATGTAAGTTCTGGGGACTTTAATTCTGTAATTGAATTTTAATTTGTTACCTTGTTTTTGAAACATGGTAATTCCTGTTTAGCTATGGAACCATATTTTTAAATTTAGTAAATATATATACATATAAATAGTTACTCACTTGTTTTTTTTTTTCCCCTTTGGATTGGGAATTCAAAGCACTGAATGACTTTTTCACCCTGATCAGTCCTTTCTTGTTCATTCGTTGTTGATGTTAACCAGAATCAGAGGAAATGGAAGGTGTTTGTTCATAAAAATGAAAAGTGATACTTGCATTTTCGAGTTTGGATGAAAATGAGACATTTTCACCCTACAAATCATTTGGCCACTTGAAGATTTTTTTTTTTTTTTTAAAATCAAAATGAAAAAAAAAAAAAAAAAAAAAATGTTCACTTTATAGAATAGAAAGTCAGTAAACATGATATTTATTAATGTGTTCAAAATATTTTTTTCCTTTTGGACAACTCTTCCAATACAAATATCACAGGGAGAGACAAAACACAAAACAATTGTTTGATTATTTAAGTAACAGCCTTTTTTTTTTCTTTTGAAGGCTGAGCCATTTTATTTTCTGTTCAAGTACAAAAATTTGCAGTGAAGATCGGAATTCTAAAAATCAAAACAGGAAAAGAAAAGCAAAAAAAAAAAAAAAAAAAATTACATTGTAAAAGGAGGAGAGAGATGAATTTTCTGTTTTCCGGAATCTTGGAATTTGTGTGTTAATGAGAAAAAGAAGGAAAAAAATAAAGAAAGAAAGAAAGAAAAAAAAAAAAAAGAAAAAAAAAGGACACCCAGGCAACGGAGAAAAACCTAGTCGACCTCCCAACAATTGTTGCTAGGGATATTGACTCCTTTTGTTCTAAACATTTACCTTGTTTGAGAAAAAGAAAAGGATCCATGTCAGGAAAATAAGTAAAATAAAACTTCGCTTTCTTTTCCTCACTCAGGTCCAAAGTTTGAGTTTTTTTTGGTTTTTATTTTCTCATTAAAACCAGTTTTAATCAACTTACTTGGAAAATTTAAAGAAAAAGAACAAAAATAAATAATAGAGAAAAAAATCTCTGGCATCCAAAATGGCTATTATGTTTCATGACTAACACAATGACTTCACTACTGACTTTAAATGCATAACAGTCCTTTCAAGTGAGCCTGATACGTTTTGTTTTTAACCTAGCCAAACTTGTTCAAGAACTTATATACAAAGTAATTATATGAATATTTAGAGGACAACCTTAAGAGACTGTGAAATCCTCAAACTGGATTGAAATAGCAACTTTAAATGCTTTTGTTTGGAATAAGTGAAGACAAAATGCAATGCCAACAAATGAAAAGTTGCTTTCATTCTTTTCTGCTTTTTAATTAGACTCCAAACAAGATGAAGGGGAGGGAGGGGAGAAAAGTCATGGGTTAATCATGCCTCAAGTTTTTCTGACCAGCACAATTCTCTTCCAGAAAAAGAGAAATCTTTTCTACACAATACAATTAATATCACAAAATTTGGTTTGGTTCAAACAGATCAAAAATATGAGGCAGTTTCAATTCTACATTTTACACAAATTGTTTCCCTCAACACCATTTTTTTTTCTCCCCAGTCCTTTCATGTGATCTTTCAATGTGAACAAACTCTGAAATTCTGTCAAAGAAAATAAGACAATGTCATAAGTGCAAAAGTTCACACACAATAAAGCCCCAATAGACACGTGTGCAAACATGCACGTTTTACATATGTAATATACATAAGGAAATAAAAAGAAATAGCTAAAACCATTTTCAAGTTCTAGTTTCACTAATCAGAGCCAATGGTAGCAACAGTCACCGTTTGTCACCCAAATAAGTGAAGCCAAACTGAAGGACTAATAATAAGAATAATAATACTGGCATCAAATTGCATTTTCTTTGCAAAATCTGATGCACTGGTGGAGATCTGCTAACAAAGCAAAAGCTGAGGGCACCAGATATAATTGGCAGCAGCAGTTATAAGTCAACAGCACCAACATTCACTTTGGTAATGAACGGGAACCAGGGGAGGGTGATAAACTAATGAACACCTTTTCTTTTTTCTATAAGGACAGTAGAGAAGAAAGGGAATACACACACACAAGGGAAGATAGTTTCCTTTTTTTCAAGCCATGCAGCTGTGGTTGTGCAAGAGAGTATAGCAAGGAAATCATTTTTTTTTTTTTTTTTACTTAGACCATGTAATAATGACTAAAAGAAAATTAGTCAGTCCGTCCATTATAGGAATTTATTATTTCTATAAGGTTTTAATACAAATTACTATAATTCTATTGAACTTTGAGACTTAAACATAAAAATACATCTGGACAGCTCTCTTCTGTCAAGAAAAAAAGTGCAGGTTTGGCAACAGCCAAAGGAAAGAGGTATGAAAAATGAAAGACTTGCATTTTTGAGATATTTGAACAAATTTTGTAAAATGGCAAATGCTGTCTTGACCAATTTCAAAATCTATAATTTCAATCTTAACCTTTAGCACATTGCATTATTATTTTCCATTCCACTGCATTCTTTTTCAAGACCTCTCAGTTGAAGGGCGTTTATTGTTAATTTCACTTAAAGATGTTTCTGTTGCCATAGCAGGATATGAAATTCAAACACACTGCTGTTCAGGTATTAGGTTGGTGCAAAAATAATGTAATAATGTCGTTTTTTGACGTATTTTTTAACGTCAAAAAACGACATTATTACATCATTATTTATGCACCAACCTAATATCAGTCACATTCAGTAACAGGCTATACTTTTTGTACATAATATAAAATCACATACAGAGTGATAATGGTTAATGGGCACACACACACACACACACATATATATATATGTATGAATGTCTATTATGTCTGATTATGAGCTGTTAGAATGTTTAATTTCTGGTGAAAATAAAAACAAAATTGCCCTAGATTTGGATATTTTTTTTAAATTGCTCGTAAGCTTTCAGCTCAAATGTGCCATCCTCAGAGTAGTCATAGACATGAAACAAAGATATCGACTGTCAAAGATGATATTTTGTTATTTTGACATAGAAAATTGTTATGCGACAACAACAGTCACAGAATAGCATACGCAGATCAAAAGTTCAAGATGCAGTTCTATGACGTCATACCACGCGATAGACCGAAGTATTACAACAGAACCATATGTCTAGATGCAATGTAATGTGTTTTGAATAGTTTGAAATGTAATTTTGTTGAGTGTCGGTTGCTTCATTTTTAATGTAGATGGCCTCCAATATCTGAAGGCTATTTTTAATGTGTATGTGTGAGTATTGTGTTATCAACTAATATCTGTCTCATATGATGTACATGACTATGTTATCACCAAGTGATGACTATGTTTCATGCTTGAAGATTGCATTCAAGCATGACGCAGACTGCCACCACTCAATGTTGACCTCAGTGTCCAACCTATCCCTGATATTGAGCATTTTTTTTTTTTTTTTTTTTTTTTACCTATAAATACAGCCTACATTAAAACTATCCTTTTTATCATATAAGCAATACCAAGAGAATAACTTCTGTAAAACCAGAAGTTCAGGTAAAATACAATGTTCGTTTTGTTCCAATAATCAAAACTAATAGAAGTTTTGAGAGATGCAAACACTGAAATGACACCAAATATCATTTTTTTTTTTTTTTTTTGCATAATCTGATGCAATAGAAAGGATTTAAAAAAAAAAAAAAAAAATAAAAAAATAAAAAAAAATATCATGATACAAAATCTATTGTTGAGTGTCCCCATCCCACACCAACCAAACATTACAATCGGATATTTTTTCAAATATCTGATGATTATAAAAATCACAGCCAAAATTTATTTTTATCTTAATTTCAGAAACAGATTTCTGTCTTCAAGAATTAATCAGTCCTCAACAGAAAGATTCCTTCAATTTTAATCATGATATCAATAGCACAAGAAAAGTCTGAAAATGCTTCATAAATGACTTGTTTTATGAAAGTCTAGGTTTGCTTAATAGGAAATTCAAGAATCCTTGCCTTTGCGGAAAAAAGAAAAGGCTTACAATTATGAAAAAAAAAAAAAACAAACACATCTTGACAATGTGTCAAGAGATATGCTTATATGCAACCACAACCAATTATATTGTTTCAATACAAATGCAGGTTTGAGAGAGTTTTACTAAAACTGCGTGCATGTGCCAATATAGTGTTGACTATAGAAGAACACTACAGATATGCAGAGAGCCAAACACCTCCCCACCCCTCTCCTGTTCCTACCATGACCAGACATGGTGCTCAGAGTTGTAAACAAAGAGTCCATCCTGTTTTTGTTTTTTTTGGGGGGGGGGGTTATTTTTAAATGTAGCTCAGCTTTTCAAATAAAGCTTATCAGGAAAATATTCCAAAAGTAAATATTGGTTTTAATGCTAATAAAAAGCAAAAAACATACAAATTGGTCACTTTTTCTTTTACAAAAAAAACAACCTTGCTGGAATTTTAAAAAAAGAAAAAGGGTACTGTGAGAACAGTCATGAGAGAAAGACTAATTGTAATCATCGTTTGTTCCATAATAAATTTTCACTGAAAACTTTATCTTAGACACACTAGTCTGCACTGAAAGAACAGTGACTTTCATTTTTTTATTTTTTTTTTTTTTCATTTTTTTTTTTTTTTTTCATTTTTTTTCATTTTTTTTTTAATTCAAAGCACAACTTTTTTTTTCTTCTTAGATAAACACTACTGTACACAGGGACAGTATTTTTTTTTAGTCAGGTGAGGAGGAACGGTTATGTAAACAATACCCAGTTCAACATTTTGGCAGGGAATGAAAGAAAGATAAAAACATTTACAAATATGAATCTAGAAATTTGCCAAAATTCTCTGCTCAAGAATATTTGATTTCATTTTGAGAATATTTTCTCGATTCCAATCTTTTATCATTTCATTTAAATGTTTAAAATAAAATATCTTCTTTTTTGATGGATTCCCAACAGAAAACAAAAGCAAAATAAATTCCCAAAATCAAAATGTCCGATACATAAAGATATTGGAAGCCAAGTGGCATTCTTTTGATAAGAAAAAAAACCAAAAAAACCAAAAAGATTAACTTAATTGAAGAGCAGAAGAACTATTTAAACATCCTGAACCAAAGTGAGAAACCAAATGCATTGCTAATGAAAAGAAAAACATTTTTTCCAAACATTCAACAGAAATCAATTATGCAAAGGGAATTGTTTTCCAAAAAAAGAAAAAAAAAAAAAAAAAAAAAAAAAGAAAAGAAAAAAAAAAACATGTCTCTGAAGTGACAGCATCAACATTAATTATCAGTTGGTGTGTTTCATTATAACAGCACTTGAATAAACGAGACGATATTTACAAACACACAATAGTGTGTTGATTTAATAAAATAATTAAAAAGAGAACGAGAGCACTAGAATACAAAGAACGTACTACTAAATGGTCCTGCACTGATTAATTGAGCACTATGTAATAACAGTGACTACAAACATATTCAAAAATGCTATGTTAATATTTAAGTGCACTGTTTTAACAGTGACTATAAAATGTTCACACAGTGGTATGTCGATTCAAAAACATCACACTGAAGTTACAGTGACTGTATAAGGTTTCATAGAAAGGCGTGTATTGGATTTTACAGCACTGGATTATCAAGTAAACAGAGTTCGTATAAATATCTGCCAATTTGTCACAAAGATGCTTTCATGCTAACAGTGCCGTAATTTTTGGACAGTACAAAAATTATACTGTTTTCATAGGATTTTTGTCACAATCCGTGAAAGACGGTCAAGAACAGAGACCAACCACAGCAACAGCAAGGTTAGAGGTGGCAGAATCAGGTTGGTGACTAGACATTCCGCCACAGACATGATGTCAGCTCCAAACTCTGGTTGGCCTAACACTCATTCAACTGTCCGTCCACGAGGCAACAATAGTAATCATCATCATCATCATCATCATCAGAATAATGACAATATTCATTTAAGTTGCCACAGCAACTACATAGAGTAAAATATATATGCATGTACTCAGAGGAGAAATGCGTTCTATCAACACACTCAATTCCAAGTCAAATAGTCTGCTGTCTTCATTGGCAACAGATAAATGAGTTGAGGAAGAAAAAAAATTTTTTTAATTTTTTTTAAAGACCACAAATAAAATCCTCATCATTAGTTTGTGTGACCGATTTCCGCATACACATTTAAGTCAAAGATTTAAGGGTTCGTCGTCGTTTTAACAGATACAGTTGTTTACCGTTAAAGTCAGACTGTCTACCTCTGCATTTGGCTGCTTTTTTTTCTTTGTCTACACAGGAATTCAATGCGTGGTTTTCCACGAGGCCAAATCCAGAAGCAGACAGGGGCAGTCAATGACTGAAATTCAAGCTGCTATGACAACTTGTCAGACACTGACTGCCATAGCAATCCCCTAACTATCTAGGGGTCCACCAGCCGCCACCAACGCTTCTTGTTCACTGTTGTTTATGAAATTATCTCCAGTCGTATCTGAAAAAAGAAACTAACATTAGCATTTCACAAAAATATAGAACTGAATGACATGTATTTTTATTTGGATAACCTTGCTACCAATATTTACAAGTACACATTTTATTGTATTGGAACCCAAAGCCCAACATTATTATGACTGCTTTTCAGATGGCATTTTACCAGCTAAACAACTTGTTCAACAATAATCAGATCTAGTAAAAAAAAAAAAAAAAAAAAAATTCTAATTTTCTTCGCGGTGATAGGAAAATTGATTACAAAGTTGAAATTTTTTTTCAATATGACACATTCTGTCCATGAGGACTAAAGTTGATGTTTATGTTAATATAACCAAACATGAAGAAGGGGGGGACACATGGCATAGTGGTAAAGGTATTAGTTAGATCCAGTGACATGACCCAAAGAGAGTGAGTTCAATATTAAGGCGGTAGAGAACTTGGAGAGTGGAATTAACAGGATATAACTGACATCCATTAGGCATGGCACGTGGAACTAGAACAGTATACCCCAGTGAAGGAAATAAAGGGTTCAGTTCGACATTCCAACTACCTGAAGAAAGCCAGAGCATACGGCTGAAATGTCGTGAGAATATGGCGACAAAGAAGAGGACAAAAGTCCGAATAATGTAAATAGTGTACATAATACCTCATCTCAGAGATATAGACAGATATTAAATGGTTTTGGTTATATAGTCAAACCAATTTCATTTTGTTTTTTTAAGTTTTTATCACTTTTGTTATTAAGTCTACCACATTGTGATAATAGAAGATCTGACAAAAGGTGAAATGTTCCAAGAGCTTGAGAATAAATTTATGATGGTTGATCTAACAATTAAAGCACTTTCTATGCATTTTTGTCTTAGTAAATTCTTTCTTTTAATTAAAGCAGCATTTTTTAAATCAAAATTGTGATCAGTCTCATTATGGTGAGTAACTAATGCATTTAATGTGTTGTTTTGTAAAAGATCCATTTTGTGTTCAATATAATCTTTTATTTAAATTCCATGAGGTTTCTCCTATGTATTCCTCTTTCAAATTTTAGCTTATTATTTTATGCGTTAAGTCTTTCCTTGTTTTAGTAGTAGTTGTAACAAATTTTATGTTAGGCTTACATAACTTTTTTCAGTTGTTCAATTGCAGTAGAGTTTATTATATATATATAAAATCTGTTTTACCAAATGTCATGGAACTTTGAAAATAATTTAATAGATTTTAATAGTACGACATCAAACGGATAATCAGACAAAGTGCGAATATTTTTGTAATTGAAAATAAATTGCCGGCCAATTTATTTTTCTCAGTCAAGATTTTTTTTCAGGTAATTCTCCAAAAACAGGAAAAGTTTTCAGTTTTAGCATTTACAAAAGTGATGTCTCAATCCAAATTGAAAAGTTAGATTTCAATCTTGAAAAATCTTTGGGGAAAAACAAATTAGAGTAAATCATTTGACTGAACATTTAATGACACAAACAAATATATGCACACCATTATTTCAGCCAGACTGACCTTTGACTTTCTGGGCCAATTCCTCAATGACCAATTTTTCAGCATATTGGCGATCTTGCTGTTCCTGCTTTTTCTTCTTGTTTAGAATGTTTGTCTCCTTACGCTGGGCCTCAAGAGCCATGTGCAAGTTTTTCATCTTCTAAGCAACAGTAAATAAATAAAATTGTATAAATAAAAAACGGGAAAAAAAATACTGAATATTTGAGAAAATATTTTTGTAAAAATAAAGAGATATTTCTGTATTGAAAATTATTTTTACTTCTAAATAAAATAACACTAAAAAAATAACATGAAAGAAAATAAGATAAAAAACAACTAGAAAAGAACCTACTTTTCTGGTCATTAAGTATGGACATTGCAATTTGCCCCACCTCAAACCTTTTGAGAGAGAGAGAGAGAGAGAGAGAGAGAAAATTTCTAGAGAGAAAAATATAGAAATATATACACTAACCTTGGAATCAATTTCTTTTTTGGCAGTTCCAACAACCGGAGTGGTTGCAGTCTGCTGTTGCAACCGCTCTGCTGCTGCTACTTTAACATTCGAATTCTGTTCAGCACTGGAGACACTGCCAGTGGGAGCTGGCTGTGTTTGCTGGAAGAAAATACAAAGAAAGAAAAAAAAAAAAAAAAAAAATAATATTAATCCAATGGAAATAAATTTCTACATTTTAACATCAAGACATCCTTCAACATGACCAAAACTAACTAAAGTTTTTTTTTATTTTTTTATTTTAATTGTTGTCATTCCATAACAATTGATTGGTAACAAAGAAGGTATAAAAACAAAGAATTAAACTATTTAACAAGTTGTCAAAGAAAATATGGAAGATTTCAAGAGAGAGAAAAACATTGCAGACTGAAATGGAATTTCTGTTATTTAGTATTAATTATTTAATAATGATTATTTAATAATGATTTAATGATTATTTAATAATGATTTAATAATGATTTAATGATTATTTAATAATGATTTAATGATTATTTAATAATGATTTAGTATTAATTATTTAATAATGATTTAGTATTAATTATTTAATAATGATTTAGTATTAATTATTTAATAATGATTTAGTATTAATTATTTAATAATGATTTAGTATTAATTATTTAATAATGATTTAGTATTAATTATTTAATAATGATTTAGTATTAATTATTTAGTATTAATTATTTAATAATGATTTAGTATTAATTATTTAATAATGATTTAGTATTATTTAATAATGATTTAGTATTATTTAATAATGATTTAGTATTAATTATTTAATAATGATTATTTAATAATGATTTAGTATTAATTATTTAATAATGATTATTTAATAATGATTTAGTATTAATTATTTAATAATGATTTAGTATTAATTATTTAATAATGTATTGTTCTTGAGGTTTTATTTATGACTCCCATGAAAAACGTTGGCAGCCAAGATGTTGCTTATAAAATTGCATCTTCATAGCATTCAGCTCAAATAAACCCCAAAAGACAATTACCAGTTGAAAGAATCAAAAAAGTTGTTGGCAAAAATCTTTCATTTTTCTTGCTTTAAACAAAAAATCCAAATAGTCAAGAGGTTTTGCTTTACTTTGCCAAAATCAGCAAATTTTCTTCTGGCTGGTGAAGATTTTAAAAGGTCTGGTGGTGAAAATGATTCAGCACAACTAGCAATGGTGTTTCAGCCATTCAAAAGACTGAAAATTTCCAAAATGCTTTCAAATAAGATTGATCAAGAGAGAAGAAAGAAAATGAAAAAACAAAAAACAGCAACATACCAAAGTGATTTGCAGCTCGATGGTACGAAGTTCAAGATCCAGTCTCTCGCCTTCATTTTTCTCATTCTTATGAGCCAGTTGCGAAATCTCCTTGATTTTAGTAGAACTATTGTCACGCAAACTAAACACAAAAGAGAAACATTAGATGCAAGACAACACCAATTTAAAAAAAAAAATAAACAAGTCTCTATAATAAATCTATTTTACAATTTACATAAAGAAAGAGCATGCTCAAATTGTTATATTCAAATATAAATTTATTTACTTTGCCTGTTACACTCTTGGGATGGAGAGTCCCCAAAATTTTCTACAATTTCAAATAAGTCAAGAGTTGCCAATTTTCAGTTTCTTTCTATATTTATATAATACAAATTTAGGTTATAAAAGTTACTGTAAAATTCAGTTGTATAAGTTCAATGGTAATTAATTTTTCGTTATTATCCTAGATACTGCTGATTTTCTTGGGAAAATCAGTTGACAGACTCCCTGTTGCCTTCTCCTATTCTCCTCAACAGCAGAATCCAAAAAATTATTAAATAAAAACATGAAAAACCTTTCTTGGAAATTCCAAAGCGTGTAGAGTTCTTCAGAAGGGTTGGCACTTTCGATTTCTGCTTCCAACTCCGTCATTTGTTCTTCTGTTCCTGTTGGATTTGACAGCACGAATGGCTTGGCATCTGGACGCAGCTGACTTTGGGTAGAGCTAGTAGTTTTCACAATGCTCTTGTAACGAGACGGTGCCAGGGAGGAACTAACCACATAGGGACGTTCATACGGAGTAGCAGCCGTCACAGGTATAACTTGTGCAGAGCTCTGAAAGATAAATCAATATGTCAATCAATTTTATAGAATCAAAACTTGAAATAAGACATGGAATTAAATGAAATTAATCTAAATCATGTTGACTTATTATTTACATAAAACAACAGAGTTTATACTCTTGGCTCCAAATCCAACTTTGTTTCTTTTTCCAGATAACTTATTTCCTTACTATGGTCCTGAATTTGAATTAAGCTACATTCTGAGTATTTTGTAAGTAAACACCATTTAACCAATATTCCCCTGGTACCTCCCCCTCCTCTATATATTGTGACATTTTTGCATAAAGTTCATATATTCTTGACTTAAAATTAAATTTTCAAAATTTTCCAATATATTTCACTGAAATTCCACTTTCCAAAATTATAGCTTATATTTATAGTTTAAATATATAGAAAAAGAGAGAGAAAATAAAATGTTCTCAAAGTAAACTAGCTACCTCCATAAAATCAATAAAAATTATAAAAAAAAAAAAAAAAAAAAAAATCAGTATACTGTGATGAAAACATGCCCCAAATGTAATGAAAACAATTTTATCATCAAAATCATTATTATTAAGAGGAAGGATCAAAGAATTTTTGAATTATTTAATTTTTTTTACTCCTTTTTAGAACATTAAAAATTTTGTTTTTCTTGCATCAGCAGTTGTAGTAACTTTTAGCAGAGCAAATTTTTGCCTCTTCTTGTGATGACGAACACATTAATTTGGAAATTCTTACAAAAACAAAAAAAAATTCAAATAATTGTCAGATATTGATTAAATTTTAAGACTTATTCACAAGTGAATGAAATTATTGAAATTTTTTTTATTAGAAAATCTTGATAAAAAAAAATTTTTTTTTTTTACATGTTTTTTTTTTTTACATGTTTTTCCCCCCTTAATTTTTTGAAAACTAGAGAAATTTGAGATATTTTTAGTGACTATATTAGTTAAAAGGAGAATTCTTTGAAGAATTTAAATCACTCATTTTTTCTTTTTTTCCCCAAAATTAGACTCCCATTTTAAACAAAATCTGCTCTGAATCAAAAAATAAAAAATGCAATAGCTGAGACATTATTTAATTACAAAAGCTTTTAATTCCTTTTATAAATAATTATATAAAATATAATTATATTAAAGAAAAAAATTTTTTTCACTCAATGAATTTACAAAATTCATGTTTTTTTTTTTTTTTTCAAATTTTAATTAGAATAATTTATAATATTATTAAATCTTAAAATTCAGTTTCTGTGATGTAACTCTTAGGAAAGATTGTTATTAAGTAAAAATATATTTATTAATCATATATCGTAATACTTATTACACTGATCAACTCAAATAATTTTTTAAAAGAATTTTGGATTGTTTTTGTATCTGTAAAAATGTACCGAATTTGATAGATATGGTTGCCCATACACGAAACTACCAGAAAATAAGAGTGACTCCTATAGTAAATTTAGAACCAAAATTCTCTAAAATTCAATAAAACATTAGATTAGTTACTTTTTTTTTTTTTTTTTTTAACGAACTGCCATGCTACAAACATTGTTGTAAACCACCCTCATTCCTTTCATAATTCACTGACGGTGATTTATTAGGTTGGTGCAAAAATAATGTCGTTTTCTCACATGTGAGTAAACGACATTATTTTTGCACCAACCTAATAAGTTCCACTTGAGCAGCTTCTTCCCACAAGCTGCTGTTTTGTGGAATTGACTCCCAAGAGGATTCTTCCCCAATCATTTCTCTTAATCTTTTGTCAATCTTAACCTGTTCAAGTCTAGAGTTAAGCATTATTTTTCCACATATCCCCACAAACTCTTGCGCCTTCTACAGGGTGAACACTGTCAAAATAATTTTACTTGTACAGCATGAATATCATTGTAAAAAAAGTAGTATTCTAAAAGATTAATTAATTTAATAATTTTTCCTTGCCCTAAAAAAAAAAAAAAAAAAAAAAAAAAAAATTGTGTTCACCCTGTAGAAAGCCTAAGACTTTATGGGGATATGTGGAAAAATAATGGTGATAATTAATGTGGTATTTCTTTCCATATTCAAAAGAAACAAAAGTAAAATCAAATGAAACCATGTTGTGATAAAAGGCTTTCATTACCTAATGTATTTATCCTCCTCTATGGGTGCAAGATTTGGACGCTCCTCAAAGCAGGGAAAAAAAAAAATCCAGGTGTTTGGAAACAAATGCTTGAAGAAGCTCTTCTACCTCTCCTACTGGGAACACAAAACCAATGACTATGTATGGAGCAAGGTCAAAAGTCTTATGGGCTGACAGGAATATCTCCTCACCATTGATAAGCATCAGAAGATGTTATAGTTTGGCCACATTACATGGCATAATAGCCTCTGCAAAGCCATCATGCAAGGCACTGTTGAAGTCAGATGCAGGTGGGAATGACAATACACAAGGGCTGGTCAGACATCAAAGACTGGACAGACATGACAATGCTGGAACTCCTGAGAGCTACCACTAACAGATCATCCTGGAAGAGGTTGTCCGTTTCTTCTGTCCTTAGGTCTCCACGACAATTGAAGAATTCAAGGGACTGATGATGATGAATGCATTTATTGACTACATAGCATGAAACTACATTGTCTTCTCGTGACAAATTACATTTGCAGGTTTACTGAGTAAAACAGCAATAACAAAAAAAATAATCAGAGAATTTTTTTTTTTTTAAAAAGCTGGAAATTTGTTTGAACACAAAAAAAAAAAAAAAAAAAAAAAAAAGGAACAGGGGAGGGTGACTTAAAAAGTACAAAACATTAGTTACACAACAAAGCAAAGGTTGCATAAAAGCAAGATAAAAAAAAAAAAAAAAAAAAAAAAAAAAAAAAAATATCTAGTAAAGCCATTTAAAAAAATCCATGAAAGTATAAAGATGTATTGGCTAATTGCCCAAGCAGTACAGAAATTTCAATTCTCCAATCTCATGCTTTTATTTATTTTTTTTACAAAATTCTAACAAAAAGTATTTTATACTTGGAAAGCCATTCATTTTACTCACAAACAATTTAAAATTACAAAATTAGACAAATTCCAGAATGTGGACTTGGCTAATGTTTTAGAACAAGTGTTGATTTTCAAAGTTAAAATAATTTGTGATTTTGAAATTGTTTGGAGAATATATTTTTGTTAAGGAAATTGAAAAGATGAAATTTATTTGTTGCTTTGACATTTGCCTCATTCTCGGCAAACATTTCATATGACAAACCTTGTTACTGGACAGTGTTTGAGGTGTGCACTGAGGGTTGGGGTGGAGAGAGTTGTCTATTGTTTTTACAAAGAAAAGTCAAAACAGTTTGTACTAAAAAATAATGCAAACTAGAAAAAGTAAGGGGGGGGGGCACTTTAGTATCATGGTGTCCTGTCATGACAGAATAATAAAAAAAAAAAAAAATAAAATAAAATAAGAAGCCTCAACAATTAGAGAGATTAATATAAATATTTCAAAGAAACTAAGATTGACAAAAGGTGAAAGTTGTCTATTTGTAGTACTGCCTGGACCATTAAATTACTTACAGAAGAGTGATTTGCCCAATAGGTCACTTATCCAGTCTTAGCCATTAAAGTAAAACAAGATATTTTACTTAAATAGTGCAGGGAAAACTGGATTCATGCCTTGTTTTTCAATAGCATCAGTCTGAAGTCAACACAAACACCTTAGCTGTAATTTGAACCATTTACCTATTCTACTTTCAATGTTGATAACCAGTACACTACTTTATGTACACCTAATATCAGGATAACGAAACAGAATGGAAACAATTGGCAACAGTTCTGACAATATAAATTAGAAACAATTTCTTTTCCCAAAAACAAGGAAGTACCCACCCTCACTCTGATGTAAATATTTTGAGAGTTGACAATTTTCTATGTTACAAACATGCCAATCCATAAGACAAGGTATTATTGTTAGAATTCAGAGAGAAACAGAGGCACCAAAACAAATATTCATGCTGCCAGGACATATTTAAAATAATTCTTTTTTAATGAGATTTTAACTTTTCACAAGCAAACGTAGGAAGAAAAAAAAAAAAAAAAAAAAAAAACTGAAAGTGCTTACAATAGTAGTCAGAGTACAGGACATCCATATGCAAGATTTCTTCAGAAATTCAGAATTGTTTTTTTTGTGTCTTTTTTTTTTTTTTTTTTTTTTTTTTTTAAATCATGTAAATATTTTTTCTCAAGATGAAAGTTTTAAATAGAAAAGAGAGACCATACCAATAGCTTGGAACCAATTGCAGAATTAGTCATGGTGATTTAAACATTGATAGAAATTATTGAAGATAAAGCATGATAAAGTTAAATGGATTTATTTTTTCATTTTTAAAATAAAAAACATTTTGGGGGCAGAGAGGCCACACTCAAAATATAACATGAAATATATTGGAAAAATAAAATTAAGACCCCACTGGAGGAGAATCTTAGATCCCAAGGTTGACTACAAGCAGTGCTTTCATCATACCTGATGCAGGGTGATTCTTCTAAGAGAATTTTAGGAGAAAGGGAACACACACAAACACACACATACATAAAATAATAAATAAAAAAACCACACAGTGTTTACATTTAGCCAACTCAGAAATGTAGACAGCAGCTTCAGGATTTTAACTGGGTTATTTATTCTGTGCAAAGACACACACACACTATAGAGCTACAAGAGAATGTTGAAAAGTTCTTGGGCCATGACAGTTCCTAAAAATTATTAATTCAATGACCAAATATCAAAACAGTGAGTGAGATTTTGGTGAGTGAGTCATGCCCAAACTTTTCAGCACCCCACTATTGAACATTGTCCCATTTCTTTGTTTCTCCAATGCATTTTGCTTTACTTTTTAAAAAAAAAATCTTCCACCTCTGTCAGATTTTTTTTTCAATTTGCTTTTGTTGCTTCAAAACCTGCATGCAACATAATTCCACCACAGATTTGGCAAACATGATCATTTTTTACTCAGTCCTAAAAAAAAACAAAAAAAAAAAAACAAAAAAAAAACCTAGACTAATTATCAAAACAGCAAATAAATGTTTATTATTTATTTCCTTGGTTGTAAATAACAAAATTTTGCAAGTGAGAAAGAAAATGAATCAAGGGGAGAAAAAAAAAAAAAAAAAAAAAAAAAAAAAAAAAAAAAAATCACTCCAGCCAAACCCTTCAAAACTAGACAGCCCACGGCCAAACCATTCAAACCAAAAACTTTGGGTAAATCCTTTAACTCATAAGGCCAGATATGCCTAAATATGCTTACAATTGAATAGGCACTGTATTTCAAGATACGGCATTAACATCTGTCACATGATCAACTAGAGGCAATAGGAGAATCTACAACCTGTAGATTTCCAAAACCATATCTCATATCCAGTACTAGTAAAAGAGTTAACCAAACACTCCAAGTAATCCATTTATTCCTAAATGCAGACCCAGATTTTATTCAAAACCTCCAACATTTACGTCCAGTGGAAAAAACATAAAGCAACTGTTATTGTAAGTCAAAACAAAATATTTCACATAATCAACAAAAAAAAAAAAAAAAAAAAAATTTTTTTTTTCTTCTTCAGGACCTTAAAGTTTCATCATTGGACATTGTTAAATAATAAGCAAAGAGAAATTTCATTAATACTAATACACCATCATCATACACTGGGTGGTAAGGTAACAGGGTGGTGCATGTTGTCTCAATTTGTGATAAAGAGATTCTTGCTCAAGAAAATTGTTAGATCTTTGACATTCAGAATAGGAAGAAATAGAGGGCTGAAAATGTAATGAAATCTCTTTTGTTTTAAAATAACAGACGTACTCGATATTTGCGCAGAACGTGTGACCCTAACCCGGCCTGATAAATAACCAATTAGCTTTACAACTGAAATGCAAAACAGAATCTTATAATGTAGGAAGTTTTCCAAGTTTAATTTTACAGCAAAATAATATTCTGGCCCATTCTAATCTTTGTTAGTGGCCCCCACCCATGCCCTACAATGCCTTCATTTGTTCATATGTCATTTGTGCATGATGATCACTCATTCACTGTTCGTTCATTAGCTGTGATATATTGTGAAACATCAAAGAGAACCAGAATAGTTTCCAGTTATGACCAAAGAAACATACTTGAAATTCTATAGAACCTAAACAAATCAATTCCATTAGTAGGTCAAGCATGAAAAACTGATCAGATTAGGGAGCTGTAAAGAAGCCCACAAATGAGGAGGGGGGGAATGAAAACTACACCACCCAACAAGATTCCACAATAAATTGTAGCAGACAGATCAACATTGAACCATAGACAAGACAAAAGGCATTTTCACCTATAGACGGACAGATTGTAAAACCAGGTAAAATTTAGGGTAGAGTAATAATCTGAAAAAAAAAAGTCCATTGATTCTAAATGACATGCCACTCTTAGACAAATCCCAAACTACTATGACAGAAATTTCCCATTTTTGTGTATTTGGTACTTTGAAAGCAAATAAGTTATTGGAATGATCTCATCTCTGTTTTGAAGACAACTCTTAATACAATTATGGCAATTTAGTCATGCCTAACCAACTCAACAACCTGCAATAACCAAACCAAAGATTTTGTTTCATGAAAATGTGTAAGTCAACAAACACTAATAAATGCACCTCACAGAAAGCTGATTGTTAATTACATTTGGACTGTTGTCCTCATCTTTGTTGTTATTATCACAATGTTTCAGCTGTTGCTTGTCAATCTGAGTAACGTTCAAGAAATCTTGAACTGATCCCTTTATTTAATCTACAAGGGTAAATTGTTCTCATTCTGCAAAACAGGTCAATATCTATGTCATTTTTTTTTTTAATATAAAATTGTAATAAGATGGACACAACAGTCCAAATGTAAATAATGATAACTCCTAATGCTAGAAATTAAAAAAAAAAGCCAACTGCATCTTAAAGAATTTTAAAAACGTAGATACCACATACGACTTTTGATTAGTATTAGTAGTCTAGTATATTAATTTCCCCCTTTAAAATCTGGATGTGAAATGAAAGATTTACAAAACAAATTTATTCCACAAAGCAGACAAAACTAAGTCAAAATCTGAGCAACAGGCTTAAATCAGATTTATAAACATTAATAAACTGGCACTCAAATACTGACATCTATATGGAGCAAGAGTAATAACGCTTTATAATTACAAAATGTTCTTTTTGGATTGTTTTCTACAAGATTGTTTTTTGTTACCATAAATCTGCAGACAAGACAAAGAAATTGAATGTAATGTACAAAACCTTGAAAAGAGAACTAGAATGTAATAGTGATCTTAAAGTGAAATCCTTTCAGCAAATAGTTTTATAGCTGTGACTATTTTTATAAGAGTAGTAACACCAGTCTATACAGACAAAGTGATCTTTTTTTCTGTTGTTTTTTTTTTTTCTAAATAGTTGTCCTTAAGAACCAATTTATCTAGGAATATTTGGGGAATTGTGTTTGATGGGAACAAGATCATGAAAAAAAAAAAAAAAAAAAAAAAAGGATTAATACGAAAAACTAATCATTTGTGTTGCCAATCTAAAAATATTCTTAAGAAATGCCAGGGAGGGGAGAAAAAACAAATAAAAGCAACAAGCAGAAAAAAAAAAAAAAAAAAAAAAAAAAAAAAAAAAAAAGAAAAAAGCCATAGTTACCCTGGAGCTGACGTTCACATTGATCACAACCTAGCAACAATGAAATATAAACTAAATCTTTAACTAAAAAATAAAACTGTTAAAACAAAACAAAAATTTCTAATTTTTTTTCTGAAAAATCAAATGTGATAAAAAAAAAAAATTTCAAACGTGAGATTAAAAAAAAAGAAAAAATTAAATTGAAAAAGATCAAAAATATTTTCAGAAATTTAATCTATTTCCATTATATATAAGTCATTCAAGAAAGAAAAAAAATCATTAATAAAAAGTTTTTGCAAAAACTAAACCTATTTTTTTTTTAAATTTTCAAAAGATAGTGTGACCAAAATGTTGATGTGATATATTTTTAGACATTAACTATACTAAATAACACATTTACCATTTTTTTTTTGTTCACCTCTCTTACCATTTTTCAGGCAACTTCATAATTTCATCTTACTGAAACTTACTTTTTTATCTTTTTCAGCAAAGAAGTGTTCCAGTGCATTTTACAGTCTCCCACATGATTAAATTCTTTTGTTTTTGTTTAAAGAGAAATTTTTTTTATAAAAATCAGAGTAAATATTAAAGTGCAATATTTGATGAATATGACAAATATATCATAACAATAATTATCCTGAGAGAATATTATTCCTTTATCTTTAATTCCAGACGGTGGTTTTTTGGAACCAGTACTTGTTTGAATATATTGTGGGGTTCTCTAGAGTTCAAGAATATACAACTCTTTTCCAATTTCACAATATATACACTGCATCTCCATCTTTCTGCATCATCACTAGTCTTTCATAAGATTAGTGGCAATTCAATGTTTCTGTCTCCACAGGTTATGAGTTGTTATAAAGTAGCCACTTTTTAGAAGTCATCACAATTTGTTTAGACAGACAGAAACTTTATCATTTCAGAAAAATGCAGTCCAAGGGGTTTTTCACTTATGTTGAAGGCACACATCAAAGCAATTAACATAACCAAGTTGTTGTAAATGATTTTCAATGCTCGACTGGGATAATTTGGGAATGTTGGCTACCACCTCAATTATAGAATACTGATTATTCTCATATCATGATTTGATCGCAATCCATCTCAACTAGTTTACCCAATTATGTTCAGCAAAAAACAGGTAACTTTGCAAACCACTTTTGACATGTTTGATCATTTACATTACCTTTTTCCATAAGTTGCAGAAATTGTTTTCTTATTTCAGTCAAATTTTTACTTTTAAAATAAAACAAACATCATACGAACATCCTGCTTATTTTCTTTCATCTTTAATGTTGCAATCAACAAACAAAAATATGCCAATATAGATAATTCAAAAAAAAAAAAAAAAAAAAAAAAAAAAAAAAAAAAAAAGCACACTGACAACAGTTGTCATAAATCAATCAAAAAATGAATTTTTTCAAATGTAGTTAAAACTAAAGATTCCTAATGTTAAAAAAAAAAAAAAAAAAAAAAAAAAAAAAAAAAAAAAAGTGGGTGACACAGTGGAGTAATGAATAGCAGCTTGGATTGAGAAATCAGAGAACCAGAGTTCAAATTCCAGTTGAATCCACTACATTCACTTACATGTTAATACCCTTGGGAAAGATATGAATCCTCTTCTTCTCCCCTCCTAGCTATAGGTAAATAGCAGGACAGACCAGGTTCTCTAGCCTTGGATGACAACTGGTCTACTACAGAAAGAAATGGCAACCTACTGCGGGAGAAAATTTGCCTCGTCAGTCATGTATCAAAAGATACATGCATGTATCACGCATAGCACATAACTGACTTAATGTAAAAAAAAAAAAAAAAAAAAAAAAAAAATCTCAGATACAAGAAACTCAAACTATGACATACTTAATGCAGAAATTCACAAACAATAGAAATGCAGTGGTGGTGTGATGTGTGTCGGGGGGGATTGGCTTTGTTGTCTGCAGATTCATAAGTAGGCAAAAAAAAAAAAAAAAAAAAAAAAAAGAGAGAAAATCTTTACTTTTAACAATACAAAAACACTTGACCCATACAGATATTAATAATCCAGAAAATCTTATTTGGTGCAATCATTTGAGTAGGAAAACAGAAAATGAAAGAAATGTAAATTAAAACTAAAGTCCCTAATATTTGCAATGTGATTTGATAAAAGTAATTCAAACTCTGACTTAAGACATTGGGAGGAAATATTTGTTTTTGTAAATATTTGAATGCCTTTTGTCTAAAACAATTGCTTGGAATATGAAATGACAAATCAGAAAAAAAAAAAAACTTTAGCCATTTTATACAGACATTTCATACAGTTGAAAGCATTATGTCCCAATTTTGAAAGAACGAACCTCTAAACTTGTATTTGCGATTCTACTTTCCATTATTTACAAGTGGTTCCTTAAATCCTCAAAGCATTTTTCAACATAAAAAAAAAAAAAAAAAAAAAAAAAAGCAAACTATTTAGAGTCTTATTTGCTAATCAAGTGAAAATCTTTCAATTTGCAACACTTTTCTAAAAGATTTTGAGTCCTTTCCGTTAGTTTCAACAAACGGACAATGTCAAATATTTTGCCAGAATTAGAAACAGAAGCATTTTTCCCCATGGTCTGAAGCAAAAAGAATAAAAAGGAAACTTCTTTCGAAACAGAAAATACCACCAAAAATACGTTTCACATCAACATTACACAAAATATTCATTTGTATCAACCACAAAAAACAAAAATAAATAAAAATGACAACCTTTAACAAAAAATGATAAAAAACATTGTTTGAATGAAAAGAATTCTCAACTACAATAACTGGATTTGCAAAATGCTTTCAAATATAAGCAGAAAATAATATAACCAATATGTCCATAAATCTACTTGAGGTTCTCCCTCTCCACCCACACTAAATAAAACTAAATATTAAATCTATTCCACACAGAGAAAATAAAATTGCAACATCTTCATATATGTGTTTTCAATTGAGACAGATGATATTTACATGGACTCTGATGAATAAGTTACATATACAGGTTATATTGTCCTTGAGGCTTGCATTCTCATGTACAGTTAGCAAAGAACATCCTGAAATACAATCCATGCAGCTTTCCACTTGTTGACACTCTAAAGCAATAATTGTAGGTGGACTAGCTGAAGGAGTCAAACATTGTCCCCATACATTTTCAATGGACATATGTCTGATAATCATGCCAGTTAAGGAAATTGAACATCTTGTAGAGCATGTGGATTAGTGGGGGCATCATGCAGAGGGCATTATTCTGCTGGAACAGCACATTGCCTTCCTATTGCAAAAGAATTTATATTGAAACCAGCAGAACAATGTTTTAGATGTACATGGTACTGTTCAGAATAGATGTGAATGATTATTATAACTTATGGTAGTTCGCACAATATGATGCCAAGGGGTTGAGTTTGCATGTTCTGGTTGATGTTACTCATTAGATCTACACTCAAATATGCAAATAATCACTGCATGCATGAAGACAGAACCTGATCTCATTGCTAAACCCTTGCAATTCCACTAAAATCCTTCAATACAGTCAGGCAGCAAAAGTGGTTGCTTACCAACATGTACATACAATTGTAGAGTCGGGTACAAATAAACAAGATTCCAACCAATCATTTGTTTTGATTTGTACTGTATTGTGAATGTCATGCTGTCTGCCACTGTTGTCAATTTAAAAAAAAAAGGGGGGGGTGGATCATAGTGAGCATCTATAAAACAGCAGATGGTTTCCAGACAGAGGAATGTGCATTTAACCACTGTTGCCAACATCAAAACACCATAATGATTCCCCAAAATGACCATAATCTGAACCCCACTTCTCTAATTGACCAAGGAGAATGCAAGCAGCTCTGACCTGCATTGGACTATCACCATACAGAAAATTATCACAGTTGATGTCATCTCAAACCCTGCACTAATAGGATTGAAGCGATTTATTTTTTTTATGTCAACTCTTTTGGGTTATTTAATGCCAGACTATTTTTGAATAAAAATGTTATTTAACATTAAAATTTTGCTTTAATTTTTGTTTTTAAGTTAAAAGTTTTTTTAAAGATCAATTTCTTTTTTTTTTGTTTTTGTATAGGTAAGAATTTTTTGATGTTTGGTTTGAAACATTTACTAAATATGTTAAGACTCAATTTCCTATGTATATATAAAGTCATTAAAATTATGTGTATATAGATTTCAAAACTATATATATATATATATATATATATATATATATATATATATATACATACACACACACAGACAATAACCCATTGGTTTATAATCCAAGTGAATCCTATTACAATATAAAATATTACATTAAAACTAATTTAAACAGAGCAATATATTTCATGCAATGTTGCTTAAGATTACATTACTTTTTCTTTCCTTCCTCTGTTTGGACATTTTTATTTCAATAATTTATCATTCACTGACTGGTCTGAAAAATCCTTGTAAATTTTACAAGATAAAAATGATCATTAACCTAATGTAATCTTAATTCCTATATATTTTAAAGACTAACCTTTTAAAAATTGTAAAATGCTACTTGTACTAACATTATCAAAAAGTACTTTTAGCTTGGTTGTTTTTCATGAACTAGTTTGAAGTTCCCACATTTTGTCAATGTATGTTTTACAGTGTATCTTACCACAGCATGGAGTGGAGGTGCTCATTTTTTAGTGTATATGACTTTGTAATAGAGGTGTGTCCAATGTGGAATCTAGCAAGAATAGTAGTATTACTGTCTACAGAAATGGACAAGGAGAAAATGTAATCAGAATATCATTTACACCCACCCACTAGCATGCACATACTGTACCCAAGTCAAAAACAGCATTAGTCTTTCAGAGTGTTACAATTTTATTTGTCATCAGTGTTCCAAGCACTCCACCATCACCATTAGGCAGATTCACAACAAGAATGGCAAAAACTTTCAAGTCACCAACATCCTCTACAGAGAATAATTAGCGATTGACAATAGACACAGACAAATTGATGTTAAAAACTGTAATTCTTTAAACTGGTCAATGCCTCATGTGAGTCGTGTAAATATTGTTACGTCCTTTTTGCAATATCACCTTCAGTTATTAGATCAGAAATCTCTCATATGCAACATCACACATTAAATGGTTACCAGAAAAAAAAAAAAAAAAAAAAAAAAACTTTATTTTAAAACAGCTGTTAGGTGGTGGTGGGCATTAGCATTATTTTCTACGAGCCCTTTCCTTCATTAAGAAATTTTTTTTTTTTTTTTTGTAGAAATTTGTTTCACTTTCCAAGAAAATGATTCAAGCATGATGTTAATCCCAATATTCACTTTTTGATATGACTAAAACAAATTTAAAGCCAATCATCAAAGCAATAAAAAGTCAACCTTTGAGGTCTTCACAACTTTAGGGAATGCAATGAAGCTTCTAAATGTAAGACATTTTTTTTTTTTTTAGAGAAAAGAAAGTAAACCTCATACATACCCCCTCTGCAGTGACCTGAACTGGTCCTGTACTTTTGTCCTTAGCTTTAGATCTTGAAATAGGGCCAAATTTAGAAACAATTGGAGGATCAAATGGGATGAAATCATCAATGTATTCCCCATGCTGTTGTCTAGAAAAGAGATCAACACTTCAGAGAAGGGCATGGAAAGAAAAAAAAAAGTAAACCATTTTCTTTATGAATTCAAAAGTTAGCATTTCAAAAACTGATTTTGTTTTTTTTTATTTATTTTAAACTTATAAATTAGGAGAAAAACAAACAAGAGTTTAATAAAAAATTTTGACCAATTTATTTTTTGCCTTCATAAAGTTAATATTAAAAAAAAAAAAAAAAAAAAAAAAAAAAAAAGATTTCTCTATACTCAAACAACTTGTTAAACAAAATCATTGAAATAAGCTTTGAATATTTCTAAGTTTGGTGAACAGAAAACCATTTGTTGTAAATACATCAATCAATACATACCTGGTGAACTCTTCCCTGGCATCATCATAGAGATCCTTTTTGCTAGAGTCTATGAACATATCAAAAAAAGTGGCAGGATCCTACAGAAAAAGAAAAAAAGTTTTGTTGGAAAAGCATGCATAAGTATTAGCCAAACTCATTTTATTGCTCTTTAAATATTTGAAATTATAACCCCTGAATTACCAAAGAAATCATCATTTGCGGGGGGGGGGGGGGGTTATATAGCCTTATTTTTAAAGAAGAATCAGCAATATTATTGGACCTGATCTGGCAGCTCAGCTTCAGTCACTTTCCCACTGCCATAAGGTTGCCTCCCTGTGTCTTTTATATAAATACTTTCATGGTAATTTTTTGGATGAGCTCTTCACTAGGGTCCCAAGACATCATGAATTTAAGCACAATACTAGACTGGCGTCAAGATCATCAATTTACAGTTGAGCTGATGAGATGTAACTAAGTTCTATGCTAACAGTTTCTTCTCTCACACTTCTCACTTGTGGAACTGTAAGCTGGGTCCATGGTTTCCAACCAACTTTAATCCCCAAACATTTAAATGCAATATCACTTGCTACCCACTGATCTCCTGATTATTCTTTTCTCTTCCTGCTCATTATTAATGTTCCTATTCCTAATTTTTCCAAACACCTTGTGCTACCTTGCTTAAAAGAAAGAGAGAGAAAAAGAGAGAGAGAGAAAAAGAGAGAGAAGAAAAGAGAAAAAGAGAAAAAAGAGAAAGAAAAGAGAAAAAAGAGAAAGAAAAGAGAAAAAAGAGAAAGAAAAGAGAAAAAAAGAAAGAAAAGAGGAAAAAAGAAAGAAAAGAGGAAAAAAAGAAAGAAAAGAGAAAAAAAGAAAGAAAAGAGAAAAAAGAAAGAAAAGAGAAAAAAAGAAAGAAAAGAGAAAAAAAGAAAGAAAAGAGAAAAAAAGAAAGAAAAGAGAAAAAAAGAAAGAAAAGAGAAAAAAAGAAAGAAAAGAGAAAAAAAGAAAGAAAAGAGAAAAAGGAAGAATAAAGAAAAGAAAAAGAAAAAAAAAAAAGATTTGTCATTTGTATGGAACATTTTGGAAAAAACTTTACTATCGTTAATCCAGATTTTTTTTTTTTTTATGGAAAAAAGAAAAAAAGAAAACTATAGGAAAAGAAAAAAAAAAAACGGCATCTTTTCAACCTGAAAATTTGTGTTAAAATGATCAAAAGGTATCTGTTGGAATTGAACTCCTATTTCAAATGAAAGATCATACATTGCGACAAAAGCATATCCCCAGCTTATCAATGGTATGGAATGTATACATATAATCCATATAAGGAAACAAACAAAAAAAAGGTGGGAAATGTAGACACAAACCTTGTTGCCAGTTTCTGTCGAATGGGTGCTGTTTGTCAACTGTGTGGCATTTTGGTTTGCAGTATGATAAGGTGAATCCATAGACATACTAGGGCTGTCGCCACTGGACCATGACACATAACTCGATTCAGTCGAGGTACACACATTAGAAGAACCTGCAAATAGAGTGACAGAGTCAAAAGGAAATAGGTTTAATGAGACAGAAAAGTTTCAAGATGCCATTTTGTTACCTGGAATAAAGAAACAAGGACTTGGCAATAGAAAGTAGACGAAATGATTTTAGATTTATTTCTTTTAATGAGAACAATTGATAAACGGGTATCAAGCATATGACAAACCTTTGTAGGACATACAGAAAAGGCATTCTCATCTGCATATAAACAAATCATTTAGCAGATGTCCGTACATTTCTCAATTACAGGCATACTGCCGTTTTTGTTAAAGTTGCACACACACACACAAAACCATGTTTATAAGCTTTTTTTGCAACCTTGTTCACAACTATTTGCTCATGTATGACCAACAGAAAATACAGTGGAAATCCTAATTTATCAATGCTTTCAAGCAGCATAAAAAAAAGGATTTAATTTTATTTCTTCAAAAAGAACAGAAATTGCCGTCTTTTTCTTTATTAGATTTCAATTTAAAAAAGAACATTTGTTGTTTGCATTTCAACACAACTGTTTTTTCAGCTACAAAAAAAGGAAAAAAGAAAAAAAAGAAGGAAAAAAGAAAAAAAAAAAGGAAAAAAGAAAAAAAAAAAGGAAAAAAGAAAAAAAAAAGGAAAAAAGAAAAAAAAAAGGAAAAAAGAAAAAAAAAAGGAAAAAAGAAAAAAAAAAAAGGAAAAAAGAAAAAAAAAAAGGAAAAAAGAAAAAAAAAAGGAAAAAAGAAGGAAAAAAGAAAAAAAAAGGAAAAAAAAAAGAAAAAAGGAAAAAGGAAAAAAAGAAAAAAGGAAAAAAAGGAAAAAGGAAAAAAAGGAAAAAAAGAAAAAAGGAAAAAAAGAAAAAAGGAAAAAAAGAAAAAAGGAAAAAAAGAAAAAAGGAAAAAAAGAAAAAAGGAAAAAAAGAAAAAAGGAAAAAAAGAAAAAAGGAAAAAAAGAAAAAAGGAAAAAAAGAAAAAAGGAAAAAAAGAAAAAAGGAAAAAAAGAAAAAAGGAAAAAAAGAAAAAAGGAAAAAAAGAAAAAAGGAAAAAAAGAAAAAAGGAAAAAAAGAAAAAAGGAAAAAAGAAAAAAGGAAAAAAAGAAAAAAGGAAAAAAAGAAAAAAGGAAAAAAAGAAAAAAGGAAAAAAAGAAAAAAGGAAAAAAAGAAAAAAGGAAAAAAAGAAAAAAGGAAAAAAAGAAAAAAGGAAAAAAAGAAAAAAGGAAAAAAAGAAAAAAGGAAAAAAGAAAAAAGGGAAAAAAGAAAAAAGGAAAAAAAGAAAAAAGGAAAAAAAGAAAAAAGGAAAAAAAGAAAAAAGGAAAAAAAGAAAGGAAAAAAAGAAAAAAGGAAAAAAAGAAAAAAGGAAAAAAAGAAAAAAGGAAAAAAGAAAAAAGGAAAAAAGAAAAAAGGAAAAAAAGAAAAAAAGAAAAAAGGAAAAAAGAAAAAAAAGAAAAAAAAGGGAAAAAGGGAAAAAAGAAAAAAGGGAAAAAAGAAAAAAAGGGAAAAAAGAAAAAAAGGGAAAAAAGAAAAAAAGGGAAAAAAGAAAAAAAGGGAAAAAAGAAAAAAAGGGAAAAAAGAAAAAAAGGGAAAAAAGAAAAAAAGGGAAAAAAGAAAAGGAAAAAAGGAAAGAAAAAGGGAAAAAAAGAAAAGGAAAAAAAGGAAAGAAAAAAAAAAAGGAAAAAAGTAATAATAAAAAAAAAAGATTAAAAAATAAAAAATAAAATTGAAAAAGTATGAAAAAAAATAATCAAAGGTAAAAGAAAAAAAAAAAAAAGATAGAAAATCTTTCTTTTTTACAAAAATATAATTTTAGGACGTGTTCATTTCCTCCCCACCTGGAACAAGCCAGTTTTTAGCTGCAAAACACTCAAACAATTAAAACATCAAAACTGTCTTGCTATTTAAACTATCTAAAAAAAATTCTTTATTTTTAAAGATTGTCATGCAATTTTAATTTGTTTTAGTGTTAAATATCAAGAGATCATCATTTATTTCAGAATTCAAAAGCAAAATTCACATTTTAAATCTTCTAAAACAGAATGGAATAAGGATACCTTGTAATAAATCGTAATGCTTAGGTCTAAACTAAAATGTATGAAATTCAGAGAATCTTTAACATTAGGAAAAGGTATTAGCACCCAAAAAGCATTTCATTGAAAGTATTTTTAAGTGAATATAGTTCAAGTTATAGCCCAGTCTGTTACATTGACTTCATAAACCTCAAGAAAAGCATGAATACATCTCTTCTCCCTGTGGCTATGGGTTAAATAGCAGACAGGCCTGTCAAAGAGAAAGACAACTCTGAATTCAAAAACTGTGGAGAAAAAAAAAAAAACAAAAAAAAAAAACACTCCACTATCTTTCCCCAAGAAGCTATACATTAAAGAAAAGAAAGTTGTGGAGAGATATAATCATCTATGCCCTGAGGGGACATGTCAAAAAAAAATTTACAGAACAATATTTGACTGGAATAAGTGCACCTCAGGATAAGGTGAGATGTATAAAACCTTCAAAGAAAGCAGCATGCCTTTCACACACATACACACACACACAAAAATAAAATATAGACATATTCTGTATGTCAACCATTTCATAAGTTAGCACCACAAATGGTAAATGTTTATTACCAATCTCCTCCCAAAAAAGTCATCGTTGTTGACCTTGTGAACAAGTCAGAGGAACATATAGGCAAAAATGTAAAACCCAAAGAGAATTTCAAAATTGACCAATCACAGATTTTGAGATTCGCTTTCAGATGTAGAAAATGTCAATTCTTATCATTTCTGACAATACATTTTGTTTCATTTCAAGCATTAATTTCTTATAAAAAACAAAAAAAACTTGTTAAACAACCAGATAGAAAAATGTTCATGCCAAATGCAAAACAATTGATTTCTACTTATGAATTTTAAACTTTCCTGCAATGCATTAAACTTTTCAAGAATCTATTAAATTCCTGCATTCCACAATTAGTTCTCTACTTAGGGAATTACATTTCAATTTTTTTAATTTTTTTTGTTTGCTTTTGTTCATCATCTTAGAGTGTAGATGAATTTGAAGGCAGCTTATCGGCTGGAGATAGTTATGTGTTTTGGAGAAAACAATAACTTGATATTAATCTAATGAGCAATTCCTCATTCAAACAAATAAAATATAAATTTGTTTTAAATGTTAAGTTCAATTTAACAGTTTATGAAATATGAACTCATTTTTATTAAAAAGCATATAGATGGTACTTTCTTTTTTTTTAAATTAATTTTTTAAACTAATGCTTAGTCGTACACTAAACTTCAATTTATTAATAGAAATGATTAAGCCAGAAAGCGTAGTATGTGATCTCAAAGATCAATTCTGAATAACAAGCAGAGAAAATATGAAATGTCATGGTTATATTTCATAAATGCAAGGCAGGAACAATGCTAAACTCAAAGACAACAAGTTTATCATAATTCACAATAAATTTATATCCAAGTTCTTACAATGTTTCACCTTTCATGGAAGATCCTCTATTATCACAATGTGAGATATTCAATAACAAAAGTGATTAAAAAAAAAAAAAAAAAAAAAAAAAAGAAAAGAAAAATAAACTAAATAAAAGAAGCATATATACCCAAAACATATATTTGGAAAAAAAAAAAAAAAAAAAAAAAATTTTAATGCCTCCTCTTTCAACCACATGCATAAGCATCACTTTAGTTTGATGAAGTCCTAATGGACGAAATGTGTCACACAAAAACTCCCCCACCCCCATTTGTCATAAGAGTTTCCTAAAATAAAATTTATATACCGTTTTCCCTCACAAACATAACAGACTTTCCTAAATAGCCTTAGTGAGACAAACTGGAAATTTATTAAATAAAACTATTAAGTTTTTTTGAACTATTGAAATCATTCATTTTTATAATGTATTTATGGATGCCTGCAAATGGCAGTCAAAATTTTCATAAATTTTGGCAATTAGTAAAGAATAAAAATGAAATTCAGAAAAGAAAAAAAAAAAAAATTGGCATGAAAAATGATTTATTGCTTCTTAAGGCAATTTTTTTGTCTGTATGATATTACCTAATTCCACTTTGAAATAAGTATTCAAATATTAAACATTAGTGTAAAAAAATACAATAATAATTTTAGAGTTGATTTAAAAAAAAAAAAAAAGTCAGTATAAATTAAGTGATAATCCCTAAAGTTTATTGGTCACTTAAATTAAAACATTTAATTTAAAACTGTTAAATTCATTTCATGTCAGGCTCTAAAGAAAAAAAAGTTAATTTTAGAATAAAATCAATACAAGACAATTGACCTTAATGTTTGCAATTTTATTCCATGTGAACCAATGTATTGTTTATTAGATAACAGACACAAATCAAGAAAATGGATGAGGGAAACCAGTAATTTAATATAAAATTAGAGACTGGTCCTAAAATTAGATTTTTGATTTTTTTTTTTTTTTTTTTTTTTTAAATCCCTTGATGTGCTGCCACACTTGGGAGAAGAAAAGAAGAGACATTTGGTAAAAACTTAAGCACAGATTTTCAGCAGCAAGATTAAAAAAAAAAAAAAAAAAAAAAAAAATGAAATGCCTTTGAAATTTGATTTTAATATTATTAGCATTCATTTTGATCAGAGACTTTGGGTTTCATTGAATACACAGTATGCTTGATGGGACGTCAACCAAAATGAAATGTTATCCAAAAACCTTGACAGTCTGAAGTAGGAGATCCATTAATGAGTGAACATGGCTGGATTTTCAAATCTCCACACCAGCAAAAACAAAATAGCAAGTATGTAAAAAAAAACAAAAAAAAAAAACAAAAAAAAAAAAAAAAAACAAAAAAAAACAGCCATTACAATTTTAAACAGGGGAGAAAAAAAAATACATGAAGAAAATAAAGGTACAATTTTCATCATTACCCCCTACTGCACCTTGTTAATTTTCTAATTATTCAGTCACCCTACTCAAAAGAAAGGGTTTGTGGAAGACCTCATTTATTACATTTTTCTCTCTTTCTACAACCATTCTTTTATTAGGTAGCCCATTATTTATTACATACTGCCATCCCTGATGTTCATTTATTATTATTATTATTATTATTTACAACCATCTCCTTTATTTGGTACCAAAAATAACTTTGCTAAAGAAAACATTAAGCAGTTGAATTAAAAAAAAAATAAAAAAAATAAATAAATATGGCCAAGGAATAACATGAGAATTGTACTATAAAACTAGACAATTTGCTTCCTCAACTACCCTCACCTCTGCCTTGCTTGCCTACAGCAGAAGGTTACAACCAAATAAAATGTGCCTACTGTTACAATTGTCTCACGGTTTTATTTTGTGGGTGACAATCTGGCCAAAGAGTTAATTTTTAAGCCGCAAGCATTCAAATGAAAGAAACTGCACCCCGAGATTGAACCTGGTGTTTGATCTGAGCTGCAAGAGTTATCAAGATAAAGAGAAGAGAATAGGTCTAACCACAATGGACAGCCAGATGACGTGAGAATGTGAACACCGATTCACCCTAGTGATGTTTCAGGACACAGCCACAATCCTCGTCTGTCAAGCATTAACTTACAAGTAAGCCCTACAGCTAGTATATCAATTCTACCACAACATTCAAAATCAACTAATCTAATAAGTGTTACAAATACCTTTTTCAGTTGCCAGTTTACCAGCACTGGATATTTTTTTTTTTTTTTTTTTTTTATAACAACAGATTCAATAGGTGACATGAGAAAAGACAAACTCAGTGTGGAACATCAATATTCTGCGATGTTCTGAAAAGTGCAATAGAACAGACTCATGAAAAAAAAAAAAAAAAAAAGTTAAAAATAAAGGGGACAAAGAAGAGAAAAGGGGACAAAGAGAAAGAAGAAAAGAAAAAAAGAATGGAGAAAAAGGAGGGGATTGATTTCTCATTGTATGAACAGAGAGTTTGTTAGGTAAAAACACATTACACTATGGCCAGAACACCAATCCATGAGCAGAATGGCAGAAAGAGAAGTTACAAAAGATAAGAAATTAGTTTAGTAATGATAAGCTGTTACCAAGATTTAGTTTACCAAGAAAAGACTAAATCTTATTTGGGAAACAACAAAAAATAAACAAATCTAGCCATTCGAAATCAAGAGTCAGCTTTCTCAGGTCTCAAAGGCACAATTAATTCTGACAACATTTATTTAAGCTCGATGATTTATATTTTAGAATAAATTGCATTTCCAATGCTCAGAAGATTACAAAACATTATCAAGAAACTTAAAAATGACAATTATTTCTTTACATAAAAAATCTTTAAGACAACCTTTGGGTCCAAATGTTACATGGAAGATCAATAACATTAAATTACAAAATCTTAAATTTATCAGGAGTTTTCTTTCACAAAAATACAGTGAAAACAATTTAAATAAATCAATGTCCATATGCATCAGACAGAAGGGAATTTGAACCTTATGAAAAGTTCCTTTAAATTTGATTATATCAGATCTCTGATTGCTAAAAATTATTTAAAAATGTCAATATTTTTAAATAACACATAAACAGATGAACATTTTATGCATAAGATTATTCTGAGAAATACCATCTTTTTTTAATGCCTCTCATGTATCATAAATTTTACAAATTTCTGAATAAATACTTGCAAACCCCAATTCAACAGAGTGTCAAAGTACATCAAAGCTTTTTTTTTCTCTTCCAAATCAGACAATTGCCCAAAAATCACAAAAAGTATCAAATAGAGGCAGGTCAAGAGAATTCATAGCAGGTAAATTTAAAAGAATTAACTGCATATTTAATATTTATGCTCAAACTATTAACAAGAAAAACTACAGATGACAGATTACGTAAATGACCTTTCAGGGAAAGAAAAAAAAATTTACAAAGTTACTGCTTGCATTAATATAAAAATTTAAATAACCTTTCATTGACATTGTTAATATGGCTCAAAATATTCCAAAAATGAGAACAGTTACTAAAAGCTGAACATTTCCTTGAAATCCTATTAGGAGAGTTTGTTTTATCAGGGAGACTTGTTATCTTCCAGTGTTGCTGATCTGTGGGGGCAAATGGTTCTGCTGTGGAGGAAATCCAAGCAAACATTTTTCATTAATGAGCATGTGACAAAAACTGATGACAGTCACAATTATACTAGACAGGTAAATATTTCAGATTATCAGAAAATAAAAAATGGGTTTATTATACTCAATATAATTACATTATTTGGACTGTTATCCTCATCTTCATTGCCATATTCCCAACATTTCAGCTGTCGTACACTCTGGCCTACTTCAGGTGATTGAAATTTCAAACCGAACCTTTTGTCTACCAGGGTGTCCTCAAGGACACATGGCCCAGTGGATAAAGGCATTGGTTAGATCCAGTAACTAGACCCAAAGAGTTGTGTGTTCAATTAAAGGGAAAAACCATAAGAAATCTGGAAGAGGCATGGCATATAGAACTAGAATAATCTACCCTGGTGGACAAAATAAAGGGCTCGGTTCGAAATTCCAATCACCTGAAGAAGGCCGGGTGGGGGTGGGGTTGTAGATTACAACAGCTGAAACATTGTGAATATAACAGTGAGGTTGAGGATAACAGTCTAGATAATGTAAGTCATCATAACACTTGATCTCAGAGACATAGACAGATACTCAGTATTTTTTATATATATATATATATATATATATATATATATATATATATATATATATATAAAGGGAACATAGAAGTCAACACTTAGAGGCGACAGTTTGTTTCATGCAAGACGCAATTGTCAGGTCGATTGCATCAAGCATGACTGTCGCCTGTAAGTGTTGACTTCTATGTTCACTTTTATATTTACACACGCTCTATCTCTGATACTGAGCACTTTATCCCATAAATATAGCACATCTTAAGACTATATTTTTTCATATATATATATATATATAAAACATTTTTAAAATACCAAAAGTGTTTGATATATACAAAAGGTTATTGTACAACACACTCAAAACCAATTTTGGGTCAAACAAACTGAAATTTAGGCAGAAAGAAAAACGTTTGTTGATTTCATATACATAAATAAAATACATAATAGTCGGCCATATTATTTTGTCAGATTTTACAATTCAAAGGCATCGATTAAATTTCTTTGATATTAACTGAACAAAGAAAAAAAATGTCCTATAATCTGTGTTACCCACCCTAAACAGAGTCTGCCAATTTCAAATCTATACTGAAAATTGTTATTACAGGTCAAGCCTGGTTTTCTTTGGGGGAGGGCAGGTATGCAGCGATATATCTTTTTCAAGATCAATATAATAATAATAATATTATGACCCATTTGATCGATTTCTTTTTTATGGCTTATTAACTTTTTTGCAGGTCATTTAAAAACAGAAAATATATTTGGGTTGTAAGAATGTGCTGCTGATACACATCCTACTAATTAACCCATAGCTTGAGGGAGAAGTGGATTCATACGTTTTCCAAATATAACAAACCCAACTGGAATTGGAACCCAGCTTTCAGATTTCCAATTCATAGCCATTATCCATTAAACCTCCTGCACTTCCAAGCTTATAGTTCCTGGCGATGTTTCTTAACTTTGGTGATCACACAAGAACCAGTGTTTCAATGTGATATGGCTGTAAGTTCTGACAGTATGAGATTCATTTCAATTGTACAGAGCTGAGTCTCAACGAGCTGAAAACTCTGCTGATTCAGCAAATATGTTAGCCATGTATCAAAGAATGGGATGCTGGACATCTCTTAAAAATGCACATTTTATATTCTCATTTCTATTTTTACCCCCCACCTACCACAGATTTGGATGCTGTAAGCTATGATCATCGCTATAGGTTACATTCGAGATGGAATCGAAGCTTTGAGGTCCTGTTCATCTTAAACAGAAGAGCACTGAACAATTCTGTTTCTGCATAAAAATTCTGGAAAGATCAGATATCTATTATTATTTATTTCCCATAGGCATCTAAAATTTTCTTGAAGATACAATTTACTAATATGCTATTTGTGTTAAACATAATTAGTTGACTAGTATGCTATTAAAATAATATTTCCCTTCAAAAAAAAAAAAAAAAAAAAAAAAAAAAAAGAAAGAAGCATTATACACACATATGCCAAAACCATGACATGCTAAAACAATTCTGAATATAGAACCAGGACTCCTAGTTTAGCCTCTGGTAGAATATGACTTGTTGCCTTTGGCAGCAGATTAATTTGAAACCCCATTCCCAGTAATGGTGGAAGGGACCTTTGTCCTGTGTTCAAAAATAGAAAAATCTGACTTAACTCTGCAATGCAGAGTAGATTTTACAAGCAATCAATCGTTTTAGAGAAGATCTGATAGTCTCTAAATATAAAATTCACTATAAAGAGAGAAAACACATTCAAACTTATATTCCTTGTTTAATAGACCAGAAGTAGGTGGAGGTCACCATAATACCACCTGTGATTACAATCAGGTGGTATTATTATCAGTCTGATACTCAACAAAAATATATCAAATGTTTTATTTAATTCAAACTCTTTTCTCAGTCCAGTGCAAGATTCAACAATTATACCAGTTCTGTAAGACATGGGGAATTAGGTTGTTAGCAGAAGTTTCTTTTTTTACTTCAGCATTATTCTCCTCTCAGATTGGTTGCCTTACCAAGGCTAGAGAGCTCAGTTAGCCTATACCATAGACCAATAATCACCAACCACCAGGCTGTGGACCATTTAGTAACGGGCCGCACAGAAAAAAATTTTTTTTTTTCATTTTACTATCAGTCATGTTTGTTGTATTTTGTTATATGCATGACTGACACCGCCCCACCCCTGGTCCATGACACCAGAAGGCTGGAGACCACTGCTACAAACGGAGAGAGAAAAAAAAATCAATTGATAAGGAACATATGCAGTTGAACCAATGTAAAATAATAACAGATGATAAACAAGGATTTATATCCTCTCTTTCACTATTGTCAGCATTCATGTATAAAGACTTTCGAATTTAATAGAATATTCATGAGAAATATTATCCACAAGTAATAAGTTTTATAATTTAATGCTATTAAATGAAAATCATTTTTGTTCTTGCTATTATATAGTTTGCACTGACTTTCTACAAATGTTAATGTATAAATTTTGGTTGGAGGAAATTTTTATTCTCACGGATAGGAAAAGAAAAAAAAAAAAAAAAAAAAAAAGTGTAAAGATTTCTTTAGAAATATAGTCTCCATAGAGGAATGAAGACAAAGATGCAAATGAATAGCTGTCATATTAAATTAGATTTAATAATCTAAACAATTCTGACCAGAAAATAGAGAAGCATTAAAATAACTTTTTATAACTGAAAATAGAAAATGCTTTGAATGGTTAAGGAAATCAAAACAGACCCTCCCCCACTTCACATTGGCATCCCATCTCATGATTTATATTGTTGATTGATTCATTCATTCATTCATTTTCTATGGTTTATCAACCTTTTGTAGGTTACTTAAAGCTAAAAAATATTTTTAGATATAAGAATTTTTTGTGTGTGGGGAGGGTTGGTGATACAAGTTGTTAATTAACCCATAACTAGAAAACTGAATTATTTACAATCTTTGACTTGGTGTTAAAATTTCTAAATTTTCACTTTCTACATTATTCTAATTTGCAATCATTATACATTGAAGTATAGAGATTGTATTAAAGACATTACAATATTCTTTAAAATATGTTTCTAGATCACAAGCAAATGTATTTAAGCATTAATTGCTAAATATTTCATTGATAAATGTAATTATTACTTAGACTAATGTCGATTTATACAATAGCTAACTGGTGAATAAAAATATCTTTCCAAGCAGATGCTTAAAAAATAAGTATGAAAAACATTAAATCTTATGCAAATGTACAACACCTCAAGTAATTAAGATAAAAATAAAAATATCAATCAAAATAAATTCCAGACTCTTCTTGCAACAAATTTGACCCCAAAAGTAATGGCCATATTTTGGTTAAGAATTTCAGATGAAGAAAAAAGAAAAACTTAAAAGAAAAAGAAAACCCAGAACTTGTAGGAAACTGCTTATTGAAATGTCTGAAATTCAGAGGAATTCTGTGTTCTCACCAGAGTCAAAATCTAAAAACCTCCCAGAACTGCTGCCAACTCATCCCTACTTGAATGCCCAACGACTCTGAAAGATACAAGAAAGATGAGAAACATTTAGTGAAATTGGAAACAATCATGACATTTTCTTATTAAAAGTACATGTGCATAATAGGTAACACCTAGTTCTAGGCTAATCCTAACTGTTTTGAATTCTAGGCAGAGAAACACAAACTCCCCAGAGCAGAAACGTCTTTCAATCCTGATGGAGAGCACACATTATTCTAAGATTTCTCAAACATTCAGGCCAGTAGATAGTAATAAATAAATATATTGTTTAATATATAAATAAAAACAGAGCATCTACTCAAATATAGGTATCCATTGTATCTTTTGAAGAATTAAGAAATTGATTGGGGGAGGGGGAGGGGGGGAGGCCTTAACTTTATTGTTGTCAATTTGCTTGATTTTTAGCAATTTCTCTGCGTCGTTTTTGGATATCACTTGAATTAATAGTGTTATTTTTCTTTATTTTTTTAATAGATTGTGGTTTGATCATGTCTGAAATAACCCTTTGCAACACAAAAGGAGACACTTGATATATCATCCTCTACTGATTCTACAACAATGAAAGTTGGAAATTGATCTTTTTCTATTTCATTTTCGCCTTCAGAAGTTTCATATTGTCTCTTGGTTCGCTTATAAGAGATAGCCATACAATTTTAATTTTTGTATTTGCTGTCTGTGCTCCCCACCCACCTCGGAGCTCCTTCTTAAGAGATGCTATCGGGGGAACTAATCCCATTTGCTATAATCCGCCAAGGCTACACGGACAGTATAGTTGTGATGAGAGTGGATACGAGCACCTGCACTCCCCCACCATATCTACCCAAGTATAGTATGATGTAAGGTTTCATGGCCCTGTCGAGCCCATTATCTATCATCCCAACTAGCCCTTGCCACTATGTGACTAGCTGATTGGAATGGATTGGGCTATTCCATCTGCCCGTCTAACCTAGGTAGGGACCGAAACGACATGTTGTGGAAACTCCTGGTCATTTTATACCAGATCAGTAGTCACTCAGTCCCCAGGCATCATGGGTTGCCAGTCATGGCAAATGGGCGGCCCCCATTTAGGAGAAATTTTAGTTTTTTGAAATCGGGTTTTGTGAATGTGCACTTTATATACTGCAATTTGTGTTGATGGTATTATTATTATTACAAAAACCCATTCTTAGACTTTCCTAGTATTCCAACTTCAGATCAAGGGAGGGAGGAAAGTATTTACTCATAGCTGGGACTCTAACAGGTGCTACCACCCCAGGTCAGAGTGGACCCAGGAACAACAGCAACTAAGAGGTGGTTCCACGCTCCTCAAAAGCTCCTGATCAGAGGCCTTGCTGCTGGATGCAGGTTATCGTCATACCCAGGACAGCATTGTGAATGTGACAAGGAAGATGAGGATAACAGTCCAAGTAGATAGTGTATTTTTATTTATTTTTTTTGTGTGTGTGGGGGGGGGGGTGAGGTTGAAAACCCTACCATCATCCTTCAATACTTGAACCTATTTTTCAAATGTGGCTCACTTTAGAAACTTAATATGAGACAACAACAAAATACTAAAGATAGTTTTCTATTCAAATGAAATAAAAACAAAAATCTTGAAACCCTTTTATCGCATATTCAATTAGGAGCACATACTGCGGTGATAGCTACCATTGTGTGTTTGTATAGTACCATTTTATAAAATGAAAAACTCGCTACAAGGTAGGCATTACCTATTATAGAACACCCTGCAAAAAATTCATAGAATTAAAAGCATTTAATATTAAAACTTTATAGAAGAGACTGGATTCAAAATTTAGTTTGTATTTATAATAAAGTCTAGTCCACTTCAGGGCAAGAATGTTGATAAGTAAACTTTGCAACTGCCCAACATTATTTCTCTTTAGAAGCCGTTTTGACGAATAATCTGGGAAACATATTTACCTTTTTATTTATTTTTTTAAGATCCATTTGGAGGAGAGAAATCTTGGAAGTGAATTGCAGTGAGGGTTCTCTGATATTACAAAGCTGATATCCTCAGCTGTGTCTGCTTCTTCTTGAAGACGAGCTGCAGCTCCTCGGATGGAAATGCATATTAAAAATATCATCCGATGTTGGGGGCTGATTGAAGCCCAGTAATCTTCAAAGAATGTGAACCAACTTAAAAAATAACAAAAAAAAAAAAAAAAAAAAAAAATAAAAATCTAGGATCAACAGCATCTTTGCGTGAACAGATCCTGTTGAAGACCAAAATAAAACTAGTCCTAATTTGGTAGGCACAAACAGCAGCAGAAGACATCTGTTTACTTATCTAGAAGTTAAATGCAACAAATAGCAAATATTAGTGGCCAATAGACAGTGATATAAGTTAACACTGCCAGCATTCATACTTTTCAATTTTTTTTTTTTTTTTTTTAATTTTATTTATTACTTTAAATAGCCATAGGAACAATGTGCACAGCAGATCCAGCCTGCAACTTGTTCATACACTTATTAATCTGTTTTAACACACACATGAAATTTTAACATTTTCTCAAATACTATTTCCATTAAAGATTATGCAATAGCATTCTTTTTTTGATCACACATAGCAACTATCTCTTCAAATTAAAAATAAATATAGAGAAAAACTTAAAATATTTCTAGATTTACCAACCTTACAATCTATTATCATTGGTCATTACATACCTATTCATGTAAAACTTGGAGCAGAGAAAGAAAAAAAAAAAAAAATCAAAATGTCAAAACTCACCTCTATATAAAAAGACTTCTTCATATTTCCAGAGTAGGTGGCAGTCTGAGATGGTAATAACTGTCTCCATTTAGTCGTGCCTGCCAACTTTTTGATGGTCTGCCTTGTGGAATTTTTCTATCTGTTGCTGCTCCTGTTGTCATGGCTGAACCGATGCAACTGCAGTCTTCAAAAGTTTTATATACAACCTTTAGTCCTGAAACCATTTGTTGGCCTCAAGCGTTTATTTATACATCAAGTTTAACACTTCCACTGCTGTGGACGTATTTATACATCTTTACAAAACTTGTGTTACCTGCTGCTGACGTAAACATACATATTCAAGATGCACTTGTATGTTGTTACATAACTTACATTTTTTTCCCTTTATCTGAAATTCATAAATCCGAATATTTTTCAAGTGTTGACATGACTTGCCACAAATGGAAAACTTTAGAAAGCCCAGCTAGGTAACCTATGTTGGTGCTGATATTTTGTTAGTGATTGTCACAGCAACACCTTCATTCGTGGATTATTTACCAGGTGTTTCGTGCTCAGTAAAGATATTATTGAAAATGTCAAAAGGTTATATATTTTTTTGTGAGTAGTGATCATGTTTTTTTCTTGTACACATACAAAAAGTACAAAATATTTTTATGTGAAATCTTAATTTCATGACTTAAAAATCCATGTGAGCATTACATGACTAGTCTCATCACTTGTCTCTGTATGTACAGAAAATTTATCAAATTTTATATAAAACTATTTTCAGGGTACATGTTATTTATATAAAACCACCTTCAAGGTATATGTATAAGCTGGGTTATGAAATGTAAAGGGAGATTGTGTTTATGCTTGGGTTCCATTCCTAAGCTGCCCCACTTTAGATGCTATATTCAAATAACCTGTATTATAATATATATATAAATAAAAAAAAAAAAAAAACTGAATCACTTGCAGCCCTAAGAATTTCGGAGAAAGGATTCTCGTCATGTATTAGTGTCTTCAGTGTCATTTATTTTCAGTAAATGGCAATTTTCTACTTTCCCCAAATGGCCAGCACAGCCAGGCAACAAGGATATAATAATGCAGCAGTGAAAGTGTTAAGTCAAAATGTGCTCTCTGGAAGCAGAGGGATTAAAAAAAAAAACAAAAAAAAAAAAAAAACATCCGACAAGAGCTCATTTAGACTTTTACATAAATCATCTAACACTTTATCTCTGAAAGTTTTAAACTCCAGAGATCAACAAAATTAGAGAATAATTCTCAGATTTCAAGAAAACAAGTTTGAAAAGGTGAATTATTAAAGTAACAATCTGCAGGTAGGTGTATGCCACCAAACAATTTTCAGATGTACAAAATAACAAGCAGAATTAAACATGTCAGTTATAAGCATTACTTAAAAATATACACAGTATATTGTTGGTGATGAACAAATGAGGAATGGCCCTTGCAAAGTGACCAGTCCACTTTTGACCAACTGAAAGCAGCAGGGACTTTGCCTGCTTTCAGAAACATCTTCTAAGAGACCAAGTGCCAACATATTCTTCAGGCATTTCCAGAGATTCGGATTTGGACAGAAAGGAATCCTTCCATAAATGTTTGTAAAAAGACACCATTCAGCCACCCTGAAGAAGGACTCCAATTAGAGAGCCTTTTCAACAAAGCGATTCTTACTTATAAAAAAGAAAAAAAAAGAAAAGTTAAACCTTGTTCAGAGGTTTGAACCGCTTCAAACAATTAAGGACTTCAAAAACATTAAAAAGGATTCACATGCCCACAAGGAAGACAGAAAATTAGGATTTCCACTATATCATAGTGAACACGTGTAATCGCATTTAAGATTGGCTTACAAAGATTCCAGCACAGAAACTGCGCCAATATTGTGGAAAAAAAGAAAGAAAAAAAGTTAAATTAAAAATAATATACTTACCACCAATATGAGCAGCTCTTGATACCATTACATACACACACCCCCACACCCCCACACCATGAATATCAAGCAATTCAGTACACATACCCTTATCTTCATTCGTTTATACACACCCACAGCAAGAGAAGCCAAAGCAGATAATTGGAAGAGGTGAACATTTACAGAGATGCCACTAATCATGATAGACTCACCACAGGCAACGCTGTTAGAAAGAGATGATGTAGTGGATGTAGCTATGTAAGTCTCAGCTGAGGATTTGGCTACACAAGGTGAGATAATACTCTTTGGTTCTTTGATGACGTCACCCATATCCTGAATGTTGGTCTGGTAATTATGTTGGTAGATGGCAGGAGCATTCGTTACTGGAGTGCATGGTGCACCCGTAGTGGGGACTCGGCTCGGAAGGAGATTCAAGATTTCTAAGTGTCGGTCTGGCAGATCTTCCACATTCTACAAAAGAAAAAAAAAAAAAAAAAAAAAAAAATTGTATTTTAAATTTAAATGCTGTAAAGAACTGTCAAATAGCAAGAAAGGCATTTTAAATTATTTTCAAAGGTAAATTTTGAAGATAAAATTTAAGTCATATTTCCTGGGAGATCATCATCATAAGTGCCATTTTCTTTATCCTTATTATTTACCATTTTATAAAGTTCAAATTAACTGTCAATTAGCTGATATTTCGCCAACCATTCCAATAAACAATATTGCTTATTATTTTTGTTGCCAATTCTCAAGAACAAAGAAAATGTACAAATTCACTTTCATATGCTTAGGTTTTATTCCAATTTTAATCATTGCTGAAGAGTGAAGATAGTTAAAATAATAGCAGTGTCAATGTCCTTTTGACAGTTTTTGTGGGCAAATAGCTTTCATGTGACAATTTAAACAATGAAATTTAAAATCATAGCTTATTAAGTATAATTTAAACCCCCCCCCCAAACAAAAAAATTATACAACTGCAAAAGATTTCTTGTTCAGCTTTTTACCAAAAAAACACTTTCCTGCAAGATTAAAACAATAATAGGAGATATATGCAAACAAGCCGATGTTCTCGGTAAAACAACTGAAATTACACTCTTATTTCCTATCAAGGACAATGATGTTGAATGTCACTTGTTTACAAATATTACAGGCTTGTTGAGACAATGTGGAGACAATGCCATAGAAAAGGAAATGATAAATAATAAAGTTTCAGGTAAATACTGACTTTTGCTGATGTCACCGACTGCTCCCAACCACTGTGGTCAGGAAATGGGCCAGATGTGGGGACTGTTTTTTGGATATAGTTCTCCTTCTTGGGATCAAAATGGCTCCCTTGTTTCTTCCAGGGATCAGTGTAAAGAGGAGGCACTGGCATGGCATGGATGTCAAACATGGCTGATGCCCTATACTGCACGTGAGAAATGCCAGGGTCTACCCGATAGTTGAAGGGGTACTGATTAGCTGGTACTGGCAACCTCTGATGACGAGGTGGAAGGCAATACTGAGATGGTGGATAATAGCTTCCTGGAGATGAAAATAAAAACAAGATTTGTATAATCAGGGATAAGTTTCAGCCAAACACAAGTAGAATTTACAAAATATTTATTCAATTTTAATTAGATTTCTTAGGTTTTAAATTGCTTTCCCAATTTATAACAAAAAAAGTTTTATCTTTACTTCCTCTTTTCATAGGTTTATAAAAAAAGGACATGATAAACTAACGAGTCAAGAGTTTCATGCACAATGCAATCAATCTTCAGCTGCTGGGTGAATTCTTAAGATTGTGTTATGTATGAAACTCTGGGATGTGCTACCAGAGAAGAAAAAAAAAAAAAAAAAAAAAAAAAAAAATGTATATTTATTAAGCTTTACAACTCTGCAGGCGTACATGTCTGGTGGCAATACTCTTTCTCAATATTCTCCAGGCGGACATGTTTGCAGAATTATAGAACTTTGTTTCAAAGGGAAAGTACGTTTCTAAAAAAAAAAAAAAAAAAAAACTATTACTACAGTTGTATTAAGTATTAAGCTTGTGATATGAACTGGGACTGACCAGACATCAGTCATTTTGTCCTAATTGAAATAATTGTTTTATCAACATATTTTAATAAAATGTTTTAAAAAAGTTTGTTTTTCGATTACAATAGCGACCCACCCCCTTATTATTTTTAAAGTTTTCATGCTTAAGTTTTTCTTGAAATTTATTATATGTACAGTAAAAAAAAATGTCTGACAATTTTATAACAATATCTCCCTAAAAACCTAAAAGTTAGTGCTAGTAATTCAAAAACTTACCACACCCAAAATTAATGTTGATCCAGGGGATACAACTCCAAAAATGTGTGTGGAGTTGTAAAGGTTAATATATAGGTTATAGCTCTGTTATGTTGCATCAAGCACTATTTTATAAACCCCAGCACTCAATTTTTATTGTAGGCATTTTGACCAAAATGGAAGCACGATGAGAAAGATGTTAAAAACGTATTATATTACAGATTAAATCTAGTAACTTTGAGCTCATTGTTTGCCACGATTCGAGTTGTTGAGGGTTTGCAGAATGCTTTTTATGGAAACTGAATTCATTGAGAAGACCTAAATTTCTATTTAAACCTAGAATGTTTGAATTTATTGTAAAAACATTTTAACTTGGACTTTTGTCATTCTTGTTGGCATTTAAATGAAAAACGTTAAAAGGACACAATATTTAATGTTATCAATTCGACTGGCTGAAATGTGCAGCCAACTTTAAAGATACAAAGTCATACTATTTAAATAATCTATAGCTTAGAGGAGATGGATACATATTCCCAAGTATGTATTTTACAGTATATGGACAGGATGCTGAATGCGCTTTTGCTGAGGAACAAGCCAAAATGGGCACAATGCCAAACAGACAAGAGGCCAAAAAGACATACAAAAATTAAAATATGTGATAATCATTTTATTCCTACAATATAACCATTTGAAAGACTAAAAATTTAAAGAAATAGATACATAAAACTTACTCTAAGTTTCTTTACAATATAAGCATAATGTGATCAGACAAAAATAATAAGATTGTGAGCCAAAGATCATAGAAACACCAATCCTCCTTTTTTTTATTATAAGAACTACAAATGATTTTTATCCTATTGTTAATGGTATCATATTTTTTGTTAGGTCATGTTATAATTAAAAAAAAAAAAAAAAAAAAAAAAAATTTAATTAAATTGGTGAATTGGTCATTAAACTACATAGGTAGGAATGTTTTCGTCCTTCCGTCCGTTCAGCTTCTTGTCCTTTGGTAAAAGTGCATTCAGCATCCTAAACATGCACGGTATTTTGCATGTAACTGAATGTAACTTGAAATTCAAACTGATTCCTTATTCCAAGCAGATCCATTAGATGAACCACACATCCTGTGAAGAGCCATGATTGCCTACTTAAAAGGACAGTGATGCACTACAGTAAGTAAACCAAGTGTGATAATTTCATTTGAAGGAATACACCCTCACTACTAACTTTGCCATTCTTGTGGCCAAGTTCGACTGGCTCTATGCCAGTCTGAAACAAAATATGCAAATTCTCTGATAAATATGGTTTGTCCTCTCAAAATTAACAATTATATGCAATAGTACTGGCTTCAGTTTCAAAATGAAGATGTATAATTCCTTCCTTGCAAATGACATCAGCAAGCACACACTTTCAGCATTTTACAAATAAGTATTTTCTGCATATTAGACAATAAATTAAACGACTGATTTAAAAAAAAAAAAAAAAAAGAAAAGAAGAAAGGATTCAACAGAAAGAAATTGCTCACCATCTATGTGATTTGAAGGTATTTCATAAGACTGAATGAGCGGAGTACAATTAGGGACAGTAATGCTGTGACTAACAGGCACTGGGGAAAAACGTTCCTCTTTGGAATTATTAGTTGAGTATGGCACACTGTTCTTCGGAAAGGGTACAGAAGAGACGGTAGTAGTGGTATTGCTGCTACCAGCATGCTCCTGGGAGACTGACGAAATAGTCGCCTTTGAAGTGGTGACAGTTGTCGTCGTGCTGCTACTGTTGGAACATTCCGGGGACAGTGAGCAAGGGGTAGTGCTCTCAGTATTGACTGGTTCACTAGTCGTCGCCAACTTCACAGTAACTGGAAGGCTGAAATGAAAAAGAAACAATAGCAAGTTTTAGATTTTTCTTTAAAAAAAAATAAAAATTTTCTTTTCCTTTTAAATTCTCATTTCGATAAATATGTTACCATAGAAATATTCAATGACCCTAGTTAATTATATTTCAAAAGTTATAACAAACTAATTCTTCCAGGTAATCAGTAGTGTTTCTAGCGTTAGGGGAAAAAATATCAAGAAAAGATTTTATGACGTGAAGAGAAATTTAAGTTTTCTATTTTTTTCTTTTTTAAATGATGAGTTTATTTCTGACATTGTACTAGATTTACATATAGAGAATGCGATGGATAAAAAGTGAAAACAACCCAACATGTCATTTTAACAGATATATTTACTAAACTTACACCATAATATCTTGGAATACTAAAGAGTAAATTTATTCAATAAAATTGCCATTGGCTTCCACCATGGCCTCCAGAATCTTCTGCAACTCTTCTGGACAGTCTCCTTGTTTAAGTTGGTGAATGCTGCCATAATCCTTGCCTTCAGTTCATCTTTAGTGTTACAAGGAGTTTTGTAGGTCTCTCACACAACTGTGACCCACACACAATAATCAAGGGGGTTGCAGTCTGAGGAGTTAGATGGCTATATATAAATGGCGATGTGGTCAGAGAAATTGTCATGACTGGTTTCTCCTGCTGGTGACATGGTGCAGAGTCCTGTTGCCAAACAGTACTAACTCACCCTTGATGTAGGGCCTACATGTGGAGTTTGGGGCCCAGTGGGAAGACGAATGGAGGCATAATATCGCCATCACTAGTGATCACTCCAAACACCTTCGTAATCACTATTAGACTCATCTAACTCTTTCCAAATCCTCTGCACTGTCCTCAGATTGACAATCTGAAATGTTCATATTGGAGCTTCTGGCATGGATACCAAGCAGTACAGCATGCCGTTCCCAAATTTCAACTGACCCTGCTAGAATGTGCAGATGACAAAAATCAAAAACAAAAAACGAGCATGCACGAATTTAAAAATATAAAATGACAACAGTTTGCCAATCGCACCTGTATATGTGCACTAAGAACCAATAAAAATTATAAAAAAAATGTTTGTCAGAAAACAATACACAAAATGTAATGATCTTGGGTAAGTAAAAAGAAAATTTTCAACAGACACACAGAGCTTTCCTGAAGGTTTCTAGTCAATGATTTTAATCAATTTATACAAATTATCCTATTTTTTTTTTCATAACTAGTTCTGTATTTGTCGTTTCCCTGCTGACAAGATGAACAAATTTCAAGTCTAAATTGTTTTTCTCCACTTAAAATACATTTATTAGAAAATATATTACAGATTATGTTATTATTATAATATATGCAGGAGTAATAAAAATAACTAATAAAATAAAAAAAGTTCTCGTTTATTGACAAAATATGTGTTATGTTTTATATTTGTCTACTATTCCAATGAACAAAAACTTATTAGCCTTAGAATTCTTTGATAGCAATGAACAACAAAGAATTTCACTGATATTTAAGAAACAATTATAAGACTGATATGTAAATGATTTATTCAAAGTATTTGAATTATTGTTCTCATCTTTATTATAGTTGTTATAAACCTATACATTTCAGTCAAGTGTCCTCTCGCTATCTTCAGTGTATTATTTTCTCTGATATGGTATATCTTGCATACTGTGTAATTTTTGTTCTTTTAATGCTGTTCATTTGCAGTGACATATTACACTATGTGATCATGGGAACAAACAAGAAATGGCATTACAAAACCAAAATTAACACAATCAACATGAGATCCCATATCAATCAAAATGATGTACACCGGAAGATGGCTAGTGAGTACTTGAAGCATAATGTCTATAATAAGATGAACAATAGTTGGAATAAGTATATTGCCAATTCTTCATTTCTAAAAGTCAAAATATTTTAAGATAAATTGTGATTAAATGAACAGAATGAATTCTGTAATTTTGACAATAATAGCAATTATTACTTCATTATAATACAGTAGTCTTTATGGCCTTGCACTTGATATTCTAGAAGCATTTAAAAAGACAGAGGTTATTACAACCACCAATTTCTATACGCATTTCCTAAAATTTGTCAACAAACAACCTCCAAAAAAAAAAATGGAAGATATTAAATGTTTAATCAGGAAAATTATCTGGATTTTTGCAGGCCAAAAAGAAGTTTTAATTAAAAAAAACTTATCTGTAAAATTGGCATTTTACATCCATGCAAAATTTTATATTTTACGTCATCAAACAAGACAACCCAAGGAAAAAAAAAAAAAAAAACCCCCAACTTACTGCTGCTTGACAGCCAAAGGATTGAATGATTCTTGCCGGGCTGATTTTGCAATCATCCGTTCACGTTCACGTGTAGATTTGGTTACTTGATCAAGTTCTGCTTTTTCCTTTGGTGTAAGCCCAGCCACTGATGAGGTTCCAGTTTTACCACCAAACTTTTTGTTCCGAGCACGATACCTACATTTTTGTGGTTTTTCATCATCATCATCCATGAGCAGAATTAAAAAAATAAGAAAGAATTTAAGGAAAAGATGGCACAATCACTGCTAAAGAACTTAGAGCTGTTTTTTTTTGTTTTTTTCATATAAAAGGTTGCGCGCGCACACACACACATATAACATTCTCTAATTAGATTTTCACCTGAAATGATATGACCCTCAACAGTTTCTGCAATATTTCCTACTTTGTGAGTCAATAGAAAAGAATTTAAAATTTTATTACACAACTTCAGAGTTTCAGTAAAGAAGCATTGAAAGATTTTTTTAGGCCAGAAACAATTTAAAACTTTTGATGAGTTTAGGATTAAAAATTGAAATCAATGTTTCTAAGAAACAGGATTATGATTCTGAAATGCTGACTCAGCCTTTTGTAAAAAAAAGTTTATTCTTGACAGTATTAGAAAATTAAAACACATTTTAAGAAGGAATATTTCAGCAGTAACCAGGAAAATAATCTGTGGCAGCAAACCCAAAATTTCAGACATGTAATATTTGCTTTCCTCAGAATATATCCAATCAAAGCATCATCTTAAGTAAACAGGTATCAAAGAAAAAAAAAAAAAAAAAAAAAAAAAAATCATTTTGCACATACCAAGGGGGGAAAAATTTTTTTTATAAATTATATAGATATATATATATATATAAAATTCACTACCCGCTTCCCAAACACTAACAACAACAGAAGTGAGTGAGAACTTTATTATTTAGGGTGCACTTACAAGAGAATTCAAGGTCAGTCTTTGCCCAGTTGCTTTGCCCTGTACTTCAGCTCCGTTACCATAGCAACCAGTCCCAATACATTTTGATGAGAAAGTGTGCATGTGTATAATTATAAATGTCACATATTGAGAGCTAGTATTAATTTTAGTCATGTTCTATATTGAGCTCTGTTTTAGAGCTCAATATAGAACATGACTAAAATTTATACTAATAATAAATATGCATCCCCCCCACCATCACTGGTAGCACAAGTGAATTTCATGCACAATGCAATCGTCAGGTGCTGATTGAAAACTGTTGTATATTATACATGCTCCGTTATAATAAATACATTGAACTCTCTCTGTGTGGATCAGTTTTAATATCTAATATTACTAGGATCCACCTGGATTATATACCAATGGATCTATTACCTGTACTATATACTAGCAGCGTTGCCCGTGCTTGATTCAAAAATCATACGACTCATACAGCAATCGCTATCACTTGACTTAAAATATTTTTGCCCTTCCTTGCGTTTAAATGAGTGCCCTTTGCCATGCTGATGTTGATACATGCCTTACTTCTTGCCTATCTCCCACTGCGAATTTTTTCTAAACATTAAATCTGTTACAAAAAAAGAACTAAACAAAATGAACACAAAACGGTCTGCTTCAAAAAAGAACTTGTAACTGGAAAAACCAAATAAAAAAGAATGTTAACAAATACTTTTTCACACCCAACCCAGTTCTGCGGAATCAGAATCAACGTTGAGTTTAAGCAAGCAAATGAGCCAATTGGAATAAAGTGTCATGCAGATTTAAATTTTCCCACTTGTGACGAATGCAGCTATCGATTTTTTTTTGCATGCTAGTAAACATTCGTGTCAGTCAGCTGCTGGCTCTCACACTGGCCAATAGAATCTTCCTGCCTATTCATGGCAGCCAGCTATAGGCTCTGACTCTGGTCAGTAGAAAATGGCTGCAAACTACATGAAAACCGCCATAGAAGTATGAAAAAAATCAATTATTTCCACTATCGATGGGAGTTGGGAAATGCAAAGTCGGTCTTGGCTTTCCTGCTAACTTGGAGCATGTGCATATCCATTGAAAATTGCGGCTGTGCATTTGTTACACACACACATCCTGCCTTTTATTTATATATATATATATATATATATATATATATATATATATATATATAGTTGGTTGGTTTGCCACAGAAAAGCTTACAGCCAAGCAAAGTGCATTTCTTAAATAGGATACATTGAACCTTACCTTTCCATGTCAGAGTAGAAGCTAAAGCAAAATATTGCAAGAGGCGTTGGAATCAAATCATTTCAGGTTAAAAAAAAAAAAAAAAAAAAAGCACAGACCAGTAAACAAAAATCCCATATTTAGAAAATGGAAATCTCTACACACACAAACTTGTAACCCCCGCCCCCATACACATGAACACATGTGCATGGACATGTCTATTCACACACACAATTTTATATACGCATAATGCACTTACCTCTCCATCTCATCCTGAGAATGTGCAAAGGTGCAGTTGGCTCCACGGGGGCAGCTTCCCTTCTGAGTTAAATCACGACACATATTGGTCTTATATTTAGTATTATGCAAGTTGGCTGGCTCATGTTTTTTGTGGCTGTAGTGTTGGATAAAGTCAACAAGTCCTTCCACAACAGTTTTTACGGCATTCATTACAGCTTCCAAGTTGTCCCAGGTTGGAATTGGTGCATCTGAAAGAAAATTTGTCAGGGCTTAAAAAAAAAAAATTTGATAGAGTCATGTTATAACTGCTGCTGTTTCCTGCATTGATGATATTTTATTTTTAAGCATTTTACCCCCAAAGAAGGCAATAATGCCACTAAGACACAGGTATTACTGGTAGTGAAAAAGAATAAGATTAGTGAGGAGAAAAAACAATAAAAGAATGGGTTCAGGTGCTCCTCAACTGTGGCCATGTACCAGTCTATGATAAATTTAGCTAATAAGTCTGTAAGAACAGATACCTTATTTTTTTTTTTCCCTAAGGCACAAGGGTTTACTGGGAGTGAAAGAGAATGTGAAGACTTTTGAAGAGAAAGCACAATAAAAGAACAGGTTTCAAGAATATAGAAAAGGCAATTGATGTTATTACATTTAAATTTTTGAAGAAGCTAGGTGGTAGAGAGTTCCAGAGGTGAGAAATGCTGGAAAAGAAACTATTAAAATAGGACTTACATCTAGATAGTTTAAAATATTATTAAAAGGTTCTATTACAGGGGTTCCCAAATCTGAAAAGCTTTTCAATGACAGCCTGAACAAAGAACCTCTTTTCCATCCCACGAGAAGAGAGGAAGATTACTCACCAGGAGAAGGGTCAATATTAGCCAAAAGTTCAAAATGTGGTCGCAGTCGAGACAAGTTACCAGGATCTCCAGTTCGTTGAAGTGCAATAACAAGTTCATTGACACTTTGACCAAACGACTGGGGAGTCTGCAGCTGAATGATTCAAAAAGAAAAAGAAAATAAAGCTTAGAACAGAATTGCACAAGTTACAGCCAACAACCCACAAAATCTTATCCAGCCAACCACCATTTGAAATAATTATTTTGAGTGACTATTAATAATGTACTTTTCTGATCAGCAGTTATATTTATTTTCAGCAGACCATTTGCTGTTTGGCATTTTTAGCTCATTACACATATTCTTTGGTATAATCACAAATATTGTTTATACAGGGTGTGGCAGAAATAACCTTCCACATAATAGTAAGGCAGTAAGGGGTATTTGTGTGGGAGGTATTTCTGCTGCACCCTAGGTATCACTAAAGATTTGCTAAAAAATGAGCATACATGATGAAAAAAAAAAAAAAAAAAAAAAAAATGCTCCAAACTCAATAAAAATAAGTTTTATCATCAAAATCTTTGTTATTAAGAAGAAAGACCAAAGGATATTTTTTATTATTATAGTTTTAGTCCTTCAAGATTTTGGTTAAAACTTTTTGTGTGTGTGTGTGTGTGTGTGTGTGTGTGTGTGTGTGTGTGTGTGTGTGTGTCAGTGAGTGAACATAAATTAGTATGGGCTGTTTTAGTGTCTTTTTGCAGTGAAAAACATTTGAAAATTCCTGCAAAAATCAAATAATTGTCAGATTTTAATGAAACTTTCAGGATTTATTCTCAAATGAATGAAATTATTTTTTAAACTTTTTTTTTTTTTTTTAAAGAAAATCTTGATAATTTTTTTTTTTTTAAATCTGTTACTCCCACTTATTTAAGTTTATTACATTCTGAAAAATTAATGTTTAGTCATGATCAGATAAGAATCCTTGCAAAATTTAAATGATCAATTTTTTTTCTAAAACAGGACTTTCAGTTAAAGATCTGCTCTGAATTGTAAAATAAAAAATGCAATAAAATTAAGACATTATTTAATTAGAAAAAGTTTTCCTTTTATGAATAAGATATAGATACTAATACCTTAAGAAAAATATTCTTTTCAGTGAATAATGAATTTTTATAAGAATTGTTTTCATTTAAGAATTTTAATTAGAATAATCTATAAAGTTTTAAATCATAAAATTCAGTATTAATTTGTACTGTTTAAGTAAAAAGTATATTTATTAATTATAAGTGTAAAATCTTAATACAATTCAGCAAACCACAGTATTTTTAAAAAATTTTGAATTTTTTTGTGCATGTGTACAACATGCCAGTTTTTGTAAATACAGAGGTCTATATACGACATTATCAGTAATTAAGAGCAGTAACTATAGCAAATTTAAAAGCAAAATACCTAAAATTCAGTGATACATTAGATTACAGAGAATATTTTCCAAAGTTTTTAACTGGTTAATTAGAAAAATTATATTAAAAAAATGCCACTCACATTATATTCACCCAGTAATTTTTATGGATATGTCCCACATATAAAAAAATTAGTTAAATTTCCTAACACATCAGGATGTTAATAGAGCTGTCAACATATAATAACAACCACTACTGTGTTAAAAAATGCTTTTCTGCGATATTTTAAAATAAAAGTAATATTTGTTTCAAATCAGATTGATTAAACTTTAAATCAGCATCTTCTTCAAATAGTCTCAGAAAAGTATATTTTTGAAAAAAATTTTTAATAAAAGAGAATTACATTGTGATGAGACAATTGTAAATATGGGTAAAATCAGCAATTTTTAGTAATTTAAAAAAAAAAAAATAAAAAATAAAATCATTCCAATCAATTTAAATTTGTTTTGAAATACAGAAAAGTATTTTTGTTATCGAAAATATTAAATTTAATCTATGAGCTTGAAATTAAAACTAAAATAAAAGTTTAAGAAAAGATTTTTCACTTTGAAAAATTCATTTTAAAGCATACATATGTTTTCTATGGTGGTATCTATATATTATTGTTGCATTTCTCTCTTCTGTTCTAAATCATAGAAACCATATATATATATATATATATATATATACATACATACACACACACAGTGACACGCATAAGTATTGGATACATGTTATTTTCTGTTATAACTCTAGTTTATGTTCGCCATTTTGCCTGATATTTGGTAAGTAATATCTTGTAAAGTTGTTTTAGTTGTATGTGGAAGGAAAATTAAAAACACATCGTTGAATCCATTTTTTTTATCAAAGTTCAAAATTACTCTATGCAAAAGTATTGGATACATGACACTTTTTTCAAATTTCCAATCGAAGTTTGTTTTTTAAAAGACTTTAAATATTCAAATTTTCGATAATATTGGAATGTTATCTCTGACCAATCAGAGAAGCACACAATTGTTTACAAGATAGTGCTACTAATCATCTGACTCTTTGATGTGCATTCTGCAATTCAAGGATTAAAAATGGCAAAAACTAAAGAATTATCCAGAGATATGCGAGATAGAGTCATTGAACGTCACAGAGGAGGACAAGGTTATCGAAAAATTAGCAAAGAACTGAATCCAGCACTAAGTACGGTAGGAAATATCATCAGAAAGTATAAGAAGTATGGCGACGGTACAGCATATCTTCCAAGAAATGGAAGACCAAGAAAAATAAATGAGAGTACTTCAAGGTGGATCAGCAGAAATATGAAAAAGAAACCCTTCATTACTCGTTCTGAAATTAAAACCGATCTTGAGGGTGCTGGAATTAATGTAAGTAAGGATACCATTAGCAGAGCTCTATATCGTACAGGCTTTCATTCAAGATCACCAAGAAAAGTGCCTTTACTGAAAACCAAACATGTCAAAGACTGGTTAAAGTTTGTCAAAACTTATGAAAAGAAAGGTATGCAGTTTTGGGAAAAGGTAATCTGGTCGGATGAAACGAAAGTTGAACTATTCAGAAGGAACACAGTAACAAGTGTTTGGCAAAAAAAAATGGCACTGCCTTCAACAAGCACAATACCATCCCCACAGTTAAGTTTTGGGGTGCTTCCATTATGATATGGGGATGCTTTTCATCCAAGGGCACTGGTGAGTTACAAGTTATGAATGGTAGAATGTATAGGGATATTCCAGAGAAGAACCTTCAGAAATCTGCAACTTCTTTAGGACATGGTCGGAATTTCGTGCTTCAACACGACAATGATCCCAAACATACCGCAAAACTTACAAAGGAATGGTTTGAAAATAATGGTATTAGTACTCTCAATTAGCCAAGTCAGTCTCCTGACTTGAATCCAATTGAGAATTTGTGGAATACTTTGAAGGTTAAGTTCATAAGCGGAATCCACAAAATATCAAGCAATTAGAGGAATTATGCAAGGAAGAATGGGGTAAAGTAACGGTGGATCAGTGTGGAAAACTTGTGGCCAACTATAGAAAAGCGACTAGAAGCAGTGAAACAAAACAGAGGCTATGCAACAAAATATTAAATTAGGGTAATTTTGAACTTTGATAAAAAAAAAAAAAAAAAAAAAAAATGGATTCAACCATGTGTTTTTAATTTTCCTTCCACATACAACTAAAACAACTTTACAAGATTACTTACCAAATATAATGGCGAACATAAACTAGAAATATAACAGAAAATAACATGTATCCAATAATTATGCGTGTCACTGTGTGTGCGTATATATATATATATATATATGGCTCATTCCATGTCAAATCAACAAGGGGTTAGACCATGTCTGACACGGATTTATTTCAAATTTGCTACACTTATAGATCTCCATGAAAGGAATTGAATGGCACCTGTTACACATCTCAAGGTCAAGGGGTTCCTGAGATATGACCTCTGGCCCTTTTACAAAAATGTGAATAGTGACCAACTTTAAAAGATGATTTCTCAGTTGTTTATGGACCTACAAAGTTCATTCATATATCATTCTAAAGTACTTGGATAGATCTACAATTTTATCTGTGGTTTTTTTTTTTTTTAGAGGTCAAATAAAAAAGTTGACCCTGACCGGACTTATCTCAAAAAAACGTTATTTTAATTTTTTTTAATTTTGACAAAAGATTTGTCTATCTTATGACAGTATATATTCCAAATTTCATGATGGGCATTCCACTAGAACTGTTGCAAAAAGAGTTTTATAGGACTGGGCAAAATACAAAATGGCGGAATGTAGCATGCTACTTGATATAAAAGCATTTTGATATTTCACAATATTGTCAAGTTGTATATCTTTGTAAAGCTATTTTAATGCTTATTAATATTCACATAAGGACCATGGTCATGAAATCAATAAAAAAAAAATTTTCTGGTGATGAAACTGAATTTTCTTCATTTTTTTTTTCTAATGCAACACAGATTTTGTTATGGAAAAAGTGATATAATAAAGAAAGAATTCTGAAAAGTGTTAAGGTTTAATTAAATTATAGCATAAAAAATATGTGACCTTAATGGTGAACAAACTTTGGTTGATGTTTGATATTCTAAATCTACAAAAATAAAGCAATTTCCGTTGTTTATGGTTACTTTTTTTTTTTTAATGAAAAAACTTTAAAAATGAATGTTCTAAAAAAATTCTTGACATGTTGAGTTTTATGCAAGTTCTGGTTGTGAAATCAAAGTAATTCTTTTCTGGAGATCAAACTGTTTTTAGCATTCTTTTCATACTTTTTCTTATACAACACAGATTTTGATACGGAAAAAGTGATGTAATAAAGGAAGAATTCTAAAAAGTGTGTCAAGATTTAATTAGGTTATAATATCAAAAGAATAAATGACATTTGATGTTGATGGTAAACAGTTTCTTTGACTTTTGACATGATACACTATATCCACAAGAAATCAATGTGTGTTCATTGGGATACATTTCAAAATGGAAAATAAAAAATCTGTTTAACTGAAACTTTTTTTTATAATAATGAACTTTAATGTATTTATTTAGATTTTTCTTTCAAAATCTTTCTTTCTAAAATATTTGATGCATTTTTCATCTCATTTTTTGAAAGTTTATAAGTTCTTCCTGTTTCGGTTATTGGATCAACTGAGCGAAGAATATCAGAATATTTCAAAACTGATATATTTGAATGTGATGGATAATAGAAAGATGGAGAGGGTCCATTTCGTTGTAAAAATGTCAATTTCACCTCTCCATTATCTGGATATTTTTCAAGTACACATCCTAACCACAAATTCCTATCATGAAGTGCTGTCACAAATCTGTTAATGTCTTCAAACTCCATATTGTTTAGTTTTAAGATTCGAAGTATCCTTCCTTTATTTTGTGTTGACACTGTTTTTACTTCCACTTCTCTCTGAGAGACAGGAATGAAAGTATGTAATTTCTGTGTTCCTATAATAGTGGAGGAATTGCTAAATCTATCTTCTAAGATGTTTGCTTCATTCGTCCATTCCGCAGTTGAGGAATATAAGAAATGTATTCCAGAAATATTTTTCTCGCATAAAAATACAGCTGTCTTGGCGTCATGATTTGTTCATTATAGGGTCGCTGCAGGCTAGCTTTTGCTGCTAACCTTTTAACAGTGCCACCTAATCCATCACATGGTTCTTTTCCCATGATAAGTAGCAAAAAAGTGCCACTCTGCATCAATACCAAAATCAGATTTATGGTTGCACAAATTTATAAAGTTTTTAAAATTTTTATAGTGTGAAACAGCACCATCAGAGAAATATATCATTTTTTGGACATCAAAATCAAGAATTTCTTTTAATTTTTCTATAAGCTTTCTTTGAAACAAATGGACAGCTACTGTGTCATGCTTGAGACAATCAGATATTATTACAAAATTAATATGCTCAAGGTCAATTCTATTTCTATAGTAGCAGATGAATGGATGCAATGTAGCTTGATCATTATTCCAGTGGAAGCCTTGAACCGCATCTTGCAAAATAAATGAATAATTCTCAGCAAAATCTGCTATTGCTAAAACTTCACCAACCTTCAAAGAACCTTTTCTATCAAAACAAAATTTTGATTGTGCTTTGGTAATGAAATTATGCTTCTTCAATGTTTGAAGGCCTGCATAGAAAGTTACAATGAATTCCTCTGTGGATTGTGATAGAGTTTGTAGAGTGGTTCTATCAGTCGATAAACACTGTTTGTATACAAAATCATCAACTGAATTTTTGTAAAAAATTTCTTCCATATACAAAACAAAATCATCCATCAGTTTGCTGCAAGTTGAGCAGTCTCCCAAGTAGCAACTTGCTGATGCTTCATTGCATGTAACAGCAAATATGCATTGGTGGTAATCTGTCAAATGATAATTTTCTCCTTCAGTCAGTTTACCAAGATGAGATCCTGAAACCATCAACTTCATATTCTGATGGATTGTGCAAATGCAGACAGTATGAGTCCCAGCACCACCTGCTAGCACACATTCTTTTGGTCTAAGCTCAGTGAATTTAGAGAAGCTTATTTTCTCCTGGTTCTTTGATTTGAATAATTCAAATGCCTCTTTCAAGTTACAGAGAACAAGATATTTTTGTTCCTGAACCCATTTCCCATCCTTTAAAACCGTCTTGTAATCATTTTTTTCCAGGCATCACTGTACTGACTTCTTCACTTTTATAAAACTGCCTCACTTTATCAATTGTCTCTAGTGGGAATCTAGTTTTTGGTGTATTTGGCAAAGCTAAAATTCCTTCCTCATTCACAAGTTTTTTTTGCTTGTCTCGCCATGTACATTGTAGTGCCAAATTCTGTTTGTATTTTGCTTAGACTCCAGCTTTTTTGGAAGTAGTCAGAATTTGAATTTTTTGTGATCTCTTTTCACTCGCAGCAAACTTCTCTTTCAACTGGGTGATGATTTCTCTTTCAAAGTTTTGGTGTTCTGCGCTAGTTCATTCCTCATGAGAAATGTCTGATGAAATTATACTGATTCTATCAGATATTGCTCCTGTATATATTTCTATATATCACTTTTTCCATGACAAAATCTGTGTTGCATTAGAAAAAAAATGAAGAAAATTCAGTTTCATCACCAGAAAAAAATTTTTTTTATTGATTTCATGACCATGGTCCTTATGTGAATATTAATCAGCATTAAAATAGCTTTACAAAGATATACAACTTGACCATATTGTGAAATATCAAAATGCTTTTATATCAAGTAGCAGATACTACATTCCGCCATTTTGAATTTTGCCCAGTCCTATAAAACGCTTGTTGCAACAGTTCTAGTGGAATGCCCATCATGAAATTTGGAATATATACTGTCATAAGATTGACAAAAGATTTGTCTAAATTAAAAAAAATTAAAATAACGTTTTTTTGAGATAAGTCAAAGGTCAAGGTCAACTTTTTTATTTGACCTCTAAAAAAAAAAAAAAAAAAAAAAAAAAAAAAAAATCCCCAGATAAAATTGTAGATCTATCCAAGTACTTTAGAATGATATATGAATGAACTTTGTAGGTCCATTAACAACTGAGATATCATCTTTTAAAGTTGGTCACTATTCACATTTTCGTAAAAAGGTCAGAGGTCATATCGCAGGAACCCCTTGACCTTGAGATGTGTAACAGGTGCGATTCAATTTCTTTCATGGAGATCTATAAGTGTATCAAATTTGAAATAAATCCGTGTCGGACATGGTATTTCCATTGAAGAATACCTATATCATTATGTATGACAATGATGCTCCACTGTAATAGGTAGAAATATTTATACAGAAAAAGTAAGCATTATACCGTCCAGCATAAGTAAAAGTCAACTTCATTAAATATACTCATATACGAGTATAAATATAATATAGCAATATTAAATTAATGAGTACAAATATAATATAGTAATATTAAATATACTCATGTATAATATTCATATAAACTTATTCTGACATTAAATAAGTCAACTTTTTACTTTCACTGTTTTGTATGTCTTTTTTTCAACAACTAAAAAAACAAAAAAGCTTGGAAACAATCTACACACACCTGAAGTATTTTATTTTTGCAGAAAAGAAATGTAAATTTACATGGGTTTTTACAGTATTAGAAATCATCATGAAATAATCTATTTTTATATATTAGGTTGGTGCAAAAATAATGACGTAATAATGTCGTTTTTTGACGTTAAAAAATACGTCAAAAAACGACATTATTACGTCATTATTTTTGCACCAACCTAATAGATATTTTAAAACAACATTACCAATATAAGATAATTATCAACATAATATATTAATATGAACAAGTAAGCTACTTGAATGAAAACATTGTCTGCTGTTTTGTTTCAGATTAATTTGTCACTCCTCAGTGTTTGTAGGTGAATGAGGTTGGCATTTTCTAGACTTACAACCCCAAAAGGAGACTGTGAATGCAAAAGAACCCTCTAAGCTTTCAAATAACTATAACCAAGGAGAAAATTATCAGGAAAATTCCTGTGATTAAACACTGGACTTAATCCAAGAAGGAAATGACAGTACAACAACATAGCTGACTTACCTTATCAATAATTGACTGCATGTGGGATTTATGGGCTGTGTCTCCATAAAGCAGAGACGACCATTGATCAGGAGAAATACGAAGACCAGCTTCAGTAGCAATTTGAACTATCTGGGCATCGTGTTCTCTACGCAGAGTCTCATAAGTACGAAACTCTTCTTTCAATTGCATTAAAGATGATTCTTCATCTCGTTTAGTAACCTATTGAGGAAAAAAGAAGTCAAATGATCAGACTGCTGTCAGTTGTTATATTTAATGACATGCAACACCTCCTCTCTCCACCACTTTATCCCCACCCAAATGGTACAAAAATACCTCCCAAGTATTATGATCAAACTGAGGTATTTGTGCATATGGGAATATGACTGAACTGGAATTGAAACTCCCCAATTCCAAGATGTTATCCTTTACCCAACCCATACATCCAAGCTTAGACCACCTGTTATTCCTAAGTGGTCACCCATATAGGTACTGACCAGACTCTACATTGCTTAACTTTGGTGATTATACAAGAAACAGTGTTTCAATGTGATATAGCTGTAAGCCTTGATTATTATAGCAATTCATACAAACAAAACATATGCCCAGTATGTACTTATGTATTTCTTTTTAGCTTTAGACCAGAACTTTTTTAATAAATGAAAGTTAAATAGTTTAAATAAATATGAATCTAAAAAAAAAAAAAATTCACAGTTCAAACATTTTCTAATTCTTAATAATTTCCAATTTAAAAAATCTTGCCTACTTAATGAAATAAAGAATAAATACAGTAAATGTACAGATAAGATGGTGTGCAATTTCTCAACCTTGTAAAAGATTTAAAAAGCTGCATATTGTGACATCATGCAATACCATCCAGTCTATTACTTGGGTTAATAGCTGAAGAATTAAACAAAAAAAATTTCACTATTTTTAAATAATACTCCTCAAGGGATTCTGTAAGCTTTTCAATGAAGAAGAGAAATTACATATTACAGAAAGATCTTGAAAAACAATATGGTTGAGATAAAATTGACAAGAGAAACTAATGAAGATAAAGTATGTTGGTTTATTAATAAAAGACAGAAATACTGAATATTGAAAGACATTTCTCAAAGATTCAGCTAATGACAGTTTTCAATAGAACTTACCTTAAAACAGGATGCTCTATAAAGTAGTTGTACCACATGACCAATAGCTGTTTTAGAAGCTTGTGGGTACTGAGGTTCCAGTCGCTGGACAACAAATAAAACCAAAACCTTACGAGACAAAGCAGATCCATCCTCCAGAGCTAGAAGAATTAATTTAAGCACTTCTTCTTGCATGGCTGAATGGAGAGTGAGAAAGAAAAAGAAAATGTATTATTTAGAATATTAAAAAAAAAAAAAAAGTCATATAACAAAAGTCTATATTGCTTTTAGTAACAAATTGAAAAATCTACTTCTAAATTCAGGAACCTTAAGCAATGTCCTTTCAAAGACTTATTTTTAATTTTTACTTTCTACCATTTATAATAAATTCAATTAAGTAGAAAATATGTATTCTCAAAGACAGGTTTCTTTAGTTTTTCAGAATTCATCTATTTTAATACACAGCAGGGCTCAAGATTAATGTCATCCCAGGGATAATAGAACATTAGTTTGGGAGGAAACAAAATTTTATATAAAAATTCTATGTTTATTCTAATTTCTTAATATAAAAAAAAACAAAAAAAAAACTTACATCTCATCAATAGTAGCAACTTTTAATAAATGCAGCATGAATACACAACTTAAGTGCTTCCTTTTTAAGCTGGTAAATATAACCCAAATAAAAAATAAAGGTCAAACTTAAATGCAGTTGTTTGTATTTTTTGCCTCTCAATGTGAAAAACCATTTATATTTAATTGTAAGAAATAATTTGGCTTAAAAAAAAAAAATAAAATAAAAAAAAGCAAGAAATTTTTTCTCTCTCAATTTTTTGGTTAAAAAACTTGAATGAATCATTAACAAGCAACATCTATGTTGTGTTTTCTTATCGTAAATCATAAATTATAATTATCATAAATCATGTTCTCTGCTTATCGCAAACTTAATCACAACATGAGGTAGGTAATTGAACATAAAAATTATAGTAAGATTTATCTAATTTGTTTTTGTATTTATTTACTTTTAATATTTTAGGTTTTTCAATTTTTTGTTATGCATCTGTACTATTTGCATTAAAAACAAATGTTTAAACCTTTAGCATGAACCTGCTCCTCAAACATGCTCCATAAATATCAGCTTTCAATGTTAACACGCCATAACCTGCCTCATGTATACTCTACCAGAATATATGATAATATCATCGCAAATAACGCAGGAAGCCATGCAAAGAGTGAGACTAACCCCAAACAGTGAAACCCTGAGAGCAGGTTTGAACATGTCGAACACTAAAGGGCTAAAAACTGAACAGATCAAAAATATTGATTTCTTAACTGTTTTAATAGTGTTTTTGTTAGTGCTAACAATTGTAAATGATAAAATAGATTTGGGGGACAGTTCCAGGATGATAGTAAGAAAAGTTAAACTGGAGCCCTGGTACACAGACAAACAATTCTAAATCAAGACCAAGACCAAGACCAAAAAAAAAAAAAAAAAAAAAAAAAAAGAAAAGAAGAAAAGAACATTTAACTCACCTGGTCCCAAAAACTGGCAGCCCCTCGCCCTCACAGCTGCCCATAGGTTTGCTGACAACTGTTGTGGGTTCTGGTGCTGTAGAATAAGTTCAGTAACAGTCCTCTCACTAAGAGAACGAGCAGCACGCATAGCACGAGCCCGTCCCTCTTCTTCAATTAGCTGACAGTTAACCAAGGCTACCAGCTTTCTCTGCATGGGTCTGCTCAGAATGGCATTAGTGGTACCAGCACCTATACACACACAAACACACAACAGAAAAAAAAAATTTATTATGGATTGCATAACAATAATAAAGACTATTTCATCCAAAATGTGACTTCTGATCAGGGCAACTTGCAACACCAAAAGATGTTACATTCAGAGCAAACAATCATTGTAAATACAGAGCTCAATATCAAGAGAGAGCAGTATTAGTAATAATTATTAGTAATAAAATAGATTTATAAAAGAAAAGTTAACTGTGCAAAGAGTTCCATGATTCTTCCATCCAATCATCAGTAGAAAATCTGAGGAATGTATGGCAAAAAAATCCCCCAAAACAAACTTCAAGTAAAGATTTATATAAGTTAAATCATTACCATATATATATATTATATATATAATTAGGTACCAACATGAGATCGCTGGAAAATATGCATAGCAGAATAATAAAGGCCTTAAACTTGATGAAAACAAGCTTTTATCGTCAATGTTTATTTTTTCATGAAGAGGAAAGAACAAAGTAATTTTTAATTATTTTTCAAAATTTTTCTGTTTTCATTAGAGCAGCATTCTAACTTTTGATTGAAAAATCTAGTTTCTCAGCATCAGCAGGTGTCCTACTAAATAACATGGCGGATTTTTGTGGATTTTTTTGTTAATGGCAGTCATTAATTTTGAAAATCTTGCAAAAATAAAAATAATTGTCGGATTTTCATGAAACTTTCAGAAACTATTCACAAATGATGGAAATTATTATAAATATGTTTAATTTTTTTTAAGTCATGGTAATTTTTTTTTTTTTTTTTACACTTATTACCACCCCCATAATTTCATGAAAACTCATTAAATTTTAATTTGTTCCTCTATAGCGATTAATTAGTTAAAAGCACAAGGCTTTGAGGAAAGTAAATCATCATTTCTTTTTTTATTGAGCTGAAACCGGTTGACCTTAAAATCAGCACTGAATTGTAATATACAAAATTCAAAAAAACAAAGATATTATTTAATTTCAAAAACTTTTAATTGCTTTTACTTATTTGTATGACTATGGATAATATTTTCTGAAAGCAAAAAACGTTTTCAATGAAAAATAAATTTTTACAAGAATTATTTGTTATTTCTTAAGTTATTTTATTATTAAAATTTATGTGTATAGCTTAAAGTTGTAAAATATTTTAAAATTAATCAAAATCTTGTTCCAGTTAGTCAATGGTATTATTAAGTAGATAAATATCATTTACACATTATAAAATAAAGCTGGTTACAATCAGAAAGTTGCTTCTACCTAAAAATCTAATATAACATGGTTTTTTTTTGTGTCCAAAAATAGCTTAAATTCAAATATATGGAAGACCGGAAGCGTCATGAAAACAATAGAAAGCCACATGGTTTGCGTGGGTATAAATGTCGTTCTCCGCTGTCAGTCAGCCTTTTAATTTCAATACAGTGTTCGTGCGAGACACGTGTGGAGAAATCTTTGATTTTCTTGTTTTCCTTAAAGCAAAAAACTTTAACCTAAAGTGACAATCCAGTGAAGTAGCAGCAGCAGCAGCATTTTTATTTTTTAAAAAAGTAAGTACCATTTCATTTTTATAACTATTTCGTTGCAATTTATTTCACATTTTACTCTATATTTGTTTTCAGCAAGTTTTATTTCAATTCATTTTTTTTTCATTAAAAAAAAAAAAAAAAAAAAAAAAAAAAAGATAGCAATACCTGGCTTTTCACCGTAAATTTTTACAAAGTAAGTACCATTTGGTTTATTTTTTTATTTTTAATACCTATTTCAAAATACATTTTCAATTTGTGAATTTGCTTTTGGTGAATTTTTGTTTCATTTATTTTTGTTCCTTTTTTTAATCAAGAAAAAAATCTAGAAAACATTTCCTACCGAATCGCTGAACTTTTTTTTCAGTCCTCCATTTTGTAAAAGTACCATTTGGTTTATTTATTTATTTTCTTTTTTTATACCTTTTTCAATTTGTGAATTTGTTTTTAGTGAGTTTTTAATTTATTTTTATTTTAGAAAAAACCCCAGAAAACTTACACCACCAGTTTTTTCAGTCCTCCATTTACCAAAGTAAGTACCATTTGGTTTACCCTATTTCAAAATACTTTTTCAATTTGTGAATTTGTTTTTAGTGAATTTTTGGTTCATTTATTTATTTATTTTTGTTTTTTAATTAAGAAAAACATCTAGAAAACATTCTCCCACCAGTCCTGAACTTTTTCATCCTCCATTTTTAAAATATTTTTTTTTTATGCCTCCAAGTTCTTGGAATTTATGTATTTATATTTACATAAACCTACTTTAATTATAACTTATTTTTTAAATGTATTTTCTTGTTTTTGTTTTGTTTCAGTGAATAGTTACAGATCCTTGAGAGTCATACTTCACTCCTTATTATGTTTGTCTCAATTGAGAATACATAATATAGAAATCAAACAGTTCCCATGATTTTTTTCATTCAATTTTTTAAGTATTAATTTCTCCATTAAATCTATTTTAGTTGTCAATTAATTTTCTTTTTTTGTCTTTTCCAGATGAGCATGATCAACCAATGTCTGAGAAAATCTGGTGCTGTACAATCAGGACAGCCAGTTCTGTGCGGCCACATATTTTTGAAAATGGCAGAAAAAAATGACATTAAGGGGTCTTATGACATGGGCATCTTCAGAAAATGCTAAAAATGGTTTTCCTAAAGTTTCACTTGCCCGCATTTTGAATCTTAGAGAAATTTACAAAAACAGGCACACGGGGAAAAATTTTCTAAAATTTGAGACTATGTGTGATGAAGTTGCCCATTCAAAGACCCCGGCCAGTCCGAAGGAGACCCCAATAACCCCAAAACAGGCATCAATTTTAATTGAAAAAAATTAAAAATTAAAAATGAGAGTCTGCAGAGGAAAACCATCACATTGTTAAAAGAACAAGTGAAAAGATTGACCCTAAAGCTGAAAAGGAAAGTGAAAAAAAAACAAAAAAATCCACACACTTGACATCTAGGAAAATGCATTATGCCTGTTTGTTAAGTGGTGTGGCTGCTAAGAATGTGCCTAAACTGTTGCAAAAATTTGTTATGATTCCCGCAAGAACCAAAATTTTGCATAAACTCGGATTTTTTTTTTTTTAAGCATTTCCCCCCAAGCAAGGCGGGAAGCCACTAGGACGCAAGGGGTTACAGAAAATTTAGAGCAAGATCAGATAGGAGTGATAGAAGAAAGGATGAGGGTAGTGGATAGATCAAGGCAACTGGAGATGTTGATTGACATTACACTTGAATAGCTGGAGATTATAGCTCACAGGGAAACAGGTAAAGGGAAGGGAGTTCCACAGGTGAGAGGTGCAAGACATGAAGCTATTAGAGTAGAAGAGACGGCTACATTCAGGAGTTTTGACAGTGAAGGGGTGAGAGCGGGATGCCAGACTCTTAACAGTTTACCGCATGCAGACCGAACTGGGATTTTTTTCTGACTTAAAAAGTGTTGAATACATTTTAAGATCAGAAAGTTGCAGCCTGCTGTTTGATTCCACAACACAAGATGGGATACATGTCAACTGTGTGATGTTCACAACACCATCATCCTCTCATCTTGTGTCGATAGAACATCTTCCTGGTGGGACTGCAGAAGATTATATCAACACTGCCATTAAGACCTTGGCTGAGGTATATTCTCTATCATCTGGTTTGAATGCTGACAGCTGCCGGAAATCAATTATCTCTAAAATAAAATGTTGTTTGACATACCGGGCTCCAGTCAACCACTTGACTGTTTTTTTACTGGAGAAAGAGTGGGACACACACCTAATTGAGCTAAATTGCAATGTACACCCATTAGAAGCAACTTTCCAGCAGAGTGAAGAAGGAGCTTCAAGCTTGTGAGGAGGTGCAAACCAAGTGTTCTGGTGAGTGCATTGCATGGAAAATAATCATGGCAATGAATTCACTCAGATTCAGTGATAAGTACAAACATGTGGTGCCAGTGAGGAACTTCATCAGGGAAGAAGGATTCCAGATACCAAGATTCCTGGGGAACCGGTTGCATGTGATTTTCCAATTAGGTGTGATGTATTTCTCCACTTTTCCAAAACTTCAATCGTTTGTGCACGGTCTGATAAAAAAAAAAAAACAAAGTTGTTGAGAAATTGAAAGGACTAATAATGGTGGAAGCAGCAGAAGTTGAACTACAGGTGCTGGGAATCCTGGCGAAGATGTTGTCTGGACCTTGGATGCGCAAGTTTTATACGGATTTAACATCTACTGTAAATCCAATTAAAACTACGCAGACAGTTCGAGCGGTAATTGCTGAATTGAAAAAAATGGAGGACGACCCCAAAAAGATCTTACTGGCTGAGCGGGACTTCTTTGGGAATGTTTTGCCACAAGTTGACAAAGAAACACTGATGGTTGCCCCCAAAAATCCGGAACTTTTCCAAAAGATGATGACTGCCTGTGTGAAAAGTACTATCAAAGTTTTGGAGTGACAGTACAAGAAATCATCTGAGACAGTGGAGAACTCAACAGAATCAGTGCTATTATCTGTAAGGCAACATACCATGGAGGTTGAAAGTGTGATAGGGGAGTACTGCGAGAGGAAGAAGGGATGTCCAAATGCTTATGTCTCCAGCATAAGCAACATTATCAAAGGTAAAAGGAATAAGGTATGGAGCTACATCAATGGCCTGGACGACAGTACGCTTCAACACTCCTTGGATGTTGCCACACATTATAGGACAGAAGCAAACAAGATGAGATGTATGAAGGAGGAAAAATTAGAGGCAGAGATCATCAAAAGGAGTGAAGAAAAGCAGAGGCAGCATCAAAAAAAGGAAAGGTGTCAGCTACAGAAAAGATTGAAAGGTGTTCAACACACAAATTCTGCCATCAAGGCAGAATTCCTGGACTTTTCCCAAGATTTTGTAGATGATATTTGCAAAATCTTATGTGGTGATATAGCTGGCCAGACTATAAAACACATTTGGACAGTTAAGTCTGTTGATAAGATATTTGTAGGATGGGTCATGGAATTCTCTGACCCAGATTACAACGTTTTCTATGAAGAAGAAAATGAAGATTATCAACTGGACAAATGTGAAATGGTTACCGACTATATCATGCACGACCTTCTCTTCAATGGCTAAACCCCATCCTGTTACATCTGGCAGCAAGGACTCTGATCATTAGGTCGGAGTTTGTGAGGAGTGTGGAACCACCTCAGAATTGCTGTTGTTCCCAGGTCCACTCTGGCCCGGAGTGGTAGCACCTGTTAGGGTCCCAGCTATGGGCAAAATAGCAAAAAACAAAGGCCCTTTTAAGGGCCACAAATATTTCATGAAAGTCCGATACGAATTGCAATTGCATCTCTAGACCTCTCTTACTTGGCTATGAATAAATAAAATAAAGTGTATATCTTTATGTAATTATGAGAAAAAAAAATGCCTTTTCAATAGTCATATTATTTAATATTAAAGAAATTTGAAAAAGTTAAAAAAAAAAAAAAAAATTGTGTAATATTTCAAATGATAAGTGTACCTAAAAGTATTATGTACCTGTATTATGAAATTTATGTTCTTATTTTTATATTATCTCAGTTATATTTTTCCATATAAAATATCAAAATTAATAAAATGAAGGGAAATACAAATAATACCATAAAATATAATAAATGTATATATTTATATTTTACACTTACCCTTTCATAAGAAAGGTACATAATTTAAAAAAAAAAAAAATTTCATTAGAAAGGTGCATACAAATTAATTAGATTAATTTATATGTTCTTATTTTTATATTATCTCAGTTATAATAGTTAGTATATAATCTAAATAAAAAAAAAAATTCATAAAGGTGCATACAAATTAATAATTAAATTAATTATTAATTTAATTAGATTAATTTGTATGCACCTTTCTTATGAAATCTTTTCTCACTGGCATCAGTTTAAAAATTTCCATAAAGCATCGTACACGTAACGATGGGACAGCTAAGAAACAATTAAAAATTAGAACGCTGAAATTTTTGCTTTATAACTGGTTACGTAATTGGTTAAAAAAAAAAACCTAAATTATATCCCTTTTGTACATCCGTACGATGAATTAAGGTCGTGTAAGCTGTCAATACTTGATGACAACATCTATCGACACCTCATCATGTGTCACTGCTGTTAAGACCCGCTGTCTCTTTTTTTTTCAGCGCATAAAGTAATGTTTTGTTTCAAAATATATTAAATAAACATTTAAATTTTAAATTTTGTAAAAATTTTTAAAAATGTGTAACTGTTTTTTGGCAGAATTTTAAACGGAAAAATTAACTTTTGTTTATAAAATTGAAAAAAATGGTGACTATCGATTTTCCAGAAAAAAAAAAAAAAAAAAAAAAAAAAAAAAAAGATTTTTAAACAATTTTGGACATGCTCAAAATGATAAAAAAATTAAAAAAAAAAATAATCAAAAAATACTTTGATCCTTCCTCTTTATTATAACAAACAGTTAGAGAAATAAAAATTATTTTTGTCAAGTTTAAGGCCTTTATTATCCTGCTATGCTCATTTTCCGGCGATCTCATGTTGGTAGCTATATATATATATATATATATATATATATATTATTTCCCAAACATGGTCAACACATTTTGGCCAGGTTCATAGTTGATCTGGACATAAATTATGTAACTGAATGTATAGATTGTTTTCATGTATGTACACATGCCAAAATATAAGTAAATTATCAATTTTTTTTTAAATTCCTCCAAGAAAGTTTAAAAGTGTAGGTGTGTACACACACACACACACATATATATATATATATATATATAACCACAACATTCTACATGTATAAGCAAATGTGCAGGTGGGTGCATGTGCACATCTACAAAACTGCTGAGATTAACACCAATCATCTAAGTGACAAACTTTATATTATATATATATATATATATATATATATATATATATATATATATATATATAATTAATACAAGTCTGTCACTTAGCTGATTGATGCCTTCAGCATCCAGGTTCCAGAGTTTCATAGATGGGCTTGTCCACTCACTCTTCAGGGGGTTATCAGCAACTGACTGCTTATATTTCTTGATTTTTTTTTTTTGTTAAGCCCTCATCATTGATGCAAGTTTTTCTGTATTATCTGCATGCATTTGCACATGTCCGACCATACACCCATCTGTGCAGATGTATATATGTGGAGGTTATCATGATTATTTGTCCTTTGTTTTTTTTCCTTCCACTTTACACTCACTCCTTAGCGTTTTCTCTCTTTTTCTTTTCCTCTTTTCTTTCAATTGTAACTATTTGTTGCTATTTATTTCTGTTTTTCTCTTTTTATTTGAGCATTCTAGTCTTTTCTTGAGTTAGGAAAATTGTACTTTATTTTTTACATAAATAATTGATGTTAATCCTTAAATGATAAATATTTTTATGTCTTCACTTGATGATCCTTTTGTTTTCTTATTTGCTTTGGTGGTATCTTAAGTACTTAAAGTATTAATTGTAGGAGGTTTATTTATCATTAAATTTTTACTTATCATGGTTTGAATTTATGTGCATGTGCATGTGCCTGTATTTATGTTTGCACATACAAACACATACACAGACACACCTGTGTCAGTGCTTTGTTATTAATTAACTAGTGCTTAAGTTATTTTTTCTATTTTTAGAGTATTAATTATGGTTGCTTGGGTTTATAGAGGGTTTTCTTTGCTGTTTGAATATGTATATAGAGTATATACCCTTGCACACTCTTGCTCGCACACATTTATATATCAAATTTTCCCATATTTTATATATAGATTAAAAGAAAAAAGAAAGCAAAGGAATAATGAAATAATATAAGGAGACAAGAAAATTATGAAGACATAACCACCCTATTCTACATAGTTGTGTGCATGCATATATTATACATATACATACAAAGAAAAAAAGGAAAAAAAAAAAAAACAATCTAAAATCAATAAAAAGTCCATAAATTATTTTTTTAAACTTAATAAAGACTTTCACAAAAGATGGAGGTTTAGTGGCTTGCAAAAATAAATCTATCAGTGCAAAATGTTTTTACTTCCTCAGTGTAAACAATCATGGAAGTTATAGTTTTCTTTTTTCTACTTGGATTTCAACTACTTTATAGCCAAAGCTCCAGGTACTGTGTAAAAACTTTTATTTTAATAAAAATTATTAAAAAAAAAAAAAAACTGCACATTAAATACCAATTCACACTAATTTTGATCTAAGGAGTTAGTGAATAGTAATAAGGTTTTCCTTGTAACATGAAAAATGTAGTCAAAGAGAAAAAGACAGCAGTGACAATCAACTTACCTGCAGAAAAAGGTTTTAGGTACACAGCTAACTGTTCGATACATCCATTAGCAGATTCATAGGATCTACAATGTTCTGATAAGTCACTGATAGAAAGACTCTCTTTCTCAGGAATAGCAGCCCCAACCAATTGGAGCAGGGCATAGTTCACTGGCAATTCTTCAATTGTGCGAGATATAACACTCTGATCAAAGGGACATTTCTTAGAATGAAGTTTGGAGAGGCAAGTCTTGCACACAGTATGTCCACAGCCCAAACTAATAGGACGATGACATTGTTCATTGAATAAATTGTAGCAAACAGGGCAGGAGAGGAAATCTGTCCACTGAGGTGCTTGAATTGGCATATTTGATTTCAGCTTTAGACAATTTCAAAATGAAACATAACCTGAAATAAAAGAAACAGAAATCAGTTGTTTTAACAAAATAAAAATATGGAAGAATAACTATTATAAAACTTAATAAAACGTTGGTCATCCTCAAATCCAGTTTAATCTAATCTGGCACTAATTTCCATGAGAGCAGATTTCCCAGGTCATGGAACAGATCTATAACTACTGCTGTTTGGTTGCACTAGCCATTGCATCAGCTACTTTTGAGCCCTTTCAATTTACTATTTATCTTTTGTGCATTTTTATTATAACCAAATGTTTGACCTGTCACAGCTACTATGAATACAGGAAATGTTTTTGTGGTATGAAGCACAAACACCATATGCTGTCCACCTCCTACTTAATTTCATGAAATTTTAAGAAATTAAACTTTCGTTAGAATATTTTTTTTTTTTTAGTTAAAAGCAGGACTCCTTGAAGAATGTGAATCAACAATTTTTTTTCAAACTACAACCAAATTAAAAAAAAAAAATTGCTCTGAATTGTATAATCAAAAATGCAATAAAACTATGACATTATTTAATTAGAAAAATTTTAATAGCTTTATAAATAAGATTTATTAAGGACACTATTATCTCAAGAAAGTTTTTGTTTTCAATGAATAACAAATTTTTACAAGAATTGTTTTAATTTTTTTTTATAATTTTAATTATAATAATTTGTAAAGTTCTAACTCTTCAAATTCTGTATTAATTTCCGTCTTTTAAATGATATTGTTATTATGTGAAAACTATATTTACTAATCAAAAATTGAAAAGCTTTATCCAAAGTATTTTGCACCAAAATTTTTAAATATTTTTTTTTTTTTTTATATTTATAAAATATTGCATAATGTGCCCGTTTGATAGTATGGAAGCTTCAAATAACAGTTTGTTTATTTTAAGTAAATGAAGGTGAAAATCTGTTTCAAAAGCTGTAAAATTTTAAGAAATGGTAAATTTAAGTTTCATAAAAAGAATGTTTTCTTTTTTTAAGTCTCGGTTATTGAAAAGATTTACTTATGTTTATGCAGTACGCTACATAAACAAAACAAAATCTTTTCAATAACAGAGACTAAAAATGATTTTATGGATTAAAACTATTATAGAAACAAATTGTTTGTTTGTTTGGGTTTTATGGCATATCAACCACTGTGGGTTATTTAATGCCAAATCCAGTTTATATGAATTTTAAATGCCTATTTTGTATGGAATAAAAATGTATAGCTGGCAACATTATTGTTTCAAAAAAACAAAAAAAAAAAACGTATAGCTGGCAACATAAAAAATGTATCAAAAACATTACTTTTTTTTTTTTTTTTTTTTTTACAAAAAAACGTATAGCTGGCAACATTACTTTTTTTTTTTTTTTATAAAAAAACGTATAGCTGGCAACATTACTTTTTTTTTTTTTTTTTTTATAAAAAAACGTATAGCTGGCAACATTACTTTTTTTTTTTTTTACAAAAAAACGTATAGCTGGCAACATTACTTTTTTTTTTTACAAAAAACGTATAGCTGGCAACATTACTTTTTTACAAAAAAACTTAGAGCTAGCAACATTATTGTTTCAAAAACTTAGAGCTGGCAACATTATTTTTCTGAAAACATTATCTGAGACCTTGCTGGTGGATGCAGTTTACCGTCATACCCAGGACGCGAGTAAAACTTGGAAAACTAGGCGTTCACTATTTGCCAATAGCTGGGACCCTAACAGGTGCTATCACCCCGGGTTAAGGTGGACCTGGGAACACCAGCAATTAAGAGGTGGTTTCACGCTCCTCAAAACATCCAGATCACAGGCTTTGCTGTTGGATGCAATTTAACGTCATACCCAGGACGCCTCATTGGGGGGGGGGGGGGTCTTACCCCTCTAGAGAGGTGCAGTCAGCGTATTCTAAAGCCCCAGCCGACAGGGCCGAGAAATAAATTGTTGTAATTTAATTATGAGGACAATTTGTGACACAAGGTCAATTTTTTATGTGAAGAAATCAAATGTGACATTCGCAGGAATATCATACATTCATTTTTTTTCTTTTTTGAAATTAAAAATATATAATAAAATTGTCTTAAAAGAGAGTCTGGCAGAACTACAACATGAATTCATTTTGTGTTTATATTACATAATTCTGATTATAATTATTCAATGAATTATTAATATTAAATCGGTGAATTAACAATATTTAAAGAAAAATTAAAAATAAAAATTTTATTTTGAACTTTACAGAAAGTTTGAGAATTGAGTAGAAACTTGCCTTTTTTATTTTTTTTTTTTTAACACAAGTAAAATAACTTTACTTCATACTTAGGTGTTATTATGATCTCTAGATTTTAGTTTTACTGATAGTTTATAATCAATAAATATTTATATCTTATCATTAATACCAAGAATGGAAAATTCAGTTTTAAACAAAAAAAAACTAAAAAATATTAGAGGTGCTAAATAACTTAGGACATACCACCTTTTGTTTGAACCCTCCCACTTTTCAAGGGGGCAAAACTATTGAAACAAGACTGACAGGTGTTTCTTGTTGCCTAGATATTGCCTTTTAGATTGATTGTTTAAATATTAAATAGTTCTGAATGACTAATCTTGGGTTTTAACCTGTAAAGATTGCATTCTTTGTTAAAAAAGATCAACGAATATAAAGAAAAGAGGTCTGTCTATGGGAGAAAAGCAAGCCAGTTTGATGCTGAGAAATTAAGGAAAATCAATCAGAGCCATTGTACAAACATTGGGCAGAGACATCAATTTGGAATGTTCTGAAAAAAGAAAAACTACTGGTGTATGGAGCAACAGGCATAAAACAGGTTGGCCAATGAAAACAACTGCAGTTGATGACAGAAACATTGTGAGAGCTGTGATGAAAAACAACAGTCAATGACATCACCACAACAAGTGCCACAGTGCAGGGGTGAAGGTTTCACAATCCACTGTTTGAAGAAAGCTTTGAGAGCAGAAATACAAAAGCACAAGATGTAAACTACTCATCAGCAGTAAGAATCAGATTGGAATGTGTATGAGATAAGTGACAAAAGTTCTGGAAGAAAGTTTTATGAACTAACGAGATCAAGATTAATCTCTACCAAAATGATGGAATGGCCACAGTGTGGAGAAAGAACGGATCTGTTTATGGTCCAAAGCATACAAGTTCATCTGTGAAGCATGATAGAGACAGTGTCTTGGCTTGGGCTTGTATGGCTGATTCTGGAACAGGTTCATTCATATTTATTGATAATGTAACTCATGATGGTAGCATCAGAATTAATTCAGAAGTTTGCAGAAACATTTTGTCTACCAATTTACAGAGAAATATACCCAAAGTAATTGGGTGGAAGCTTATCATGCAGAAGGGTAATGACCCCCAATCAGACTTCAAGCACAACAAAGGACTTCATGAGGGGGGAAAAAAAAAGTGGACAGTTTTAGACTGGCCAAGTCAATCACTGGACCATAACCCAATAGAGCAGACATTTCATCTCCTAAAGAGGAGACTGCAGGAAGAAACCCCCTGAAACAAACAAGAACACAAGGAGGCTGTGTAAAAGTTTAGAAAAGCATCACACATGAAGAATGCAAGTTTAGTGGTGTCAATGGGTTACAAGCTTGATGCGGTTATTGCAAGCAACTGTTATGCAACCAAATATTAAAGATTATTTACTTTAAGACTATCTGTTCTTTTACTTTTGCTCACCTAAAAAATGGGGTGATCTGATACAAATGGTGGCATGTCCTAAGCTCTTTATCACATCTAAATGTAAATATTAGGAAATAAAAACTGAAATTGTCTCATATTCCTCTTTTGATAATAAACCCAAATGTCTCCATTGATCAACAAAAACAAAGCAATTGGCCTTGCCATTCCAATACTTTGGGGGGGGGGACTATATATATATATATATATATATATATATATATATATATATATATATATATATATATATATATATGTGTGTGTGTGTGTGTGTGTATATATATTTGAGGAGCAACCCTTTTTTTTTCATGCAAGTTTTATTGAATATGACAGACAAGGTGTTTTGATTTAGTTTTTTTATACAATTTCTCGTGATCTTATAATTTTTTTTCTTTTTGGTATATTTAAATATATACATACTAAAAAGAAAAAAAGTTATGGGATCATATTGTACATAAACGCAGAACCTTAAAATTTAAATTCAAACTCAGCGTTGCGACTGCACGTTCCAAAACAATAACACATTTCTCATAGCATTTTTCGGATTACAACACTGTTTTCGTTGTCCACTTATTACTGAAAGTAAAAACAAGAACACAATCTATTTCATACCTGAGGATGTCTGTAGGAACAGACGAAAGCTTGTAAAAATAAAAAGACCTATTGCAACTGAAATTTATAAAACAGGATCTTTTCATTCATAAACAGGTTGGGGGTTTTTGTATATTATTTGAATTGTTCGCGAAGATGGATTTCTCGCCATTTAAATCATTAACCTTTGTAGTTTTATGTATGAATAATTCATGAATTTGTAAATTAATTGCACCTTTATTGAAATTATATATATATATATATATATATATATATATATATACACACACACACACACAACACATATATAAGCTATTCCAAATACAAGCAGACATCTATTTTGTCTGGAATATGGGAAAGCTGATATGATTCATTCATTTTCCACAGCTTATCAACCCTTTGCAGGTTATTTAAAGCCAGAAAATATTTTTATATTGTAAGATTTTTTTTATAAATAATAATGGCTTTAGTAATATAAGTCTTACTAATTTACCCATAGCTGGGAGAGAAGAGGTGTATTCATTCTTTTCTAAAGATAATTTGCACATAAGTGAAGATAATGAACCCAATGGGAATTGGATCTATGTCATGTCCTCTGATTAACAATTCTGAGCCATTGTTCATTACACCATCCAAGCTTACAGCACCTACAGATATTCCCAAGTGGTCACCCATTTAGGTACTGACCAGGCTTGACATTGCGTATAAGCCAAGGCAGCTAATCAACACCTTATGTTCAAATTGTACGGTTTTATAAATTCCCCATATGAGGAGAATGTTTTTATGAAGTTTTAATATTTTGACATCTAAAATGTTGTAAAGTATCATTTAAGGTATTGTTTTTGTTTCCTAACTATCACGGTCAATTTTCAGGAATGTGACTTCTTAATGTTATCAGTATGGAGGAAGTGATCCCAGCATGTTGGAAAGTGCCTGAAAACCTTGCCACAGGTTAACCCAAGACTTGAGAGTGAAATTGGGTAGACAGAACCCTTGGAGAGCTGTCGGTGGTTGTGCTAGCACAAAGTCACAAGTCATTGTGACCAAGGGTTTGAGCATGCTGGCCTTGTTTAGACTTTTGATCATGCTAGATAATGCACTGTCTCCAAAAAACTGTAACATAAGGTCCACTCAGCATAGTTACAGTATAAACCAAAAAGGTGGAATCTGTGAGTGTTGAACAAACAAATGTGCCTGAGCAGGTATCTGCAACATGGATTACCTAGGCACGCAAATAGATGGGCACCCCTTTGATAAAAGCAGCCAGCCATCCATTACCCAATGATTTTTGCCGTTTCATCATTTTTATAAAATTTCAACAAGTTTGTCAAATTTTTATTTGCTTCCTTTTAGCAGATAACAACATCTTTGGAATGCAAGAGGATTTAATTTATTAATTTTTAGTTTAAAACTTTATATAATGAATTTTGATAAGCATATGTACAATAGGAAAATAAAAGCTTGTGTAAAAATCAATAAAATATTAACATTGAATGCCCATGCCCCATGTGATTCTCATATTTCTTGGCTTATACATGAATATACAATTTTTTTTTTTTTTAAAAGGTCATGTCTCTTCAGGACCTAGGTGATCTTGACTCTCCACAAATTCCTTTTCTTTATTATCAATGACTTGCAATAAGTTCTTGATAGTGATTCCAATTTGTTTGCCATGATCTTCTAGATTATTTCCCCACCCAAGGCTAAAGAGCAAGTCTATTTAACTCATAACTTATTCTTATCCTACAAAGTAAACAAAAAAAAAACAGGTTTCCATGATTGTAAATTATATATACCACAATACATTCAAGAACCTGATTTAATTATTTTTATAATATGACTGAGTCTTGAAAAGTTCTTGATCTGACACATTTCCCAAAATCACGATTTCAATGACCAGAATTCTTTGGAACGGTTAAAGAACCTGATAAATATGTGCCAAATATGTTGATGTAATAACATGTACATTTCAGGGCTTGATGTCCTTCCCTTCTTTTCAGCACCCCATTCATTTTTCCAGATTTATTTACTCAAACAGAAAAGGTTAAAAACATGAAACAACTATTTCATATCAAATGAAGAACCACAGAAAATGCTAATCAGCCAAATGAGTATCTGTATTGGTAGTGACAGGAGAGGTGGTGGAGGGTTCAGATAAAAATTGTTTTTTCCCCCCCCCTTTAAGTAAATGAGAGTAACAAAAGAATACCAACATTTGTAATGGCACCTCTTTCTGCCAAGTCAACACCATTTTTTTTTTCTCTATAAAAGTTCTTCCAATAGAAACTAACCAAAACCTCCTACAGAAGGTAGGGAAAGAAAGCAAGAAGAACTAAGCATGGTTATCAGCAAAAGGATGAGCCCAAAATGAATATTACAAGTCGGGGATACTAAAATCAAGAAGGTACAGAAATTTAAATATCTGGGAAGTGTTCTGACAGAGAACAGAAAGTGCAACACTGAGATCCGAAGACGTATTGGGATGGCCAAAAGATACATTCCAAAAGCTAAGCAGAGTATTTGAGATAGAAAAATTTCATGAGGAACAAAGAAGAGTACTGAACTGTTATATCTGTCCCCCTATAGGGCAGCGAATGCTGGACAATCTCCTCAAAGATGAGGAAAAGACTTGAAGCAACAGAAATGTGGTTCTACAGAAACACACTTGAGGATAGCATTGACCGAACATGTGAACAACATGGTTTTGGAGAGAATGGAAATAAAGAGGCAACTTATACTTAACATCAGGAAGAGGCAGTTGAGATTTCTGGGGCATGTAATGAGGAAGGAGGGTTTGGAAAATCTGATACTCAAGCAAAAGAGGAAAGCAGTGCATAACATACTAGATGGGATTGAGCAAATGGATGGCAGAACAGGGTTTGGGAGGAATAACAAAAAGACAAAACTTATTAAGAGTTACAAGAGACAGGAAGATGTGGAGGACCATGATTGCCTACATCCTGATAAACAGAATTAATAGATCTATAAAAAGAATATTTTTAGGCTACAGTTTCTTGTATACATGTCAAACCAGTTTGAAAGTTTGTTTTATATATATTTTTTTTCTTGCTAACTCATTCACATATGATATATACAAGAGGAAAAGTTCTCAGCCTAACCCACTTCCTCAAATCATACCAAATAATCTGACTTTTTTTTATGGTGGTGGGGGGATTATTGGTGAGTCAAGAACTTTTCAGCACTCCCTCATACCCTTTTGATAAAGACCATTCAAAGTTCAGCTGTGGAGAAAAATATTAGATAAACAAAATAGTTACTAATAGAATAAGCAGGTAGTGTAACAGCGTTGTGAAAAGTTGAATCTTGGTAAAAAAAATAATATTAAAGAACGTGGAGAGCCATGACTGCTTACATCCTGAAGCGACATAACATCTAAACTAAAAAGAAAGGATGGGGAAAAAAAAAAAAAAAAAAAAAGGGTCATTTCCCAGTTTGTTATCAATATAAAACCCAATAGACTTATGTTTAGTATCAAGGATGATGAAAGCAAACATTGGTATTGAAATGACTAACAAAAATTCACAGAATTTCAGTATTTTCTATTAACAAAATTTAAAAGATAAAATAGTTTTTTGTGTTTGTAAAAATTTGGATAAATGTAATTTTTCACTATGAGTACAAACTAAAATGAATTGTATTATTTTAATTATTTAATAAAAAATAAATATTTGGATTTATGTACTAACAAAAAAAAATAAAATAAAATAAAATATTCTGCATGCTATTAGAAAAATAAGTTATTGTATCACAAACAGTAAGTTTCAATCAAATTTGATGACAATTTTAAAGGTATTTTATATTTACAGGTTAACTAAAAATATGCAAAAAATATCAACTCTGAATAAAAAGCTCCATATTAAACTATTTTTATTTATATAGAAATGCATAACACTTCCCTTCAACACACACCCCAAATCCTGTTTATACCAAATATATTTTGGAGGTGGGAGTGTTAAAAAAAAAAAAAAAAAAAAGACAATTTTTGGATGGTTCCAATTAAAAAAGTATAACCAGATTTTTTTTTTTCAAGGTATAAAAAAATTATTTTTCAAAATCTAATAACATTTTTTTTATTATTTCAAACTCAATCTTTACTATATATCTGTAATTTAAAAAAAAAAAAAAAAAAAAAAAAAAAAATTTTCTTTCAAGTCAATGACTTATGTCACCTACCTCTTATAAAAAAAAAAAATTCTAAATGTTGCAGCTATGATAACAGAAAAGAATTTCAACTTTCTTTCACTTATCAGAAAAAGTTAGTGAGTAATAAAAAAAAAAGGTACGACAGCACAACGAAATCATTTCTGCAAAGTTGATAAACTAAGACTGAACCTAAGTAAACCAAAAGACCAAGTTCAATATCTTGCAGGATAACTTTAAAAGATTTGTTTAAAGAAACAATATAGGTTTCATTATGAAGAGAAATAAAAAAAATAAAAAATAATAGATACAATCTAAATAAGCTAGAGTAAAAATTCTGAATTCAGTAAGCTTCTATTTTCATCAACAATCCAAATATACAGAATCATTTGCTAGCTCCAAGTTAAACAATATTCTACCCAATCACTCTTCATATCTTCTCTGTGCCATGTCCCTTCAAGATGTTGGTGATCATGGCTTTCCATAATTCCCTGTCCTCTTAGTAAATTTTATTTTTTTTTTTTATATCCTTCCTAAATTCTGTTCTGACATTTATTTACCCAAACTTGCTAGATAGGGTTAGTGTTATAAAAGTTATAAGTTTTCTTCTGCTCACATATTCAGTCCATGGTATCCTCAGCATCTTTCTGTAGAACCACGTTTCCGTTGCTTCAAGATTCTTATCTTTGAGATTGTCCAGCATTCACTGCCATACAGAAGGACAAATATCATGTAACAGTTCAGTACTCTTTTCTTTGTTTCTAAATTATTCTGTCTGTCAATACCCTGAAATCCTTATCATTTACCATTTTATAAAGTTTAAAAACCAATTGGCAATTAGCCAATGTTTTGCCAACCATTCCGATATATAACTAGCATAAAAGCTGCCCTATCACATGACATTTAAGCTAGCTCCTATGGATGGCTCTTGATTGGGCCTTTATCACGATAGGTAGGGAAGAGTAGATCCAATAGCAAACAATAAATTAGAGAACTCAAAACTGATCTCTGTATTTAAGTATTGCATTAATATTTAAGCTTACCTTTTAAAAGTTCAACAATAATTCTTCTCCAACCATTTAATTTAAAGACAATTTGATGTAGATAGGTTCTTACTTTCCGTACAAACAATTATTTTTATTTCATGGGTGACTTACGCAATTAATTTTGATTATTCACAAATTTATTTCAAAGTTATAAAAATTGTTAATGGACAAAAGAAAAATCATTTAAATAAAGAAAAAAAAACTGCCAAAATCAATCACAGTAATGAAAACTTGGGAATCCCAAATTCCAGGATTGTGGGTTCAGATCCAGCCCAAAATGTTTTTAATTTGCTCAGAGTCGGCCTAATTCCAAAATGGTATATGCTGGGCTACGGCCTCTAGAAGTAAAGTTGAAAACATGGACAATTTTATTTTGAAACACTGTAATTTGAGAACAGTAATTATTTTTCATTTCACCATAGGTACTGAAAGTTAGAGTTGTCTCCCATTAATTGTTTTTATCAGTAGAAGCCAAGATGGCAGAATCCAAAAACAATCACACTTACTGAAAACTTGGGAATCTAAATTTCCGGATCCAACTCAGAATTTTTTTAATTTGCTCACTGATTTGGCCTGATTCCAACATTTTATGATATGTTGGGATTAAAGTTGAAAAGTGTGACAGTAACACACTGACATTCACATTTATTATCTAGATAGTGTAAATAAACAATAATGTTTATTATTTTTGTTGCTAATTCACAAGAACAACAAAAGTAGATTCACTTTCATATGTTTCATTCATTTCTTAGTTTGAATCATCACTTTTTAAAAACAAACATTGCTGAGGGAATTATGGTAGTAACAAATAATAACAGTGTCAACGGAAAAAACTGTCCTTTTCACACAGTTTTGGGCTTTTTTTTTTTTTTTCAGACATGAAGGTTAAAGATTGCCAGAAATAAATTCTTAAAAAACAGTGCAGGAAATTTAAAAAAAATGTCAGTTAAGCAACAAAAACAAGCACAGAGACATGAAACTATATTATTTTCAAGGAAATATTGTTATTGTGAAAATTCTGATTAAAAAAAAAAAAAAAAAAAAAAAAGAAAAAAAAAAGCATTTTGCAATAATATGTAACAAGTACTAATAAGATTTTGTCAGCATGAGATTCATGACAAAATATCAGCAATACTGAAAATTTTTTTAAATATAAGTAACTTGGCCCTATTCACAAGAAAAATAATTTATGTCCATTTGATAAACAGACCACTTACCTTTTATGAGAATTTATATCAACCCCTAAAATTAGTTGGAATTAATTCAGTCAAATCTTCAGTATAGAGCAGTACCACTACAAGACTGTCAATGTTAATTGGATCTAAATGAACTCATAAAATTCTGGAAATATTAAACCCAATCAATGCCACTATTGTTGACAAAAGTCCAAATATCACAATTTTCATTGTGATAACTCAAACTCGGTGCTCCTTGAGTAATTTATACCAATACATCACAAGATTGTTTTGCTATAACATACAAACATTATAAAAAGAAATGTTACAAAGATAAAATCAAATAAATGCCTCATAGAAAGTCATATTGGCTGACCCTTAGGTTATGCTTTAATTTATATCTTAATTTCTACAGTAGCCTATATTGAATGAAATAAAGGCTTATGAACTATTTTAATAACCAGGTGGCTATGCTGCAAAAACATTTATAACTTGAACCTCATTATCACCCATGACATTTACACTGCAGCAGCTTTTCACAACTAATGAGAAACAGAAAAAAAGCTTAAAGTAGACCAATATTTCAGAGAATCTTGAATGATAGTATATAATTTCTTCAATTTGAATTGTTTCACTTTTAAAAACACAATGCTGAAAATTATATGCTTTTGTTAAAAAAATATTCAAAAACAGAGACTGATAAAGATTTGTTGCTATTATATTGTCACCTTTTGGTTTTAACTATCATATTTGATGATATACACTGATCACAAAGTATCAGGACTGTTGCTATGGTAACAGAGCTAAAGTAAGCAGAATGAAGCCACTTGGCACAGATTGACCTTTGGACTGTCTTGCATAGACCCTAAGTTATAACATTCTCACTCATTTCCATTGTTTGAAGCAGTGCTTAGAAGAAAATTGCATAGAGTGCAATCCTCTCACCACACCAGAGATTCCATCAGTGACCATGATTTGTGCAGCAGTTTTTGGCCAAGAACAACATTCCCCAGGTCTTGCTCATTGCAACTTTTTTTTTTTATCTTGAAAACTCAAGTTTCATTTGAAAGGAACAGGATTTCAAATTGACGAGGAAATCCAAGAGAATGTGATCAGGCAGCTGCTCACCATGCCCCCCACCCCCCCCAAAAAAGAGGTCCAGGAATGCTTCCATCAATAAAAAAGACACTGGATAAAGTATGTGGCTTCAGAAGGTGACTACTTCGAAGGAGATTAAATGCTGAATTAATGTGTTAAAAAGAGAATTTCATTCAAAAGCCTGAAAAGCAACATTTTTTTTTTTTTTTTTTTCGAACAGAGCCAAATCAAAGAGGGAGCCTAGATGTAACATTTGATGAACCATTTAGCAATTCTTTTTCTTTATAAATACAGTAACTGAGAAAATTTTCACTGAGCATTTACTCCAGTCTACAAAAAATTCTCTTAAAAAAAAAAAAAAAAAAAAAAAAAAAAATCAGTTCTTTGGAAAACTGCAAAAAGGCACCTAAAACAGTTCTTTGTTGAGAATGAGAAAGAAAAAGAAAATGTTCTGAGACGATGGAACCATGACGTTGCCTGAAAGATGACAAAACAGTGGAACTAAAAATGGCAAATATGTTGTTCAGTACTGAAAATAAAAAAAAACATTGGTTTGACAAAATCAAAAGCTGTTTTTCTTGCTTACAAGAGGCTCTAAAAAATGATCCCAAGGCTTAAATATATCTCTGGCTATAAGCCACACTTACAGTCTCTCTCTTTCAAAATATGTTATTAACCAAAAACAATAATATTGTCAGTCATCCTATGGAATGACTATAATGGGTCATTTTTATTCTCCCAGGTAAATGAGTTATGGTTAATTTACTTTATTTTTTTTTTTCTTCAGTAATTGTTTTACGTACAATAACTAAAAATTTTTTTCAAAGGATTTTGAGAATGTGAACTAAGCAAATATTTCAAACTGTGACATAAAATTTAACATCCTTGACATTTCCACGGTATTTAATTTGGTGACAATAGAATTGCTATAAGAGACAATCTGTTTCTACACTTAGATTTGATGCTTTGACAAGTTACTGGGAAAAGAACAAAATACATGACTTCCATTACAAAAAAAAAGGAAAAAAAGTCAACTAACATTAAAAACCAATGATTTAAAAATTCTAAAACATCTAATTCAATTATTTTTGTTACATTACTTGATTGTCACAGAAAATGCAGAGAAGTAAAGGTATATTAATTTTCATTTATATTATTTTAAACCAGTTTTAAAAATAAAGTTTACATCTGTGTGGTAAAACAACAAATATGATGGGAAGGAGAAAAAAAAAAAAAAATAGGTAGCTATTATATATAAAAATGTCTAATTTCCATCCAATATATAATCCGTATCATTCAGTGAAAAAAAAAAAAAAAAGAAAAAAAAGTTACCTCCCTTGATGAACCATAAATCATTCCGGATATCAAAATTAAGAGGTTAAACTTGATTAAACACTACAATAATAGTCAAATTTCAGTAGGCTTTTAATAAAATTATAAGCCTATTTCACGACATAAGATAATCCCACCACTATTTACATTTATTATAGAAGCAGGTTATGTACAAGTTTTGTCAGCTTATGGCATCTGAGTAAACATTAACCTACCAGGTATATCTCAATTTTGCATGGAAGAGTTCCTTAATATGAAATAAAGTTAGTAAACTAGTTTGGTTAACCATTAATACTGTGTAGTGAGTTCAATCATCAATGGTAGCCTACATTCAAGGTCTTGTGCCAAAACTAACCTCAGCTTGGTAAATAATTTCATATACAAAATCTGGGAGATATTTTTTTATTTTTATTTTTTATGATTATTATTATTTTTTTTTTTTTGTAGAAGAGGGAGGTAGGGTCTTATATACATTCAGGAGCCGCTTTGATAAAATTTGATTCTTAACATATCAATTCTCTTTGTATAATGTTATTTTTCATGTTAATAACAGTGATGGTTTACCCTTTTTCTGTACACAAGTGATTTATATAAAACATGCTGGACTTTCATCAAAATGCTTCCTAACATGACATTCCTGATCAGGTTGAAATTTTTATTTAAAATATACTATGCAAGAAATTTCCATTTTTGGGATGGATAATTTTGAAATAAGACAAAAAAGGTTTATGCTCCTTTTGAATAGATGTGTAAAATCAATGAAGCCATTTTGTAATCAATAAAGTGATGAAAATATAACCATCTTTACCTGGAATTTAATAGCATCTCATGTTGTGTAAGCACCACTACAGTTTCACAATAGCTATCAATTTTGATTAAAATCTTAGGGCATTTTATATTTTGAATATTTCTAATTAAACCAAAGATAAAGCATAGCATTTAATAGACATGATCAGAAAAATAATTCAACATAAAAATAAGGAATTACTCAAGACTTTACTGATGGTAGTCCCAATTTACTAAAAAGCTGAAAAATCATCAAATTGAGGAGGAGGTTGATTATCATAGATAGAAAACAAAACACCCTGATGATAAATTTCCCCAGGGTAAGGAAACTGAGCAGTTTATTTTGTATTTTGTTGTTTCTCCTGCAACAAACATGGGACACCTTCTGTGTCACCTTCAGATTTTCATTTTGTCTAAAAGAAGTACTTTCAGATTCTAGCTTTGTTTTAGAATTACTTGATAGACAAAGTTTGTTATTTGCAAAAAAGAGAGAGAGAGAGAGAAAAAAACAATTGCCTATATCATTTTTCCCCCCATTAAATTATCAGAATTTTTTAAGACATCACCAATCCTTTTAAGTTTCCAGGAAATATTGAAAAAGAATTAAATGAAACAAATATGAATTAGTGTAGACATGAAAATCAGTCCCTCAAGCAAAACATTATTTCATAAAATGAACTGACACTTTATACTTGTTAATAATCAATGTTAGCAATTTCCTCATATTGCCACATATCCCTGCATTACCCTAGGTAAATATTTAAGGCATCAGATTCCCCTCCCCACAAGAACTATTAAATCAGAAAACGTGAGATGGGGAGGAGGATGACAGTACCCCCCCTCTCTCTCTATGTCACATTACATCAATTTAAAACTACTCCTCAAAAGCAAGTAAAAACTATATGTAAATTTAAAACACTTTTTTTTTTCTTCTTCTTCTTTTTCACTCTTGGAAGTGCAGTGATGAACCAGGTAAAAATCATACACCTGGAGAAATAAATTATAACCAATGGACCCTTAAGGTTGTTTTCTATTTAAATTGAATTAATAATTGCTCTGATTTGATATCGAGCTCTCTGGATTATATCCTCCTTGGGATTATCCATACAGATTACCAAACTTTTCAATACTTAACTGTGTGTGTGTGTGTGTGTGTGTGTCGTGAATTCATTTATTTTGAAAGTTTCCAACTTCTCATTACAAATGTTAACCTCTCCCCTACAAAAATGGGGACAATAGTCCACTTGTAAAGAATTTTAACTTCTATTTTATAAATTTAATTCTTTTTTTAAGATTACATGTTTTTTCTAAACTTTGTATTTTTCATTGTTTTCCTAAATTGTGTTTTAACAATTTATTCAAATAATTTCTAATAATTTTTCTGAGTGCATTTTTTTTAAATTTCTTATTTTATAACTTTCAGGGGGTGGATGCAGTACTTTTCCTTATATATTATTATTTGGTACAATAAAACTGCTTTTACACAATATAACCTCCATAATTTTAAAACCTCTTTCAGTTTTCTTATGCCTATACATTTTAATATCTCTTGGGTTCAATTTCATTGTTTTCTTTCTTTTACATGTGATTCATTTAACAGAATAAGAAAAATAAATCAGTTTCTTTTTAGCAGAATAGCAAGAGATGCAAGAAAATAAAATATCTTAAAAAACCAAAATTGACTTCATAAAATACAAAATGTGCAACATAGGATTAAAAAAAAAAAAAAAAAATATGTTCATCTAGATTTTAATTTTTATCTAATTTACAATAAAATATATAGTTATTAGCTTCAGGTTTTGAAACATGGTTATTACTGTGTAGCAAAGAAACCATATTTTAAATCAGTTAACTTATAATATTTATGCTCTGTAAATTTACATTGAGCACTGCTTTGTAAAAATAAAAAACATCAATAAGAACACCGGATTATATATCTTACTGTTCTTTATATATATATAAAAAATTTTCATATATTCGTAAGTGAAAAACTTTTTTCTTGATGTGTTTCACCTACACTAGAGAGACTTCCTCAAGTAGACAAGTAAGCAAAACAGTTTTCCACTTAGATTTAGCAAACTTTTGTTTAGATTCTATGTTCAGCTGATGCACACACAAGCATGTGCATATCAAGAATCAACAAATGGCTGTAAAAACTCAATGACAAAAAAAATCTTATTTTGAATTCTACATGGGGAAAAATGATTTCATTTGTCGTAGCAGGTGGTAAGCCAACTTGTTTCATTTGACAGCAGTTAGAATGGGGGAGGTAGGAATCTAGAGACAGTTTGCAACAATGCAAGGCAATTTTAACAAGAATCTTCCAGTAGGCAGCAAATAAAAGGAAGATGATAAAGCGAATACTTTCAAAAATAAATTTAGTGCTGATAGAATTTGCAAGTATTGACCAGAAATGAGTCACAATGAAGCATCCAACTGGAATTTGACAAAAATCAAAAACTGCTTTCTGATAGGGAAACTATTAAATTTTAACATTAATGAGCATTAATTGTGCTTAGAATCAGACGTGGTTCCCTCATCTCATAGACAGCATAACCAATGATATGGATTTGATACGAAGAAGAAATAGCATTGCTGTCACTAAGAAATACAATACATGGTGAAAATATCCAATGCAGCATTGAAAGAATGAAGAAGAAGCAGCTGGCAATATTTGCAACAGATAGTGAGGGGGACAATAGAACTGTGATCCTGTAATCAGATGACAAAGACCCAGATTTTCACCGATGTCATCACCTTATTTACTGGCAATTTCTCTGCTCAAAACTTGAAAGATGATAAACTTGCATGTGTTATGGAAATAGTTGTGAAGATGGTGAACTTTGCCAAAAGATTTTCTTTCTACCAGTTTTAAGATGTGACAAGATAAATATAAGACCAATTCATATAGGGACAGGATTCTTCCCAGTTATACTCATTGTTTAAGCAATGGTAAGAGACTGAAGAGAATAGTGGAGTTAATTTCCAAAGACAAACAATTTAAACAAAAAAAAAAAAAAAAAAAAAAAAAAAAAAAAAACGGTTTTCAACTGAAAATTTGTTTTCTATTGTTAAACTAGTAATTTTATCTCCCATTACACATCTCAATATTCTGAAATTTAAATTATCAAGTCCCTAACAAATATCGCAGACTTTATCAAATTAAATTTTTGCTTGAAATAAAGCTGGATTTATTCACTAGACAAGTGAATCAAATAAATTCCTTGTAAGCCCCAGCACCGGCCCAAACTTCAAAACTAAGAATGGATCAAGGAAGAACAATTTTATATACAAGTAGAAAAATTTTAAAACAAACATTTTGTCTTGCAGTTATCTGCTACATAATCAGTTTTGCAAATTGTAAAAATCCATTTCATTTCTGTGATCTTTCAGCAGCTGCAATTCAGCTGGAAATAATAAACTTGAGGAAACACCAGCAAACATTTTTTTAGATTAAATGTCTTTCCTATATTGACATTGGGGGGGGGGGAATTGTTTTATAATAGAATAATCTTTACAAAAAAATAAAAAATAAATAAATAAATAATTCATTAAACTATTAGTACTAAATTGTTTTGTTTTTTTTTTTTTTTATTAAAATCAGATAATTCTGACTTTTGGTAATTTATTTTTTAATTTGTGGGTTGGAGATGTCATAAATGTTTTGACATTAATAGCAAAAAGGAAAGGTAAATTAATGAGCAATAACTTTAGCAATTTTTTAATCTTATATTTCTTTTAATAAATTTTCATATGAAAGTAATTTAGTGCAATGAAATATTTTAAGGAAAAAGTAACAATTTAATGTTACTAAACCTAGTTAACCGACACCAAAGTTTAGTATTTTTCCTTGAAGCGAATGTCTTGAACAGATATTGACCGTGTTTGAATTTCTCATTGGAATTCATCAAATTAGCTAATTGAACTGCACAGAAGTGATTTAGTTTTTAGTTGTTTTAAAAATGCCGAAAATCTTAAACATGTAAAACTTTTTTAACAGATTAAATTTCAAATAACAACAAAATTTAACTTGAATTATTTAGAATGCATTTTTTAGCTACTTAAAAAAAATTGCAGATATATATATAGATATATATATATATATATATACATATATATATATATATATGAGTATTACACAACAAACCTATCCCCCTATATGGGGTAATTTTGTATTTTGTTATGTAATACTATTTATTGGTGGTTCTATTATAATAAATACATTGAGCTCTTTTTGTGGATCAGTTTTAATATTTTATAATATGAGGATCCACTTGGATTATATACCAACGGATTTATTACTTTTGCTATATAATATATATATATATATATATGTAATGAGCATGATGTATAAGCTTTATGAGGCAATTTCTAGAACATAATGAGGATAGAGGGTTTGGAGAATTTGACACTCGCATGACATATTGAAGGAAAGAGGGAGAAAAGCAGTGAGTAACCTACCTAACAAGCTTGTGTAAATAAACAACAGAACAGGGACTAAAAAAAAAACAACCTTACTGAGAGTCACAAATGATAGGAAATTGTGGAGAGCCATGATTTTCTATGCCTTGAAGGAACATGGCACACAGAATATTGAGATTCCACATAAATATTTTTGTTTTACCAAAGAATTAGATGGATCAAGTTACAATGACCAGCAAATGTAAGTGCCTGCTGATTTTTAGAGTTCTGACAGCCAAAGTTCGAGTCAAACTTGTTTTCGCTTTTTCTATTAAATCAATTGTAGTAAAAACACATACATTTAAAAATCTTTGAAAACTTAAAAACAAATAAATAAAAAATTGTCTTTATTAAAATTACTTTAAATGTTATGAGAAATATGTTCAATCATTTCAATTTGAAACTTATTAATCTAGGTACCTCCCCTAAGCAATATTTAGTTTAAAATGCAGTCAAAAAAAAAAAAAATAAATAAATAAATAAAAAAAAAAAAAAGTCTTTCTTGAAGCTTTTATTTTAGTTTTAATTTCAAGCGAATAGATTAAATTCAATATTTCCAATAAACAATATACTTTGCTATATTTCAAATCAAATTTAAATTGATTGGAATTATTTTTTTTTCTTCTGATTAACAGTAAAATCTATAAGACTGGCCATATTAACAAATCTGTCCATGCCACAAAATTTTCCCCCACATTTTTTTTTTTAAATATCCAAAAATAAAATATAGTTGATTTAAAATGTAATTAATCTGAATTAAAACAAATATTACTTTTAGTTAAAAATATTACAGCAAAGCATTTTTTAATACAGAGGTGGGTATTTTTTTATGCGTTGAATGATGTATTGACAGCCTGATTGAAAAATTTAGGTAAGAAGCAAATAATTGAAATAAAATGACATGACAAATACAACATAAACACCTTTTGTTGTATAAATTTTTTTCTCTGCCCAGTAATATTAAAAAATTTCAAATACTTTAAGCATTTAAATGTTTTACTGAATTTATGTACTTTGGCATTATGTTAGAAAATTACCAATAAATTTTAAATTTATGATACTTACTGCTCTTATTTCCTGATAATGTTGTGGCTGAATGTTCATATTTACAAAAATCAACAAGTTTATACACATAAAATAGTTATTGACCTTAGCTATCTTGCATACTAAAACAGACATTTTTAAGGTGGAGGTTACAAAAAGATTTCTTTATTAACAAACAAATGGATATATACATTTTTAAGCAATGACTAAAAAGTTACATTAATTAATAAAAAATGTATCCAATTCTGAACTTAAGATAAATATGAACTGCAAACATGTTGTATTGAACGTGCTTCCAAAAAAATAAATAAATAAATAAAAAAATTAGGTCAAAGCCAATGACAGCAAAAGTCAAGGATTGATTTCACACTGTATTGATATTATAAACAGGGCTCACCTTCTAGATCGATAACAAATCAATATTTTCCAATTCTGACAAGTGTTGCTACATCAGGAATACTAATTTACAAAAATTATTAAAAAAATTACCCAAATTTCATGAGTCTAAGTAGTGACATCATTTCAAATTTGCTTCATAAATGTCTTAGTCTCTTTAGCAAAAGTTCAAGTAAATGAGTTTATTTTTTAAAAAAAGTGAACTGTTACGTAATATTACTCCTCCTAGGCAGTGAATGCTGCACAATCTCTTCACAGATGAAGAAGAAACTTGAAGCAACAGAAATGTGGTTCTACAGAAGGATGCTGAGAATACCATAGACATAGAACATGTGAGCAATAACATGTTGGAGAAAATGGAAACAAAAAGGACACATATACTTAACAAAAAACAGAAACATTTAAAATCGCTAGGGCACATGAGGAAAGAGAACTTGGAAAATTTGACACTCACAGAACATTGTTTTCTTCTGTAACTCTTGCCTTTAATAGGAAAGAGGGACAGAAGAAAACAATGCATAACCTACCTAGATAGCTTGAGTAAATAGATGGCAGAACAGAGGTTAGGAGAGATAACAAAAGAGAAATTTTTTATTTAAGAGCTTCTTAAAAGGACAGGAAATTGCAGTGAGCCACGATCGCCAACGTCCTGAAGTGACACTGCAAGAAGAAGGGGGCGAAGTTTTTTTTTTCGAAATTCAAACCAGTAAGATAATTTTTATATGCATCAAGACAGGAAATCGGCAGATGAAAGCGCGAGGTAGATATTTTGATTCTGAACAAGTTTGAAAACAAATAGAAGCAGGATCTCAAAACAATGTATGATGAATCCATTTTTAGAAGTTTTTAGATTTTTTGTATGGCCGTTTGTTTTTCTGTGGTAACCATGAGCGAAGAGTTATAAAAGGAATTGAAAAAAAAAAAAAAGACTTATTCCGAAGTTTTAAAATACTTTTAGCAACAATTTTGGAATTTTTTTCGAGAATACTTTGTAAATTTGTACTACACTACAGTGTAACCCGGATATAAGAGAGTTGCCGGGACCGGGGAAGTCTCTTATATCCGGGTTTGGTCTATTTTATACATTAACACAGGCTCTAATTTGAGACCAGAGAAAATCTCTCTTCTATCAGAGTTACACTACACCCAACTCCCTTATCGGTCAAATACACAGGATCACAATTCGGCCCTCACTTCACCGTCATTGGCCAATTGACTACTTAGGGATGAGACGAATGTCTCTATTACCCAATATTGGGTAATATTAGTGATTTAAAAGAAAAAAAAAAAAAAAAAAAAAGTTCCAATATTATATTACTAGGAATTTAAAGATTTTTTTTTTTTTTTTACGCAGATGTTAGTTTCAAAATCCCATTTAAATAAATCTCAATCAAAAATTGTTTATTAATTTCAATATTTTTAAAAATGATTTAGTTTCTTTTTTTTAGTGTCTGATTCTTTTAGATAAAAATAAAATTCAAATTAAATTTTTAAGACATTTTTACTTTTAAAACAACAAAAGGAGGAGGAGGGAAAAAATATTTCACCAAAAAAAAAAAAAAAAAAAAAAAAAAAAATACAATTATCATTCAATGTGACATGGAGAATTAACAAAAAACAATCATAAAAAGTAGGTTAATTTTTAAGAAGCCACCAAAAAAGATTGATTCCACACACATTGAAAGTAAAAAACAAAAACAAACCCTGAAGAAGAGAAGAGTAAGACTAAAGAGTAAAAAAGATGTCTGCAAACAAAAACAGAAAAAAATATTAAATGATTAAATTATCTCTTAAAAAAGATAAAATAAAGTACTTTTTTTTTTAAGTTAGTGGGTGTGTATTTTGTATATATTTTTTTTTTAAATACCAATTCTTATCGATTGTTGTGAGAGATTTCTATTTCGTTATTACGTCATGGATAAATTTAACCCTATATTTCTAACTCGATTTTTAAAGTCAATAAAGAAATAAGATAGCATAATAACATCTATGATTTTTTAAGCATTTATACCTATAAGTGTTTTTTTTCTTTTTAAACCATGACTCATATTAAAAATATGCCATGCAGCTGGGATTGAAAGAAATTGACCTCAGATTTTTTTCATAAGATTATATATATATATATATATATATATATATAAAGCTTACAAGTTTTTTGAGTAAACAATCAGCTCCTTTAGTTTTTAGCTTCATTGAGCATACGAGGAAAAAGGGATAAATTCTCAGCAGTTTTATGAAAAGTTGTCCTTTTTTTTTTCTTAAGACATTGAAGTTTTTATTTATATATATATTTTTTGCTCTGCCTTTTATAGTTAAATGCTGTCAGTAATTAAAAAAATATATTTTTTTTTATTAAAGTAATGATAAAGACAAAATAAATATCAAAAATAAATAATCAACTTGAACATAGTTTAAATTTACACACGAAAAAGTAGTCTCCCTGCAAGCAAGTCACAGTAGCTTGCACCTCGAAAATAATCCAAACAAAACCTTCGTAAAATAAAATTAAAACCAACACGTTACATGCAAAAACAAACCACAGGAAATTACACTAAGAACTAGAATTAAAATATTGCCAATAATATAACGAAACTAAAAAGATCAATCGACGAAAAAAAAAAAAAAAAAAAGCAAAAGTATTTTTGGCGGTTTTCTTACGAGGTCGAGTATTTCCTCCATGTTTTCTAATCATTATGAGAAAACAAAAAACGAAGACTGAAAGCATAATACTTACAAAGTAAAAAAAGGAAACGTTGCAGCGGCAGCTTACAAACTAAATAAATCACTCACTAAGCGTACTTCTAGAAGAATGAAGCCGCCAAAGCATGAATGAACAATAATTATATTCAACAAAGACAAGACGGAATTTAAAACGCCATCTTGATTTTTCGAGAGGAACGACTGCAATAACATGAGTTACGTCCCTTGATTCTAGAACTCTTTAATTTGAAAATTAAAAAGAAATTGTCTACAGAGAGAAACAACAATATCAACTATAGAGTTCAAGGGAGACTAAAATAACATCATTTCACTTGCTTTTTTTTTTAATTTATTTATTCATTCATAAAAAGAAAGTCAACTCAATATTTGAACTGATTTTTATTTTTAAAGGAAATAAACAACATAGTCTTTTTTCAGGTTTAATTCTCCACAGTAATTTAAAAACATTTTCCAAAGTTTTCTATCCTGTAGTTACTTAAACTGTTTTTTTGTTTTTTTTGTAAATTTTATAAATTTGTTACTATATCTCTCTCTAGTCTAGCTAAAAAATCTAACAGAAAAATAAACCTAGCCGCTAAACTTTACTTAAATAACAACAAAGCCAACTTCATCGGAATTCCTCCAGTTAGAGAAACTGGTTTATTTATTTTCTACATATTCTTTTTTATAATCCTTTTAAATTAAAAGTTGCTTTTTTTAGATGTCTGTCCCGCAATTATTATTTTTTTAACCATTTGAACATGAAGGAGAAAAAAAAATCACCGAGAGGAATGGTGACGCCTTTTATCTTCCAAGTAACACACTATCTCAGCGTTCTTTCCCTTTTCGAAACAGCCTGCTATGTCTTCTTTCGGGATCGTCATCATCTGCTTCCTCACATTTTTTTTCTACATAATCTCGTCCACAGCGATCGTTAGCTCTGAGAAAGTCGCAGAAAGACATCTGAGCTGACAGTTGGGTAATACAATGTTTTGAATAAGTAATCTACTCACTCAGGTCATTTTAAAGGCAACGGTAACATAATGAATAATATACAACAAACTCATTCAATCAATCAATAGTGTCTCACTTCGGACTCCATAAACCCAAAAAGAGAGACACAGTACACATGTATGCGATCAACATTTTCGGAAGTTCTGCTTGTCAAAAGACCTTCCAGATCGAAAATCACATTCAGTGGATCCCAGCCAAGCTTGGTGTAGGATTATCCCCAACTTTTCTGCCTGCTGACATCTCCTAATACCTGTTAGTGTGGTAGTAAGCAGCATAAAAGAAAAAGGCTCTCTCTCTTTTTTTCTTTTTGCTCCAGTATGCAATAGCGACAAGTTCGGACTCATCTATTCCAGGGGAGTTCGTTTTCCCTAGGCAAGCCAACTACTTAATTTCAGACAAATCATGTGGTACATCTCTCTCTCTCTCTCTCACACACACACACACACACACTGCAGAAAAGTACATAAATGTTTTTCTTTCCATTTTTTGAGTTGTCTATCTGTAAAAAATACAAGTATATTTTTCGCTCTTCTTAAACAATATTGTTCTAATTATATATATATATTTAAACATTATTAAATATAACAGACAATGAATGTCTATTCTGTCTGATCATGAGCTGTTCTAAAGTTCAAATGCTTTAATTTTGGGTGAAAATAAAGACAAAAATTGACAAAAATTTGGATATTTTTTTATTAAGTTGGTCCTAAGCATGTTGGACAAATTTTGTCTTTATTTTCACCTGAAATTAAAGCAAACATTCAAACTACATTAGAACAGCTCATGATCAGACATAATAGACATTCATTGTCTGTATATATAATAATATATGTTTTAATAATGATCTGCTGCCCAAATACACTACATATATATATATATATATATATATATATATATATATATATATATATATAATAGCCCTATTCTATTCATAATACTTGCATTAATTCCTGACTGCTGACAAACCCATTTTTGATTATCACAGCATTCCTATAATAAATATTTAGCAATCTATTTACACTATACATATAAAAGCCATATACTATCAGAAATGCTTTCTATAATTCTTGACCACTGACAATCCCTTTCTTCCTGATTTTCAATGCATTCCTATAGTAAAACTTTAGCAATCTATTTACATTATACACATACACATAAATGCTCTGTTCTATCAGTAAGTGTTGTATTCATTCCTGACCACTGATATCCCTCTTCTTACTGATTTGCAAAATGAGTTGCAAAATTTTGGAAAGAAATCTTTAATTAAAAAAGAAATTAAATTGTAAAATCCACTGTTTAATCATGATTTTGTCCCTGCCCACCACATCACCACCAGAAATATTTTGGTTGTTCAAACAAAAAATGTGTAAAGTTCAACTGGGGAGTGAGAGGGTCATAGTGAATTCAGTGGGCAGCAATTAGAAAGCTGAAAACTTGCCTTTGTATCCCAGCTACAAGTGTAACCAACCAGAATCCAGTTGCATGCTTGCAATTACCTTTTTGCTGGGCTTACTGGACTAACGTGAATTAGTTGTAATTAATGACAATTAACACTATTAGTCACCTTGGATTTCCAAAAATGGATAGTCCCCTGGGGTGTTTACACACCCCAATACAAAAATGCTTATAGTTTTACAATTATTTAAATTATAGTCATACTGCTGAAAAAATTACATAACATGCAATCTCCATTAGAATATACATTAAATCAAAACTTGAACTGAAAATATAATTATTCATTGAAATAAAAATTAGAATAAATTTATTGCATAAATATATATTGCCAATGGTAGGGGAAACACACCAATACAATATTCATCAAAAATAGCAACAATATATTTCCATGAATAGAAAGACATTATACATATGTAATACACTTTTCCTCATATATATATATATATATATATATATATATGTAATGGATAGTGGATCGGGTTGAGAAATTGGAGAGCCAAGTTTGAATTTCAGTCAAGTTCATTGCATTTATTGACATATATATAATAACCCTATTATATCCATAATACTTACATTAATTCCTGATTGCTAACAATCCCATTTTTCATTATCACAGCATTCCTATAATAAATATTTAGCAATCCATTTACACTATACATATAAAAGCCATATACTATCAGAAATGCTTTCTATAATTCTTGACCACTGACCTTGGGAAAGGTATGAATCCATCTATTCTCTCTGCTGCTATGGGTAAATAGAACAGACTAGATCCTATAGCCTTGGGTGGTGAACAGTCTAGAAGAAGAACAACACTGATTTCAAAACCTGTGGAGGATCATTTGGGGTTGATGGCTGATGCTGAACTCCAGGTGAGCCACACTCTACATCTTCTTGGCCTCAAGTTTTCTATTGACATGAAGTGGAGCGATTATATCAAGTTAAATTCTATATTTGCTGTAAGGAAGGTTGGTTCTCTGTGTCAGGCTAAAAAAATTTCAGAATTCATCTTGCACATTTAGAAATCTACCATTCATCCATGTACTGAATACTGTTGCTATATCTTCTCTTGACAAAATCCAGAGAAGAGTCTGCACTATAATCAGTCCCAACCAGGCATCTCATCTCCAGTCATTTCCTCACCAATTTGACATGGTTTCCCTCTGTCTGTTCTAAAAATATTTTCATAGTAACTGCTTGGACAAGCTTTTTTTACCTGGTGCTCTAACTACATGAATTTAAGCATGCTACTAGATTGGCAATTAGGTCTCACCACTTTACTGTTGAACTAGCTAGATGTAACTGTTATTTCTACTCTAATAGTTTTTTTTCTTGCACTTCCCACCTGTTGAACTCCCTTCTAATTTCTTGCTTCTCTGATAATTGTGACACTGTGGTTGTAAGGTGGTTAAACATTAATTCTGAGCAGAAAAGAGTTAAGCTCAAAATGAAATATAAACTGGAAGATAGAGAGATAGAAAGAGAGAATGGAAGACATTTTCTCTGGTAATGTGGAAGTGAAGAAAAGGCCATCTGAATTGTATCACCCTTACAAATTGGAACGATGCACTGAGTTTACTTATCTCTCAAAAATCTGGCATGCGGGCAAAGCAAATTGAGAATGGCTTTATCTCTTTCTTGAGAAATTAGAAAAACACTTGTCACTGGGGGGCAGAAAAGCAGACAGAAATTATATTTTTGTTAGTGAGAATGAATTGAGAAATGAAAACAGAGAATGAAACAGCTGCGATAGTTAAGATTATGAAAATCACTCTGTCATAACAGATAGGTGATCTGGCCTGTGTTTTCACTGAGATGGCAACCAGCCCAGGGATAGAAAACAGAGAGTCTCTTTGTTGAGAATTTAGGTAGACTAATATATTCTCATTGATGAGAACAAAATGGGATATAATTTTATCTCTCACTCGGAAAGTTAAACGAGAATGTATTTCTCTTAATGGCTTGGATGTAGTATATGATTAAGGCTAGAGTTATGAAGACAAGTTCTGTCATTGGTAGCCTGGTTTATATTTTTGCTGGACAAAGATAGTTCCAGGAAAATAGAAAAGAATCAGAGAATTAAAATTAATGACTAAAATAAAACTCTGCCCTTTCTCCTACACACTTTAAAAATTAGATTAATCCCAAAGACAGTTATGCCCTCCCTGAAAAGTGAAAAGAGTTAAATACCAAGAAGGAAGGAGGAAGGGGCAGAATTTGCCCTGCCTGTGTGGAGTAGCAGCACAAGTTGTGAAGTGAAGCAAGTTGGAGTTTGATTGTTTCTATTGTCAATACAATTCAGATGCATCCACTGAAGACAAAAAGTTACAAACCACAGAGTCTATGTTGTTCTAATCCTGCCTACACAGCTCACACAACCACTGCACTGATGATCTTGATGCCCCATAAACATGTTGTGCAGCTTTCCAACTGTCTGTATCATAATAACTGCAGATATTCTGGATTGATACATTCTCATCCAGGAATGCTGTTGGTATTGCAGAAGTGTTTTGTTCCACAGTATCTTCTGAGAAGCTCTCCATAGATAGCACAAATGTCATCTTTATCAATAAAAAAGTATGCAAGTATCTGTAGATTCCTATCAATAGATGATTTCTTAATAAATGGAGTTGGCTTATCACGTCTTGATTTATATATATAATATATTCTTAGTTCTAAAAATTATTTATATTTACCAGCAAAATGCCATTGGTGTCTATTTACTGTGACTGGCAAAATATCCTTGGTGTCTATTTACTGTGACTGGCAAAATATCCTTGGTGTCTATTTACTGTGACTGGCAAAATATCCTTGGTGTCTATTTACTGGGACTGGCAAAATATCCTTGGTGTCTATTTACTGGGACTGGCAAAATATCCTCGGTGTCTATTTACTGGGACTGGCAAAATATCCTCGGTGTCTATTTACTGGGACTGGCAAAATATCCTTGGTGTCTATTTACTGGGACTGGCAAAATATCCTTGGTGTCTATTTCCTGTGACTGGCAAAATAGCATTGGTGTCTATTTACTGGGACTGGCAAAATATCCTTGGTGTCTATTTACTGTGACTGGCAAAATATCCTTGGTGTCTATTTACTGGGACTGGCAAAATAGCATTGGTGTCTATTTACTGTGACTGGCAAAATAGCATTGGTGTCTATTTACTGTGACTGGCAAAATAGCATTGGTGTCTATTTACTGTGACTGGCAAAATAGCATTGGTGTCTATTTACTGTGACTGGCAAAATATCCTCGGTGTCTATTTACTGGGACTGGCAAAATATCCTTGGTGTCTATTTACTGTGACTGGCAAAATATCCTTGGTGTCTATTTACTGTGACTGGCAAAATATCCTTGGTGTCTATTTACTGTGACTGGCAAAATAGCATTGGTGTCTATTTACTGTGACTGGCAAAATAGCATTGGTGTCTATTTACTGTGACTGGCAAAATAGCATTGGTGTCTATTTACTGTGACTGGCAAAATAGCATTGGTGTCTATTTACTGTGACTGGCAAAATATCCTCGGTGTCTATTTACTGGGACTGGCAAAATATCCTTGGTGTCTATTTACTGTGACTGGCAAAATATCCTTGGTGTCTATTTACTGGGACTGGCAAAATATCCTTGGTGTCTATTTACTGTGACTGGCAAAATATCCTCGGTGTCTATTTACTGGGACTGCAAAATATCCTTGGTGTCTATTTACTGTGACTGGCAAAATATCCTTGGTGTCTATTTACTGTGACTGGCAAAATAGCATTGGTGTCTATTTACTGGGACTGGCAAAATATCCTTGGTGTCTATTTACTGGGACTGGCAAAATATCCTTGGTGTCTATTTACTGTGACTGGCAAAATAGCATTGGTGTCTATTTACTGGGACTGGCAAAATAGCATTGGTGTCTATTTCCTGGGACTGATAAAACAGAATTGGTGCCTATTTACTGGGATTGGCAAAATAGCATTAGTGTCTATATACAAGGATTTCTAAAATAGAATTGGTGTCTATTTGCTGGCACTGGCAAAATAGCATTAGTGTCTATATACTTGGATTGGCAAAATAGAATTGGTGTCTATTTACTGGAACTGGCAAAATATCATAGGTGTATATTTACTGGCACTGGCAAAATAGCATTGCTTGCTGTCTCTTTACTGTGGCAATATAGTCTATTCATTTTCTTTTGTGACAGATAGCACAGAAAACAGAAATTCTTTTTCATGGTAAGATTTTTTTTTTCCCTTGTCGCCACAGATACATAAGGAAAGTTTTCCACCTGTAGCAATAGAATGGAATGGTTCTACATTGTCAAGATGATAAGTTCCATTGATCACATTCCCAGCAGATTTTACCTAAGTTACCAAATGCTACTAATGAAATATGTTTTTATATTATCTACACTTCTTCTTCTTTCTCCCTTAACCCCACAAGGAGTTGGTTGAGCTGCTGAGCTCTCTACCATTCTCCTTCATCTGTTGTGGTTGTGTGCCAGAGCCTGGGTTTTCACAGATGGATTTTTGGTGTGCTTATCATGTGATGTGTCTTGGGTGTTTTAACCTGTCATAGCCCATATCTCTTCAGGTTAGACCACAGCCAATGTCCACCAACTAGGCGACTAACTTTGGTTGTGAACACACGGCTGTTGTAATTCATCTGAGGAACCCTTCCACCCTGGCCTGTGACCTGTTTTGAGGTGGTTGTTGCAGTTGTCTCCCACTTTAATTAGTGTTGAAGACAATTCCTTCCTTTTTTTTTCTAAACTATGTTTTCTGCTCCAGTTTTAGTGGTTGATTAAGTTCCTGCCAGGCCGTAGAGCAAACCCAGACCCATTGCTTGTTGAGTTACTAACATTGCTTTGTTAATTTTCTAACACACCACATTCTGGTGTGGTTTTTTGGCTCATCGCCATTTTTGTATTTTTTACCATTTCTTTCATGTTCAATTTCTTTTCCCAACAATTCTTAATTGCTGGTTAAACACAACATTTGAGTATTTCTGTACATGTCAGTTTTCCTATTCAACACTTTTACTACGACATCAACCTTCTACTTTGCACCTTACCACTTCTGGTATGTCCAATTGATTTCCCACCAACAAATCTGTCCTAAGTCAACATCAATCAACATGCAGACATCTTGAATTCATTTTTATGGATTTTATTCACCGTCCACAACTCAATGATATCAAATGATTTCTTTTGCACTTTATTAACAAACTTTAGTCTATCCTTTCTTTGATAATACACATATTCTCCAGACTATACAAATTGATTTCCTGATCCTCTTCAAGAACTAATTCTTAAATCTTTTGTATTCATATTAACGTCTATGAGTTTTTGCTAGAAACTCTGTTCCTTTTCTCCAGGTCTATCTTTGCTTCGTCCTTCATTGATGTTACTCAGCCATTAAAGTCTACAAGATATTTTTCAACTACAACTCAACTTCTTTCATCCAGGAAACCCTCAAAAAGAAAAGGATCAAACTTTCTCTAATGTTACTTCACCACTAATGTTACTGAATTTCTTTCAAACACAATCTTTCTTCAAGGAAACTACATCAAATACATGAACACTTCCAAAGAAGCTTTTTTGCATGCAATTATTTACACACCTTTTATTACAAGGGCTTTTTAGAATAATCATTTACATAAAAACATTCTTTATACCTTGGAATGACTAATAAGCATAATTTGAAATTTTCTTTTCAGCACATCCTTGAAATCATTTAAACTTTTCACATAAATATCTTTTGTATGTGGTTTTTAGTTTTGTTGCCACAAAAAAAAATCAAATACTACTGCCTTGTTATTTTGTACTCAGTTTCTTGTCAACTTACTATCTTCTGAACAATTTTGCTTGCAAACCTTTTTTCTCCAACACACAGCCAACCACAACAAAGTCCTTCACCCAATGGTGCCTTGTTGACAATCAAAAGGAATTACAGAAAGAATTATGCAAACATTGATAATAGGGTTGAAGGCATTTTCCTCATCCAAAGACAGCATAGATAGTTACCTACTAAGACTATTACTGAGTTATAGAACTATTCCACATGCTGGTAGAATGCAAAGTCCCTCTGCATTGATCGGAAGACAAATAAGATCGCCTATAACAATGTCTTAGACAACAAACAAAAAGTGAGGTACACAAAAGACAGCAAATCATGTCCCAAAAAAGCAAACTTTATTATACAAAAGGGACATAATGCATCAGTAATAACAACAAATGAACAGAATTTACTGGCTCACTCTGATCAAATAAAATTTCGAATTGATGACAAAGAAGTGAAGAGGGAAAAAGAAATAAAAGAGTCAAGGAATATGAAATGGAGGAAAAGGTGAGTGATTCTGATGACGAAAGTGAAGGAAAGAAACTATGGAGGATAGTATGCATGAATCTGACATGGAGTTGGAAGATCAGAGTGAAGATGAGTTCAGACCTAGATCACCAATAAAAAGAACCAGGTACACACCTTGGCATATATATATATATATATATATATATATATATATATATTATCATATGCCCTAGTCGACGAATGGTTTATAATGTGATCATACGCCGACCAGAAGACATATACATTATCACATCTGTGGAGAGATACAGGCTATCTCTCCCAGACTATTACAAATGGACAATTAGTAAACAAAAATATTTTAAAGAACATTGTTTGATTGGGATAATCGAACTGTAACCTTTTCTTTCTTTCTTCTTCTTTACACAATTCAGCTTGCAACAGAGATATATACTTTCTTCTCTCTGGTTTTCTCTTCAAATGCAGGCTGTATTCTCAGAGTACAAATTTCCTTGCATCTTCTGTGATAAATAACTCGATTTATCTTCTTCAATTTGGAGATAACAAACAGAAATACATATCCTTATATTTCTTATCCGGAGTTGCTTGGGATGAATCAGACAAGTTCCATCATTATCAAAATGAGTCTCATCTTTCCTTTCATAAGTTATCAGCGCTTCGATTTCGAGTCTTGCTCCTTCAAAGACAAGACAGCAACTGACTTCCAAGTAATTTTCTAATTCCCACGTGTTCTGCGTTTTGGCGCGAATTCCAGTTCATGCTGCTTCATGACCTTACATCAGTCCCCTGTCTAGATTCTGTCTAGACATCTGTTGCTATGAGTAATTGGGTCAGTCAACCTCTTGACTTGCTTTCCCAAAATGTCTCGAGACTCCCACATGACCTCTTCTGTTGTCAGGTGGAGATTAACCTTAATATATGCGCGTATGCGTGTTTGGGCTATCTGCATTCGTCACAATATATATATATATATATATATATATATATATATATATATATATTCTCATACTGTAGTTCGGAGAAGTCAAAAATCAACAAAGGGCATAAACCTCTTCAGTTAGTGTAGTGAGATATTCAAAATAGACTTAACCTATTTTGCATAAAGTCAGACAAATACAAATAAGTCAACATGGTGTCTATTATTCCCATGTCACAGATTGGAAGACAACACAACAATATCTGCTTATTTCACTAATTCAAGTCCAAGGCTATTGGAAATTCCCACAGCATAAAACATTCTTTTGTGAACAGTCTTGTTCCTTCAGACAGAAAGAAGACTGTTGTTTACAGATCAATTTCATTTGTGCTCCTCTTCACTGGTAATGTCAATAAAAAATTTTGCAATTGCATTGTTTAGATTTTCTGCATGAATAAGCTACGATGTTTATCTAATTTATCCCTTCTGTCACATATAACAAAGAATTCTGCTTTTTAAATCATCAAAAGTAAAACTATCCCAAGCTAAAACAAAACTTTTACATATGGCTATGTTTTAAATATTTACTAGTTTACTAAATACCACCCAAAATGATGGCCATATTTAAGTCATTTTTCAATCACATTGGTTTGATTTTCTACATGAGTAAAGTTGGATTTTTATTTACACAATAAACTCTGTTGTTACATATAACAAAGAATTCTACTTTTTAAATCATCAAAAGTTATCCAAAGCTAAAACAAAACTTTTACATCTGATGATGTAATAAATATTCACTCATTTACTCATACTGTCAAAAACTGACAACCATTTTTAAGTAATTTTTCAACTGATTTGGTTATATTTTTGGCATGAGTAATCTAGGATTTTTGTCAATACAATTAACTTTATTGTCTCATATAAGAAAGAATTAAATCTGAACCCTTTATTTCGATCCCTGGGGTAGACTGTTCTAGTTCCACGTGCCATGTTTGATGGATGTCAGTTATCAGTTATCTCCTGCTAATTTTCCCTCTGAAAGTTCTCCACTGCCTTAACCGGGTATTGAACTCACACTCTTTGGGTCTGTCACTGGATCTAACCAACGCCTTTATCCACTGTGCCATGTGTCCTTATAAATAATAAGGGTTCAGTTCGAAATTCCAACCACCTGAAGAAGGCCGGAGCGTACAACGGCCGAAACGTTGTGACAAATATGGCGACAAAGATGAGGACAATAGTCCGCATAATGTAAATACTAACACAAACCATGTTCACTTATTATCATTGAGTAACCATTACTGCACACTTATTGTTGGTTGGTTGAATTTACAACATGTCATCACTTATTGGGTTATTCAATGTTCAATTTTTCTTTGATTTATCCAGTGAGGATTAAACTCACTACTCAGTAGTAACAGTCAACCAGACTAGACTGTTGTCTTCATCTTTGTTGCCGTATACACTCCGGCCTTCTGTAGGTGATTGGAATTTCAAACTGAACCCTTTATTTCATCCACTTGGGTAGATTGTTCTAGTTCCACGTGTCATGCCTCTTCATGTCTCATTTATTTCCCTTTAACTCAACTCCCCAAGATTTTGTTCACCACTGCAGTAGCCAGGTATTGAACTCACAACTCTTTGGGTCAAGTCACTGGATCGCTTTTATCCACTGGACCTTGAGAACATCAGTATATGAATTCTTGGGACTTATAAAATTAATGTCTCAGTAACCATTTTTACCAGAGCTCATATTATAATTTTCTTGCTATTATTGCTTTTCTCTAGCACTCCATATTACTGGTTCCCATATTGTATTCATTTCTATGCTTGGCCAGCTTAAGAGAACAATCTACCCCAATGGTCAAAATAAAAGGTTCAGTTTGAAATCCCAATCACCTGAAGAAGGCCAGAGTGTACAACAGCTGAAATGTAGTGAATATGATGGCAATATAGATGCGGACAACAGTCCGAACAATGTAAATACTGTAAATAATTACAATACCTCATCTCAGAAATATAGACAGATACAGACGAGCCTTGCTTACCATTAATCTATAGTCCTGGATATGATGATAAACTACGTCTGGCAGCAAAGCCTCTGATCAGGAGATTGGAGGTTTTGAGGACCTCTTAACTGCTTTTGTTCCCAGGTCCACACTGACCCAGAATAGCAGCACCAGTTAGGGTCCCTGCTATGGGAAAATAGTGAACCTCTCACAACAAAAATCAACACTATGAAAGTATAAAAATACATTTTCATAGTAAAAATACCAGCAATACATTTTTCTATAAAAAATTACCAACAATACATATTTATAGTAAAATAATCAACAATACATTTTATCTGTAGTTGAAGGCATACAATTGCGTTCAAAATATATCGAGATGAATCCGTAAAATTGTGTTCAAAATATTTAGATTAAATAACCGATAGAGGTGTTGATATGCCGTTAAACAAAATCGACCAATCAACAATACATATTTATAGTAAAATAACCAACAATACATTTTATCTGTAGTTGAAGGCATAAAATTGTGTTCAAAATATTTAGTTTTTGACATTAAATAATTGATAGCAGTTGATATGCCTCTAAACAAAATCAACCAAACAACCAACGTGAAAGAATTCTTTCATAACATTAATCCATAGAATATCCTACAGTTTCTTAAATCAAACTGTATTCAAAAATATAACTTCAACAAAACTATAACATTAAACACATGTTTCACTGTCTCTAGTAATTATGTATATGCACGAAAGCTGAGTATCATCTACCATGTATTCAAATGTGAAAGCAGAATAACATATATTTTTATTATTTCAAACCTCCCAAGAAAATTAAATTTCAGCATTAAATGACCCATGAAGAGTTGATATGCTGTTAAATAATCAAATAAAATCAAAGCAGCCTATAAAATTAAATTTCCGAATTAAATGACCCATGAGGAGTTGATATGCCATTAAACAAATGTACCAAATTAAATCAAACCATTACTCCACAACAATTGTTGGCTGGTTGAATTAATGACACATCAACACATATTAGGTTATCTAATCTCGAATTCTTCTTTGGGGCACCAAATGAAGATCAAACTAACTACTTAGTACTAATAGCCAATGACACTAGTTTTGCTAACTACTCAACCACACTAGTTTTGTTAACCATTACCTCAGGCTGAGTTAGGTTCGTTGATTTAATGACATGTCAACCCATGCTTGGTTATTTAATGTTGAATTTTCTATGGGGAAACAGTGTTGATCAAACTCATTACCCAGTAGTAATGGTCAATCAGGCTTGCTTTGTCAACTATTACCAAATGCAGAGGTGCCTATCAGTGTAGTAGTTTGGTATTAAATTTGCTTTCCTTCTCTCCTGTTAATCTAGTATATCAGTACAAATGAATTGTCTCCATTTATTAAGAACTTTCAATCTGAAGAGATGAATATAGAAATATTGATGAAATAAATTATAACCAAAATGGATCTTTAAGGTTTTCTTCTTGATTTATCATTCATATATATATATATATATATATATATATATATATATATGATTAATAAAAATATGAAATTTGTTATTTGTTAGCTGATTGATGTTATATTCAGCACCATGACTCCAGAGTTTCAGAGATGAACCTTTTAGTAATCACTCTTTCTAAGTTAAAAAACAATAATTTATGTACCTTTGATTGTTTCTTCTTTCATTGTGTGTGTGTGCATGTGTGTAGAATGTCACAGTTGTTCCTCTTTTTCATTGTTTCTCTTGTCTCTTTATACTGATTTCCTATTGTCTTTTAAATCATTTTCTCTCTTTCAATTTTGAGTGTCAAACATAAATGTAGCAATCATACATCTGGTGTCATAGACTGTCTTTGCTCTTAATATTTCTCAGGTTCTGGGGTTTTCTTAAGTTTGGAAAGTGTAGGTGTATTCCATTTTTTACTTAAATAATTTTTTTTATTAATAACAAAATAAATATTTATATGTTTTCAATTACCCATTATTTAATTTTTCTTATTTGATTTAGTGGTATCTTAAACTAATATTTCAAAAGTAACTAGTAGCAACTGCTTTCCTTTTTTATATGTCAAAATAGTTGAGCATTTTTTGTAATATTATATACTCAAATAAATATATGAAAAATATGAGTAATTAATTGTGACAATTTGAATTTTGTTTGAGTAACAAACAAAAAGCCTGATTGAAGGTTTACTGGGAGACTACTTAGCGAACAAGAATTGATCATATCACACAGTAATCAGCTCCTGGTGTTGCTGATTGGTTAATATATATATGAATACAAAAATTCAAATATTTGGAGCCAGTCAGAGTACAAAAAATGACTTTTCAGTGACAGTACTTAAATCTTTAGCATTTTTCTACAATTCTGAAACAGGGTTTCACAAGTATTATAATCAGGGGTGATAATCCGACAGCCTAAATAGATAACTAATTGGTATTTTTTTCCCACATGGTAAAATTATAGTGACATGGAGCTTAGGAGTTAAAATGAACGGTTGATTTACTCATATCAAGAAGATTAATGAAAGATGACAATGACAAGAAAACACACTGGTAATTCTAACAAAACAAATATGGAATTTGTTCACAAATTTACATACTTGAAATAGTGTCAATAGCTCATTTTAGGAAAATAAATCAGAATTCTTAATGTCCATAACTTTATTGTATTTATGAAGAGGAAATGTTCATACAACAGATTAAATGATCTGACACAAAATAATTTTCAAAAATATTTATGGCAGAAGTAAGATAGTTTGTTGCTCATCGAAGTGATATATGGTTTGCATACTTTTAAGATTAGAGGAAAAGAGATAGTTTGAAATACTTAGCTTTCTTGGATTGTTGAGAGAAAATTCTTTGAAGTGCCACATGCAGGTTAGATGGCAAGAACTGGTCACAATGAGCAGAAATGAAACCTTCATGACTTCAGGCATACTTCTCTGATTAATTTAAATTTTCTCCTCATTTTATATCAAAAGGAAATTCTGTATAGGCTTGCTAATTTCTTTCTTTCTTCTTCTTGGTTAGTTTCTGTGAAGGCAAGGTTTTCATTGGTTCAAAAACAATTTCACATAGACTTGCAGATTTCTTTCCCCCTTCTCCCTCAGCTCTCTGGTTAATTTCACATATGCTTAAGAATTCTTTCCTTCTTCTTCCTCAGCATTCTGAATTTGAAGTGAGTAGATGAAGGGATTTATTATTATTTTGCACTCACTACAAAAAAAAACATGGTTTCATTAAGCAGACCAGTATACTATGATGACTCAAGAATTCTTTTACTTACCATTTATTAGAACCAGCATTGAACTCTTTACCTTACCTTAAAAGGTATTTCAGAAATCTATGTCTTTATTTTTATTAAACAATCTTAAAAGAGATTTTATTTTTTGCAATTTAGTACATATATAATTTTGGTTTTAAAACCATTTAAAACTGTGCAAAGATTAGGCAGCAAACAGGCTGAAAGATGAAAATTTTAACTTTTTGGAATATGTTTACAAAATAAGCCATAATTAGGTAACCAGTTTCTTCTTCTGTGAGCTGTATCTCTTCAGGACCTGTGTGATCATGGCTCTCCACAACTTTCTGTTCTTTGTAGCTCTTAGTAAAGTCTGTTTTTTAGTTATCTCTCCTAATCCCTGTTCTGATGACAATTTACACAATCTTGTGCTTCTATGTGCTGTGTCCCTTCATGAATTGGATATTCATGGCTCTCCACAACTTTCTGTAGCTCTTAGTAAAGTCTGTCTTTTTGCTATCTCTCCTGATACCTGTTCTGATGAAAATTTACACAAATGTCATAGATGTGCAAGTGTACAAGACCCTTGAACCAGCCCTGAACCTAACAAAATGCAAACAGCTAATTTGCAAGATTATTTTCAACTTAATGAAAATGTCATTAAGAGGCATAATTTGGTGAGCAATTAAAAATTAGCCTTGCTATTTTATCAACATTTGCATTTTTCTACTTACATTTATATACATTAGAAATTAAACTAAGCGCAAATGGTTGTTAAAAGATGAAAACTTTTCGAGTATTTTGACGTCATTTGGGGTCTTTTTTTTTTGTCCAAATCCATGAATTTGTTTTGTTCATGTTGTCTCAAAAAATACTATATAAAATTCACTATTTTTTAACCATAATGTTGAACGTGTTAAAATTATTCAACTTTTTAACAAAAAAAGTTGATGTTAAAAATTGTCTCTAATTTGTATCTAGATATATTGTATTCACTTTCATTTTTTTATATTTAACATCAGAAAGAGTGAGTTGAAATTTCTAGAGCACATAATGAGGAAAGAGGACTTGGAAAATTTGATACTCACAGGACAGATTGAAGGCAAGAGGGACAGAGGAAAACAATGCATAACCTTCCTAGTGAGCTTGAGCAAATGTAAGTTGGAATAATGTTTAGGAGAAATAACAAAAGACAAAATTCCAAAGGACAGGAAGTTGTGGAGAGCCATGATCACCAATGTGCTGAAAGGTCACAGTGGATAAAAGAAGTTCAGTCCCATTTCCAGATTTAGCCTGCTACCAATTGAAACTTGCTATAGTTATTGTTTCTCAACTGAAACCCTCACATGGTTGCTTGCATAATTTGGTGCCAGAGACAATGAAATAAGGGATTTTTGTTTTTAGCAATGCATGTTGAAGTAAATAAACTATCATCAATTATTATTATTATTATTATTATTACAACAATTGTTTAAGTGGAAATCTATCTTACATATTTATAAGTATACCATCATCCATGCTTTGAATATTACTGTTATGTCTGGTCTGGTGCTACTGCTATATATTCAGAGATTCTAGATAAAATATAAAGAATCTTCAATATTATTGGTTCTGACCTGGCATCTTGGCTACAGTGACTTTTCCATCACTGTAACATGGCTTCCTTTTCTATAAATAATTTCATGGTAATTATTTGGATAAACCTTCCTCTATGGCACCAAGACTTTATGAATTTAATGGCAGTACTATATTGGCGGCATGGTCTCATTATTTATAGAGTTGAAATGGCTAGGTGTAGCCATAAGTTTTATCCTAACAGTTTCTTCTATTGCACTTCTTGGTTGTGGAACTCTTTTCTGGATTCTTGCTTCCCAGTCAACTTTGATCTTCAAAAATTTAAATGCAATGTCAATCATTATTATTATCTTCTTAATTCCTGTTCTTTTATCATTTTCCCTCCTTAATAGTGTTTTTTGTTTCTCATATTCTCTCACACTCAGTAATTCTTTGTGTCTTAGTTGCTTTGTTGCCCTGCTTGGGGATGAAATGATTAAATATATATATATATATATATATATATATATATTAGGTTGGTGCAAAAATAATGTCGTTTTTAACGTTAAAAAATACGTCAAAAACCGACATTATTTTTGCACCAACCTTATATATATATATAATGAATTAAAAACAAAAAGCATGAGTGAAACAGTCCCAAAAATTAAATCTTTATTGAATATTTCAATTGTTTTCTTATTCCAAAATTAAACAATTATGTTGTAAGAAAAAGAAGATATTTTAGCAGAAATACAGGAAGCGGTAATTTTAAAATATTCTCAATTAAAGGATGCTGTAATAACTGCCGAATTGAAAGACGCACAATGTGTCTCAGTGGCAAGGGTGTTTGGCCAAGTAAACTGTATGTTCGTTTCTCTTCCTTAGTGAAGTGCATACAAATAGACACTGCATTAACATCAAAATAGCTGCAGGCACTTACAAGAAGGTTCCATATGTCGGGTTTATCCATTATAATTGGTATATAGGCAAGGATACCAAAAGGGTCCTTCTTCCTGGCTACAGATGTGCGTCTCGAAAAATGTACCATTGCTCCATATTGAATTAGCCTGAGGACAACTTCATAATCAGGAAGAGTTTGGTTGTCAAAATACTCAATTAATGGTGAGAGATAAGGCCCAGAATAGTTAATGATGTCTGAATGAGAATTTGGGTTGGCACCATACTGCAGGAGTTTGTAGATGATCTCTTTCTGGTTGTTCAGTTCTTGAGATGCACAGGCCATCATCAGGGCAGTGCAGTTGTCATCGCTAAATTCATTAATATCAATTGGAAAGAGCAAAATCAATTCCACCAGATCAACACGGTCAGTTAGAACAGCAGTGTGGAGAGCATTGTACTTGTAATTTGGCAGCTTTGAGACAATAGCATTCTGCAAACATAAGGTTCTTACAATGCCTCGGTGTCCCGACTCAAGTGCAATATGCAATGCTGTCTTCTGCTCGAATCTTTCATGACACTGCTGGTTAATATCTGCTCCTTTGCTGAGCAAAAGACGGACGGCCCTGTTTTCATTCTCCTTTGCTGCCATCATTAAAGGCGTTAATCCACGCCTGTTGACCACATTAGGGTTGGCACCATAATCTAATAAAAGTTCCAAACACTCAAAATATTTCAAAGGCATTAAGTTTATTTCGTAACCTCCAAAATATCGTCTATTTGGCTCAGCACCATTTTCAAGTAGTAGCTTAACAATCTCAACACGGTTATTTTCCAAAGCTAAATTTAGGGGCTCAACTGTTAGATCATTAATAACTTCTTCAGGAATCCTGTCTTGGGTGTCAACAGAATCTGAATCCCTTACTTCATTCATTGCACCATCACCGTTTCCTGTTTCGGTGGCATTCAAATTATCTTCTGTATCAGTCGTCTGGCTTGTATCATTCTCAGTGTTTTCTTTAAATTCTTCCACATTTTCAGGCTTTTCATAATTTGTTCCAAACTTGACTTCAGCTCCATGTTTAAGCAGATGGGTCAAGCAAGTTATGTAGCCCTTTTCAGCACACAAGTGGATGGGTGTTAAACCAAAGTCGTCTTTGGGATTTACCTCACAACCATAATCAAGAAGAAAATCAATTGCCTCCACATTGTTTGCATAAGCTGCATAATGAATTGGTCGCATGCCCCGCTCTACACAGCCATTTGGATCTGCACCAAATTTTAGAATTATTTCAATATCCTCTATAGGAGATAAGTGAGTTATGGCTTTTACAAGAAGTTTCTGAACAGATATTTTGTGGAATTCATCTTCCTCAGCAGTTAATTTTTCATATTTGCTTGTCACATTTTCAGACATTTCCTCCAATGACTCTGCCACATTTTCTGGTGTCTCTAATTCTCTTTCAGGTTCCTGAAAAAAAAACAAAAAAAAATCAAAGAATTCAGAATTTTTCTAATCAGATAAATTTCTTTTTCTTTCATCATATTTTGGTGAGGGAACATGTCCTGAAAATAAATTTGTTTATGTAATGAATTTGATCTCCACTAAATGAGTGAAAGTTACCAAATGTTTCTTACAAACTGATTTGTTACAGTAACAATTTTGATCTTAACTGAGTACTCAACAACTGTGGCCATGCGCCAGAAGACAACTTTGCTGCAAGAACAATAGCCTGGGAATAAAAGAGAATGAGAAGACTTTAGTGAGGGGAAAGGACAAAAAAGAAACAGGGTTCAGGGAGACAGAAGATGGCAATAATGTCACTAAGAAGCAAGGTGTTACTGGGAGAGAAAGAATGAAAAGACTTTAGTGAGGAGAAAGGATAATAAAGGAACATGGTTCAAGAAGACAGAAGATGCAGATTGATATTGCATTTAAATTTTTGAAGATTGTAAGTGTCAGGGAAGCACAGAATCAGAAGAGAGTTTCAAAAGCGGGAAATGCAAGAAAAGAAACTATTAGAATAGAGCTTACAGTTACATCTAGTTATTTCAACATGAAAATGATGAGACCTAATTACCAATCTAGTAGCATGCTTAAATTCATACAGTCCAGGTACCAAAGAGAAGAATTGCCTTGAAAATATTTATAGAAAAGACAGAGTGTTGTGATGTGGGGTCTGGCAAGATACAGCACTTAACTCAATAGAGTCAGTTTTGATAGTAGTATTCAATACCCAGCTAGACAAGTATTATCTTCCTGCTTTGAGAATTGCCCGGAACAACTTATCATGAATGAATTGATCCATTCATGATAGTAAGGAGGGTAACAGGCTCTTACTACAACACAGAGGGAGAAACCATGTCATGGAGTTGAGAAACTAACTGAAGTTGAGATGCCAGGTCAGAACCATTAACATTACAGATTCTTCTTTGGATTTTACCAAGAATCTCAAGATATATAGCATCAGACCAGAAATGGCAGCTATATTCAGTGCATAGACAGATGGTAGATTTATAAATGTGCAAGATGGATTCTTGCAAGAAAAACTGTCTAGCATGAAACTGAACCAACTTTCCTAGCATGAGACCTAGCAACTGTTTCAATATAATCATTCTACTTCATGTCAATAGAGAACATAAGACCAAAAAGTTGCAATGATTTGCTCTCCTGGTGGTTAGCATCAGCCATACTGATGAAAGGCAAAAATGTTTTTCTATGATAGTTAAAAGATAGAAGCTTAGTTTCAGAGGTGTTACAGTTTAGAAGCCATTTCTTGCCCCAGTTAGCAACTGATTGGAGATCATTTTTGAGAGCAGCTGCCAGTTATATTTTGGCAGACTTACTGGATTAAGATAGAGATATTAAGACAAAAGTAAAAAGTTATGCCATCAGCATAAATACCTACCATATATACTTGCAGATAGGTTGCACTTTTTTTACCAAAAATTTCAGAAAACATTAAGGGGTGCGACCTATCTGCTCAACATAAATGCAAAACAAGACTATCTTGTCATCATGATTTTTGAGAAATTGGAAATGATACCCATAAATATTAAAGCTGTGGTTTTTCTCCATATAGAAACAATTTATCTATCATATATACTGACTGACTGCTTTAAACTTGCCTCGTGCTGTTAGATTCACATATCCATCACAATAAATAAATAAAATTATAAAATATTCAGTCGGGGCCCTTGCACTAGACTGATATAGAAACGCTGAACATGCATACATAAGTTAAGGAACCACGTGTAGATGTTTATTGACAAAGAAAAAATAGTCCCACGATTCATTCTGCAAAATATATATATTTTGTTAAAAATACGTTGAAAAACATGACTTAAAGAAATGAAACATATTCTTTATGAGATAATTTTCTTTAATAGTTGTTTGACATATAACCTTTAAAAGGTGTTCTTAAGTGTTATTTATTAGGTTGGTGCAAAAATAATGTTGTTTTCTCACATAGTAACATATGTGAGAAAACGAAATTATTTTTGCACCAACCTAATACAAATAATAAAGCACATGAATTGAGTACCCAAACATTTGCACTATTCTGTATTGGGCAGCGATATAGTTGGTAGCTGTTGTGATGATATAACCCAACTTCCCCATTCACAATAATGGACAGACTGGTTGCCGATTAAGTACGACCACAGCGGACAGTCAGGAGGACTTCGTTTGTTAACACTTATTGAGGTTAGGATACTCTCGACTCTGTCTCTGTACTTGTCACACATACATCCGATTATAAATATATTATTGAAAACCTACACTCGGGTTACTTTGTTTATTATATCTTGCACGAGATATAACAGTAGCCAAATTTATAGTTTATAATTTTAATTGTTACAAACACCAATAAAAGAGTTATGAAGCAGGTTTTAAATTAAAAGTACTAAATTATGCAGAAGAACATAGAAATCAATCTGCAAAAGTGTATTAATAATTGTAAGTTTTGAAATAAAGGTAGATATCTGATAATTCTTACATTTAAAAATTGCTGTGTAACTCCCCAGATTATCAAGTCAACAGTAAATCATCAATTATTAAGTCAACAGTAAATCATCAATTATTAAGTCATAAAGTAGGGGTGTGACCTATCCAGTGGGGCAACCTATCCATGAGTATATACAATAGTTGAGACTTAATGAAGATAATAAACAATGTAAGTCCAAGGATAGAGTCCTGCAGGATCCGCACATTAATGTGAAATGATCTAGAAGTAAGACTTTTCAACATGACCTTTAATAGATGATTTGTTACAAACTATTGAATTAAGTCAAATATTTGATTGGGCTCCTCAACTCTGACCATATGCCAAACTAAGTTAAAATTTGGAGATAACTTTGCTGGAAGAACAAGAGCCTGGTGTAGAGTGATGCTTACCAAGTGTCTCTTCAAGTCTAGGGTTAAACGTTATCTTGTCTACATAACCTCATGAACATCACTTCAGTACACTGAATTTGATCTTCACTGAGTGCTCAACAACTGTGACAATGTGCCAGACTAAGTTAAAATTAGGTGATAACTTTGCTGGAAGAACAAGCGTCTGCTGTAGAATGATACTTGTCAAGTGTTTCTCAAAGACTGATTTGCTATTGTAATGAACCAGAAGCCTGAGGCCTTGTTTTCAGACTAAGCTAAGTTTGGTAAATAACTATAGTGTAAGAATGTGTAGCTGCTGTAGAGTGTTGGTTTACAAGTTTGACCTCTTCAAGTCTAGCATTAAAAATATTATCTTCTTGCCTTTTCTTACACTTATACCAATGAGTCTCAATTGCAGTGCTGTGAAATATTGTCATGATATGCATATATATGAGTGTGTAGAAGTAGCAATGGTACAATGTTAGTATTTGAATAAATGAATAAGTATTAAACTTTTTTTCAAATAATTCTTTTCATTATTCTTTGATCATGTTATTTTAAACACTTTCTTTTAATATTAATTATTTAAAAAGTATTTTCATATTTGTAATTTAACTTTTAAAAATTTTATTTATTTGAATAAATGAATATTAACTTTTTTTTTTAAATCTATAGTTTTATTACATAACATTTAAATGTATACCCTTTAAAAATTTTGCTAAGTACATTGTGATATTTTCATTTGCTAGTAGGTGTGCCGTTGCTTAAAAAGATTAAGAAACACTGGCTTATACAATTTTATCTTAAGGGGCTTTTGGGCCTTGTATTGGGTGACCATTACTATAAAAGTTTTTTTTGTAAATACCATTTCCAATAATGATAAATTTGATCCTCACTGGGTGCCTCAATTCTCATTGCTAGACAAAACTATTATAACCAATTTCTTCATATTGTTAAAAAAATGACGGCTATATTTAAGCAATTTTACAATAGCCTTGGTCATCTTGCATAAGATTTTCATCTATAAAATCAACTCTGTTGTCACATATAAGAAAGAATTCTGCTATTTTGTTTTTATTGAATCAATAAAAGTAAAGAATGTGTGTTGTATTGTGATGGAAAACGGCTCAAAGGGAAGGGACAACTCAACATTGCCAACTAAACACCAGGACGACTCAGAACTGAGAGAACTCAGCACCAGAAAAAGATAAATTTCTTTATAACTGAATAAAAGTAATTTATTAAGGATTAAAATCTTCATTTGTGAATATTTTTCTTCAAATAAGGCATTTGAAAAGGCATTATGTAAAATATAAACCAGTTTTGCGTTTCTAATTATTTTTAATGAAGTAAATCATAAATTATTAAACTATTTGTTATAAAAATATTTTAGAATGTTGATTTATTTTATTAAAAAATAAAATACATTACAATTTAATTTATTAAAAATAATTAAAATACTGCTTCATTTTTTTTTTGCATTTTTCAATTTACTTTATTAAAAAATAATTAAAAACAAAAGTTTTATCGAATTATTTTTTATATGTCAATTTACTTTATTAAAAAAATAAATTTCTTCAGAATTTACTTTATTAAAAATAATTAAAAACAAAAGTTTTATTGAATTATTTTTTATATGTCAATTTACTTTATTAAAAAAATAAATTTCTTCAGAATTTACTTTATTAAAAAAATAAATTTCTTCAGAATTTACTTTATTAAAAAAATAAATTTCTTCAGAATTTACTTTATTAAAAATAATTAAAAACAAAAAAACTGGTTCATACAAAATCTAACATGGGAAAAGAAACAAAAAGGCATGTATCAGCAATCTTTTCTCACTACTAAGAAATGAGATATTATGTTTCATAATAATATGTGGCATATTCACTTATTAACATTAGATGACGAGTTTGTTACCATAATAACGGAATATCTCATTAGTAAGTATATGCCTTAGGAGAGGGGATTGATAAAAATAGCAATGGAAAATAAAACTGTAACACACCGAAGCAATAATTTTTTCTTGCACAATTTCTTTATTACTGTTTTATGGTAATATGAAGCATTTTCATTTATAGGCATCAAATATTACCTTTGTTACCATAATAACGGAATATAGTATGTGAGCGAGGAGAGGGGATTGATAAATGTACATTGATGGATGATAAAATTGAGACATACCATAGAGATGATGTTGATTTTGACCTGGGTATGGCATATGTCAGCAGATAGGTGGGATGCAGGTAGGAGATATCCTGATAAAATTTGAGCCAATTTGTGGCATAGTAGCAATTAGTGCAGTTCGAATATATGAATGGTGATGCATGCGGTGAGAAACTGCCGTGTGAGTAGGATTGTTTGGTCAGAGTCCTTTGAGAGGGGCTGGATTGTGGGAATTTTGAGAGGCTGGATGCTCATGTCAAACATGCTGCATCAGTGCTGTATTGATGTAGGCAATAAAAATTAAATATATATTACTCGGACAGATTTTGGATAGCCACATAGTACAAATGATTGCTATTGACATTATAACAGCAGATGTACACAGACTCTGGCACAGGCTTTGGTAATCACAGTACAGTTACAGATACACAGTTACACTATACAGTTATAGTGATAGAAAAATAAATAAATAAAAATAAACAAATAATAAGGAAACCAAAATTTCACCATCTCTAAAATATATATATATATTCAGAATCGTTTGAAACATGAACTCATATTTCTACCAACCACTCAAAAACCATCCCAACCAGAATATGAACATTATAGTCTAGCAAGCAAATCAGAAACAAGAACTTCTTTCAACCAGGATATAAGGTCACTAATCATGAACCAATAAGAAGCAAAGCATCACTTTTGATGCAGATCTCTAGATACGTATATAATGTGATGGAAAATCAACATAAATCAGAATTAATTTTATCTATTCTCTGATGATGAGGACATTGTAACATACTCAGAGCCAAAATATGATAGTTGCACAACCCACACAGTTTCACATAGATACATTCAATACCTACCTCCTTCTACCACACACTGGTGACCTTAGACATCCACACAGTCCTGTGTTGACACTAAACATATATACTTTCTTACAACCATGTTTTTAAGTGGGCAGCTGCTACATTTTTGAATACACATACATATATGTATATATATATATATCTACATTCTCCTGGACTTTCTTTCTCTTGTATGCACCAGGGAGTAAACCTCCAACTTTCAATATATCCTTCTGCATATATTGTGTTATATAAAGATTTGTTTTGTATATACAGGCATCCCTCAATTAATGTGCACTCAATTAATCCATTTTTGATTAGTGCACTAAAATTTTTATATACCAAAATTCAATTAGTGCATACATAATACTCGATTAGTGCAGTAAAACATTCTTCAGTTTAATCATAGTAATTGAAAATTGATATTTTTATAGTTACCGATGTACATATTAGCTGTACTAATCGAGGGATTCATGTATTAATATACTGTATTTTTTATTTTAATCCTTATACAAGGCCAAATAGATCCATGATATGAACAGACGCTGTCATAACTAACATCCACCAACCACGATATAATGATACTCATTCACTGTCATTCATGCACACAATCATATCATACTCTATACCTCCTTGGACTCACATTTTCCACTGACAAGAAGTGGAGTGATTATATCGCATCAATTACTACATCTACTGCAAGGAAAATTGGTTCACTCTGTCATGCCAAACAATTTTTCTTGTCAGAATCCATCTTGCACATTTATAAATCTACCATTTACCAATGCACTGAGTAGTGCTGCCATATCTGGTCTGGTGTTCCTGCTATATATCTTGAGACTCTTGACAAAATTGTCAAAGAAGGGTCTGTAATATAATCGATCCTGACCAGCAATCTTTAGTTGAGTCACTTTCTCACCAATGTGACATGACTTCCCTCTGTCTTTTCTACAAATATTTTCAAGACAAGTGTTCTGATGAGATTTTTCCCTGTTGCCTCAACTACATGAATTTAAGCATGCTACTAAATTGGCAATTAGGTATCACTATTTTACTGTTGAATTAGCTAGATGCAAGCACTTCTTCTATTCTAAGAAATTCTTTTCTTGCATTTCTCACCTGTGGAATTCCCTTCCAATTTGTTACGTTCCTTCCATCTAAAATCTTCAAAAATTTAAATGCAATGTCAATCCCCATCTTCTGTCTTCTTGAACTCTGTTCCTTTATTGTCCTTCCTTCACTAAAGTCTTTGAAGTTTTTTACTCCCTGTAACCCCCTGTGTCCTAATGGCATTATTGCTTTGCTTGGAGTGAAACAACAAAATGATTTCTCACTTAGCTGGCTATCTTTCCTTTTGGCTGAACTGCTATCTCCTTAACTTCACTGGCCTCTGGGCTCAGTGACTCCTGATTTCCCACTACCAGTCCTTCCATCACTGGCCACTGGGCAGCTTTCAATCCTCTGGTCAACTACCTACTTCTTTCACGGCTGGGTCCACTGTCTCCCATGACTTTCTGCCTCTTTATAGATATTTCTGCTTATATAGATATTCCTGGGGTCCCATCCCTTCCATCTGGAAGTGTTGACACTAAATCATCAAAAGACTACATTTATGACTATCTAAAATCATTGATAAAATTTTTATGTTTCCCTATTCAAAGGCAGCTGTAGACATAAATCCTCCAAAACACTAACACTTAAGTTTACTCAAAGATGGACTGGAGACAAAATTCCTACGAAACTCAGATAACTAAGTGGACTTAAAAGAAAAGAAATTATCTCCTTATACTCTAAAGAAATCAGATTGTTACATTCATTATTTTTATCTGATATTGGAATTTGTATGGGAGGCCCTCTTTTATAGGGACTCTACTCCAAAATAAGCCAACAATAACAAAGCAAAGTGATTTTACTATGCAATTGATATTTGTAGACTGAAAAATTTTGTCCTTGTTATATTCTTGATCAATCAGCTTATGGTGGGCAGTATCATCTTTCTTTAAAACCTGGCCCAAGTTGTAGTTTTGCTGACGACCCAGAAGGGTCAACTGACCACTTAAACAACAGCCTTTAAGAACTAAAAAAAGTATAACCGGTTTCTGCTTGAGGAAATGATCATGGACCATTTGAAAGAGCATTGATTTTATCATAACCAAAAGTAGTCTCTATCACAAGCTATCTATGAAGTCTTTCTGAAAAGTAATGGAGCTGATGTCATAAGAAATTTATTTCAATTACAAACAACAAACTACATGGTTTCCCCTTCAAAGTAATCCTCCTGAGTCTAAAGCACTTTTCCATCCTTCTCTGTCATCCTTCTTGGATGTCCCTCAACTCGTTACAGCCCTCCACATCTTCAAAATGGGTCCCCTTGAGCTTGGGGAAAAGAAAAAAGTCACATGGAGCAAGATCAGGTGAATAGGGATGTTGTTCCAGGACGGCAATGTTCTTTTCGGCCAGGAACAGCTGGATGCTCAAGATGTTGTGAGCAGGTGCATTGTCGCAGTAAAGCAGCCACAATTTATCCTGCCACAAACTTATCTCTTCTTGTGCATTGAGCAAAGAGAATGCTAAGATTACAGTTATATACTCATAAGATATCATATTATCTGATACCTGTTTCAACCATAGCTCACACAACACACTCAGTCCCATTACTTTTCAGACAGAGCTCGTACTTGATAAGTAACCTGTGGAATATTGGGGATTGTAAATAGTGGGACCCTGGCTCCATGATGAAATATAATGAGAGATTTTTTAAGCACTAATCCCACATGAAAATATTCTTTACTGAATCCACTATTATTAGATTCTTTTCCATCTGTGTTAGATGCAAAAGATGCACACAATGGACCAAGTCAGCTGCCAGGTATGTTGTACTTTCACTATGCTTTCTGCTTTATTGTGACAAAGAAAATTAGAATTGTCCTCCAAGGATGGCAGTGAGCAGCCTATTATTTTCTGTTTTTGGTCCACATCTATAATCCTTTTCTCTCTTAAATTAAAATCTACAGTCACAATCTGCTTCTCTATTTGTTGCAGATTACAACGTAAAATTAAAATTAAATAATTAACAAAAAATTAACAGACGAAGACATTAGTACTTCTTCCTCATTAAAAAAAATAAAAATAAAAATAAAAACCCTTTGTAAAATCATTATCATTGTCATAGAATTTTTTCATTCAAGGAAATATGATAAAAAAATTCAGTTTTTAAAACTTTTCATATTTTATTTGCTCAAGATAAAAAAATAAAAATAAAATATACAATTTGCTTGTGTTACATGTTATAATTAAAAAAAAAAAATCTCTGATCTTCATCAAGTTAGTAAGCTGTGTATTTTTTTGCCAATGAATGATCACAGATATAGTAGAAATCATGTTAAAATAGAATCAGTAAGAACACCGGAAATATCATGTTATATGCTAAACCAAGATAAATGAATGCATAAGAAGAAGCTTATTACAAACCATGGTGTCAGTTTAAATTGACACCTCATTTTTTTACGATCTATCTAAATTATAATGATAAACTATAATTTTTAAAAATGAAAATTTCACTGAAATATGTTGGAAAATTTCCAAGTTTTCATTTGAAACCAAGAAAATGCAATCTTTAAGCAAAATGGTCACAATATAAGGGACAAAAGAAGACGTCAATTTAAATTGATGCCAGGTAGATTGGGTCTATATCCAATTAGTCTTTCTTAATTTCATTGCTGCTTTTTATCACAATATCCTGGGTCAAATGTAAGTAACCACAGCTTTTTAAAAGTTTGTTTTACACCACTTTGCTTCACAGCATTCTTAGTCCTTTTCATTGTCTTTATGGTACATTTTTCAATATCCATTTGCTAAAAATAGACAAATAGCTCACTAGCTGCTTTCTTTGGCTTCCATTGCTTCAAGGATTACAGCCGCATCATATTGAAACACTGGCTCCCATACAATCACCAAAGTTAAGTAATGTTGATCCCGGTCAGTACCTAGATGGGTAACCGATTGGGAATACCAGGTTTTGGGTTGCATAATGGATAACAGCTCGGAATTGTTAATCAGAGAGCAGAGTTTGAATTCCTGTTGGGTTCATTATATTCACATATGCGCAAATACCCTTGGGAAAGGCATGAATCCAGCTCTTCTCTCCTCTCATTAATTAGTAAGATTTGTATCACTAAACTATTATTTTTTCCCTCCAAAAATTCTTACAATCTTAAAAACATATTTTCTGGCTTTAAAGGGTTGATAAGCCATAAAGAATGAATCAAACAATTTTTATAAAAGTCCTACATTTCCTCCATACACTGTCAACATTAAGCCAAATGTACTTGTTGTTCCCATATAGAACCTGTGCTTTGCAATATACACTTTATGTTTACCTGCTGGTTTTACAGAGAATGTCAATAATTTTAATGTTATTCTGAAGTATTAAGAGTCTGTTTTTTTTTTTTGTTCTGTTTATTTTTTTATTTTCTTTTGCTGTATTTGAAATTTTTTTCAATTGAATTATTAAAAAGCCCATCACTATAGGTGAAAATTAAGAATTTTCTTTCATGAAATTAGTTGCTTTTATAATAAATATAATACAAATTTAATTAATATGGGATTGCTGAGAAGATGTTTGTCATTTGGATGAACCAAAATCTGTTGAGATTTGGATCCAATGTTTTGCAGCCCAGGCTAAGGCTAAAAAAAATTGAAAGTCAACCAGGCAAGAAGGGGAGAAAATGAAATGTGACCTCTTTCTAGCTTCGGCAGTTTGCGAAGCTATAATGAAAATTTGTCATGGCATACCCCAGACAATTGGAGAATTTGACTTTTTGTCGAAATTTCAGAAATTATATAAAGAAGTTTAAAACCGAAAAAGAAACTTATCATAGCAGAAAGGACTAAATTTGTATCCATTAAACAGAAACAAGATGAATCAATTATGAGATATCTTCAAAGATTAAGAGAAGCTAACAAATTCTGCGAATTTGAGAAACTGGGAACTCAAGATTTGACTATTGAAGATGAATTGATTCAATTACAGTTGATTGAAAGTATGGTTGATACATTTCATAAATATAAGATATTGGAACAATTTCAATTGAATAATTTGTCTCGAACTATATATGTGGAAGCTGACTACTGATCACATGTTGTAGAACAACACAATCCAACAATTTAAAAAAATTGTATTTTCCTGGCATCACCATAAAAATATCTAACCAGTCATCCCAAACTAACATGTTATCATCCCAAGGATGATGTGATAACATTAAACTCAAGCCTTGTAAGAATATATTCAATATAGAATGTTGTAATAAAATGCAAAGCAGAGATAAAAAAAAAAAAAAAAATGGCCAGAAATTAAAAGCATAACTCTCTAGGGTTTAGTATTTAGTATTTTTTTTGTTTATCTGCGAAATGCATACATTTTATCAGCCACTGTAAGCTTATTGCTTGTGTTTTATTCAACAGATGCTCCAGGCATTGTAATAATTATAATTTCATGAGACTGAGCTTGATTATCTGACTAAAAATAAGAGATACTTTAGCAAGAATGTAGGCAAGGGCAGGGCAAAGATCTTTTTTGTTAAAGGCGGCTTTAGTAGTTTTCGAATGGAAAGACGTACAAGATGCCTTAGTGAAAAAGGTTTAGTTCCAAGTATCAAGAAAAACTTTTTTTCCTCCTTAGTTAAATAATTACACTCCGAAATGGCGCTAATATCAAACATATTACTGGCATCGATAACAAGATACCAAGCATTTTTATTCTCTTTTAAACATGGTAAATAAGAAAGAATTCCAAAAGGGTCCTTTTTCCTGATAGCTCTTGAAGAACCAGAAAAGTGAACCTTAGCACCATACTGGATAAGTTTAAGCACAATATTATAGTCTATGATTTGTTGGTTACTCAAATATTCAATTAATGGGGAATAACATGGGGCACTGTAGTTTGTGATACCCGAATGGTAATTTGGGTTGGCGCCATTCTGTAACAACCTGTATATAATTTGCATCTGGTTCTGCAGTTCTGTGCTGGCACAGGCTAACATCAGAGCAGTGCAGTTCTCATCTGTCACTTCATCAACATTGTTTATAAAAAAGAGAATCAGGTCAACCAGATCAACACGATCAGTTAGGATGGCAGTGTGGAGAGCATTGTATTTGTAGTCAGGTAATTTTGATGTGACAGCTCCTTTCATTAACAGGACCTTCACAATTTCACGGTTCCCTTCCTCGAGGGCAATGTGAAGTGCTGTTTTCTTCTCAAACCGATCAGGCCGTTGCTGATTGACATTTGCTCCTCTCTGCAACAAGAGTTGGGCGGCCGGTATTTGGTCCTGTTTCGCAGCCATCATCAGTGGCGTATACCCACACCTGTCTACTGCATTTGGATTAGCACCAAAATCCAGCATAAGCTTCAGACACATGACATTTTTCAGTTGCACCAGATTAATTTCATACCCGACTGGATACCATCGGTTTGGATTGGCACCATTCTCCAAAAGCAGTTTTACAGCTTCAACATGGTTGTTTTCTAGAGCAAAATTTAATGGTTCAACTGCCATGTCTGTTGTGACACCTTTTGGGGCCTTACCTGAAGTGTCGTTTTCCTCATTTTCATTTTCGTCATCACTTTCAACAAGGTTTCGATAATCAACCTCAGTGACTTGATCATTATTTGCATCGCTTCCAACCTTTGCACTTTCGTCTCCTTCTGCTAGAATTTCAGGGAGATTATTCCTTACTTTCTTTATTGGTTTGTATCCCCTGTCATCTACCCTGACATTAGCACCATGAATTATCAGATATTTCAAGCAATCAACATGTCCTTTCTGGGCACTTAAGTGGATCGGGGTGAGACCACAACAATCTTTAGAATTTATATCACAGCCAAATTTGAGACAAAATTCAATCACTTCAATATAGCTAACAGAAGCAGCGAAATGAATTGGACGCATTCCATATTCCAGTGGACTGTTAATGTCAGCTCCAAGTTGAAGTAGTTTCTGAATATGTTCCAGAGGTAATTTATGGACGATAGCCTTGATAAGATCACTCTGCAATGACCATCTTTGGATTTCATCCTCTATGTTCCTTGAAGCTTCAAAATTCTTTGCTGCATTTTCTGGACCCTCTTCAGTGCCTTGACACTGCTCTTCTGTCCATCTTCCCCATTCCTGGGAATAAAAGGCAGAGAGTTGGCCATTTAGATAGACTGTATCAAAAATGGCAAATGGTTTAAAGCATCGATTTTGATAATAATAATTTCTATTCTATCTGAGCATTATTTGGGGTGTGGAGCATTTCAATTTTTTCAATTTAGATCTTTTAAAATTTTAATATTAAAATAAAAAGTAACTGAAAAGCTTTATAGAGAATAAAACTGGCAAATAGTTATACCGATTTTGTTTGAAAATTTTTTCAAAGCAAACTAAATTGATTAGAATTCAAATTTTCATTAGCAATTTTCTTTATTAGCTTCTATTGGGGAGTATCAATTCTTTTGAAAGACTATTAAAATTTGAAGCAGGATTGTCAAATCAAAAAAAAAACAAGCATACTGAACAAAAGTATAGGAGCTGTATTGATTGGACAATCCACTAGCAGGAAGGTTGCATATCAGATATAAGAAGGGGTACTGAAAAGTTCTCAGCCCAACCAATTACAGCATGAGTTATCCAGTCATAGAAGTATTAATGCTAAAAAATAATTTTTTTCTTTCAATTTAAGTGAAGTAACATCACAAGAAGACAGAAAGTGTAACACTGAAATCCAAAGGTGTATTGGAATAGCCTAAATCTTACTAAGAAATAGAAAAATTTTGCTAGAAACAAGGAAAAGAGTACTACACTGCTATGTGATATCTGTCCACCTTTATGGCAGTGAGTGCTGCATAGTCTCCTCAAAGATGAAGAAAAGACTTGAAGCAACAAGAATGTGGTTCTACAGAAGGATGCTGAGGATACCATGGACCAAACATGTGAGCAATGACAAAGTTTTAGAGAAAATGGAAACAAAAAGGAAACTAATACTTAACATAAGGAAGAGGCAGTTGAGGTATCTGGGGCACATAATGAGGAAATAGGGCTTGGAAAAAGTGATACTCAAGTGAAAGATAGAGGAAAACAATTAATAATATACTTAGGGAGTTTGAGTAAATGGATGACGAACAGGGATTAGGAGAAATAACAGAAAGACAAAGTTTATTAAAAGCTACAAAGGACAGGAAGTTGTCGAGAGCATGGATCGCCTACATCCTGATGGGACACGACATATAAAGAAGAATATTACAAGTAGAAAAACTGTTATGATAAGTATTCTGACAGATGTAGTCTCATCAACAGAAGATAACTCTCCTGTAGGTATAGTAATACTGCCTTTTACACAGTACCTCATTTACATATCACTACACCTCCCTGAACCGAAGAGGCTTTATATCTTTAGTTGATCTTTGATTTCTATGAACAACCCTAGGAGACATAATCTGTCTCTCAGAGTGAATCTCTTTATTTCTTTTTATAAGAAATCTAGCTCTGAATTGATTCTTCTCATTTGAATCATCATGATATCTCCAGTCACTCTCATCCCCAAATTGTTTCTCACTACTACTGGATATATTCATCCTCTCCTGTTCTTCTCTTTTATATCTCTGGTTGTCTTCTGGATCACTCTCTATACTGGATTCATCCTTTTTTGTGTCGTCTGTTTTTCTGCTTCCTCTTCCTATTCCATAACGTCATGCTCTCTTGTGCCTTCTTTGTTAATACAACTGTGTTTTTGCACCAAAAAATTTGCTTTTCAAAACTTAAATCCTTGTCCTTTCTGTACCACCCACTTTCATTCGTTGCAAATGACATAGTAATCAAAGCTCTTATTTGTCTTCCGATCAATGTGGATGGGCTTTATCTTTTACCTGCACACAGAATAGCTTTATAACTTAGGAGTAATCTAGGTAAATAACTCTCTATATCACAATCCACTGGAGAGAATGTTTTTAATACCATTTTTACCATCTGAACTATTCTTTCCACAATTCCATTTGACTGTGGCTGGTAAGGTGGTGTTTTGTATGGAATATAGCCAATACCTTTTAACCATGCACATAAACTTTCTTTGCAAAACTAAGTTACATTGTCAAAGATCAAGGTTTTTGGAACACCATTTCTCAAAAACATTATCCTCAACACTTGCTTCACAACAGTAGCTTTTCTATCTGCAACTTTAATAACTTCAGACCAACCTGAATACAAGACTAATATCAGAAATAATCCTATACCTTTATTGTAGGCACAGTCTATATCTACTCATGTCCATGGCTCCATTTCCTTTGGCCAAGAGTGAATTTTAGTTTGCCTCAATTTCTTTACTTCTGCACACTTTGGGTATTTTTTAACAAACTCTTCCACATCTCTCGAATAGCCTGGATACCATAGTTGCAACTTTAACCTGATTTGCATCACCAATATACCTTCATGTATATCATTATGCATGGCTTTAATTACTTCTTTTCTCAGAGACTGTGGCGGTACTAAGATATCTCCATTACATATAATTCCATTTTCTATTGTTAATTTGTATCTTGACTTTTTATAAGGCCTCCCAGCCATAGAGCAAATACTCCATGTATTTCTGCTTATTTTCTCCATAATTCTATTCAACACTGAAACCTGCCTAGTTCCCAACCTAAGCCGATTTAAGGGTAATATGTCTGTTTCTATCCAGTGCAAAATCCTATCCTCACACTTTTCACTTGCTTCAACATTTTTACTCTCAAAATTTAACTGAGATAATGCAACCACATGCTGAATGGTATTTCTTTGAACATATACAATGTCAGAATCAAATACCATAAGCTTAATTGCTCATCTTAATATCCTGGCAGTTGGAACCTTTGCCAACACTCTTCTGGGGTTGAATATAAATTCCAAAGGCTTATGATCAGATTTTAATAAAAATTTCCTTCCGTGCAAAAAGTTTCTAGTTCCATACAATCACCAATGCTTCCTTCTCAATATTCAAATAATTTGCTTCTGCTGATGTTATTTTTCTTGATAAGTATATTACAAGGTGATCCTCCTGGAATGATATCGCGACTATAGCATAGTCACTGGCATCAGTAGTTAACATCAATTCTTTTGATGGGTCAAAAATTTTACTGGTTTGTTTATAAGTACCTTTTTCAATTTCTCAAAAGCAACCTCTTTGCTTTTTGTCCATTGGAACTCTTCCTTATTTCGTTAAATGGTTCCACCAGGTCACTATATTGCAGTAAATATCTGTTATAGAAATTGGTTAATCCGAAAAAAAGATTCTGACTTTTTTTTTTATTTCTGGGTGCAGCTATCTCTGATATCTTATTAATGAGCTTATCATCCAGTGATATACCATCTTTGGATATTTGATATACAATTATATTTTTAATCCCCTCTAAAACTTTTTCAACGGTATTTTAGAAAATGTGACTTGACATTTTTACTCCAAACAGAAGACGAGTCCATCTTATTAATCCAATAGGGGTGTTCATTGTGGTGACTTCTTGAAACTTACTATCAATTTTTTTCTGATTATATGATGACTTAAGTTCAACTTTAGCAAATTATTTGATACCAGCAAACTCATGGCAGGTTGTTTCAATGTTTGGCAATGAGAATGAATCCAAACGGATCTGGTGATTCACACTCACCTTATAATCACCACAAATTTTTAAATCACCATTCGGTTTGTGCATTGCCATAATGGCTGAAGCGCAATTGCTACCACCCTTGCTGACTTTTTTCAATATTCCTTATTCTGCCATTTTGTTCAGCTTAGCAACCACAAAGAGTAGCATGTGAACAGGAGCTTTTTGGGTTTGAAAATTCATGGATTGACTGCTTTCTTTACGATGAATACTCGCCTCATATCCCCTTAATAATCCAATATCTGATTCTACTGACTTCATGGAATTTATCAGCTTTGATGTATCCACTCTTAACATGTTAATTCCTAAAAGACTGTGGCTGTCCTGGATAAGACGTTAAACTACATCTGCATCCTGGTTAAGACGATAAATTATGTCCAGCAGCAAGGCCTCTGATCAGAAGGTTTTGAGGAGCATGGAACCACTTCTTAATTGCTGGTGTTCCCAGGTCCACCCTGACCAAGGGTGGTAGCACCTGTTAGGGTCCCAGCTATGGGCAAATAGTTAATTATTACAAGCAATACTTTTTTGAAAAAAAATTATGACCAGCAATACAATTTTGAAGGAAAATATTACCAGAAACATATTTTTGGCAAAACAAAATATTACCAGCAAAAAAAATGTTTTTTCGGCATTAAATAACCCATTGAGGTTGATATGCCGTAAAACAATATAAACCAAACCAAACCAAAAGACTGTGGCTTTTGATGTTTTCTACCAAATGATGGGTATTTTTTGTCTCAAACATGCCTTCAAAGCATCCTAAAATTTTGATGATTGATTCATAAGACTTTTTTGAATGGAGATTAATTTTAACTTTGGTTCATACATTTTTCCCCAAAAAATTCCTCAGAATCAATGTAATATCACTTCTAGTAGCCACCTGATATATTACTATAACAGTTGCTTCTGAAGAGTGGAGATTACAGTCTTTCATTTGCCTCTCGGAGACTATAAGCTCCACTCTTCACATATTTAAATTAGACTACTATTAACCTAATGTAGTGTTGTTTGGATAGATTTTGGGAAGTTGGTTGAATTGAAAATTTTTCAGCATTCTCTTGTATAAAGTAATGTATTTAAAATTAACTTCATGTCTTCAAAAGCAACTAAGCTATCTTTGAGAGAGAAGCAACTGTTATAGTAATATAGAGCAGCCATCTTGTTATGAGAGCTCTATTGCTCTGGTAGCAGCCATTTGCAATTTTCAAATGGGAAAATAAAGCTTTATTCAATATAAATTTGTTACTGCCATTTGATATCTACTGAATAACAAAATTTTAAACACAACAGCTGAAACTGGGAGAATTTTTTCAGAGATGTGGAGAGTCATGATTATCTATTAGGTTGGTGCAAAATAATGATGTTTTTAACGTAAAAAAATGTCAAAAACGTTATTATTTTTGCACCAACCTAATACATCTTAAAAGAACTTTGCACATAAAGAAAGAGAAAGAAAAAGGAAGCCCTCTGAAATCTATTATGTGTGTATTCATATATCAGTGTTAAAGATGGAATCAGATAGGAGCAATTGTTGCAGACAAAAACAAAAAAGAATAAACATTCATACTAGATTTCAGATGGCTTCCTTTCTCTTTCTTTATGTGCAAAGTCCTTTTAAGATGTAGATAATCATAGCTCTCCACATCTGTTGGAATTTAATTTGAGAACAACAATTTCACAAGTTCACATTCTCGTTTATTTTTTCTATCCTCACTCCAACCTCTTTTTAATTTCAAAACCGGCTCCCAAGGCCTTAATTCTTATCAGAGATAAGAATATATTTTCTAAGGAGAGAGCTGGAAAATAAAAAGGAATTCCACCACCATTATTCTTTCCATGGTGCCATAAAGTTTGGGAGAAACCTCACAGCTTCTTCACTTCAACCTGTTTTCAGTACCTTTGAAACCAGCTCCCAGGGCCCTGATTCTTATCAAAGATAAGAATGTATTTTCTGACCAATAGAAGGGCCAGGAAATTTGTACAACAATTTTGGAGGGAAACGTCCCTGATCCATCGGAGCCTACCAAAACTCGATAAATTTGGAGAATCTTGCCTATTTCGACAGTGAGATTTCTGCCCACCATCTGTGAGGTCGACATTAGGGAGCTCCAGAACCTCTTTCACCAAAGAAGAACTACTAAAAAGGACTGTTAAAAACAAACATTGGTCCACTATTCAAGACCAATCCAAAGCTGCATCCCTTCACTACTCCTTCTGACGATCCCACTGGACTTCTGTCATCGACCTAAAAACTCACCCAGTTGCAGGATTCCTTAATCTGCAAACAAATTTCCAACTCTACAAGAACTGTGAGTGTATCTATCCGAACCTTAACAATAATATCTAATCGCTTAAAGAACTCTTTAGGCGCTCAGAGAAATATTTTGAGCAAGCCTTTTTTTAAGTTAAGAACATTTTCTCTTTTTCCTTTCTTTCTCTCCTAATTGTCCTTTTATCCTTTTACCTTTTTTTTTCTGTATATGTTGTAAATAAACACTTTTGTCTTTTATCATTACTCACCGAGCAGGAGTTTTTTCTTTATTCGTACGTGCCTAAAAGAGAGAGTTTGTACACTCTAACCTTTATTTGTGTTATTTTGCAAATTTTTAAATCCCAGCCCAATTTTTAACTTCAACCCTTTGATGCAGAAAAGCCTGGACAAATTTCCTAGCAAATTTTTGAAAAAATTCTCCCAGAGTCAAAAGTTGCGTTTAAATTTTTTTTTATTCAGTAGATATTATCAAATGGCAGTAACAAATCTATATTGAATAAAGCTTTTTTCCTCAAAAAAGAGGAAGTTGTGGAGAGCCATGATCATCCACAACTTAAAGGGATGACACATAAACAAGGAGAAAGAGAAAAGGAACTTTCTGAAATCTATTATGCATGTGTATTCATATATTACAGTCAAAGAACGAATCAGAAAGGAGTAAGTATTGCGGACAGTAACAAAAAGAGGAAGTTGTGGAGAGCCATGATCATCCACAACTTAAAGGGATGACACATAAACAAGGAGAAAGAGAAAAGGAACTTTCTGAAATCTATTATGCATGTGTATTCATATATTACAGTCAAAGAACGAATCAGAAAGGAGTAAGTATTGCGGACAGTAACAAAAAGAGGAAGTTGTGGAGAGCCATGATCATCCACAACTTAAAGGGATGACACATAAACAAGGAGAAAGAGAAAAGGAACTTTCTGAAATCTATTATGCATGTGTATTCATATATTAAAGTCAAAGATGGAATCAGAAAGGAGTAAGTATTGCGGACAGTAACAAAAAGAGGAAGTTTTGGAGAGCCATGATCATATACATCTTAAAAGAACATGACACATAAAGAGAGAGAAAGAGAAAAGAAGTCCTCTGAAATCTATTATGCATGTGTATTCTTATATCACAGTCAAAGATGGAGTAAAAAAGGAACAAGTATTGCTGAGAGTAACAAAAAAGAGGAAGTTGTGGAGAAACATATTCATTTATATCTTAAAAAGACTTGGCACATACAGAGAGAAAAAGGATGTCCTCTGAAATCTATTATGTGTGTATTCTTATATAACAGTCATGCATAGAGTCAGAAAGGTGCGTAGCAAAAGAGCGGAAGCTGTGAAGCTGTTCGTCTATATCTTGAAGGGTGATAGCATGAATAAGAGAGAGTCATTGATAATCTATTTTACATGTACATATGCATTCTTATACCACAAATTTAAAGAGGGAATCAGAAAGGAGCAAGTATTACTGAGAGCAGCAAAAGAGGGGAAGCTGTGAAGAGCCATGACTGTCCATGACTTGGAAGGATACGGTGTGCAGAGATATAGAAAGAGAGTGAAAGAAAGTTTTTGGAAAGCAATTTATTTGTGTGTGTATGAGTGTTCCTCTATTCATTAAGCCAAATAATTTGGTAGGAATGCTGATAAGTTATATACCTACCGGGATGATTTCTAGTAGAAAAAATCTGGCAACATGATTACCAAGTCAGGCAAAGTGCCAGATATTTAAAACTTTATATGTCTGCTTCTATAATGCATACAAATACACATTTATACAGAAGCTTATACACCTCTACATTCTGTTAGACAAGTCAGCACAATATACAATACAGATACAAATAGATTATATACAGGGTGCGATGGATAAATTGTCGTCTAAATTACGCAAAAATGAAAATAACACTGACATTTCATTTTAACAGATATATTTACCAAAATTACACAAAAATATCTTGAAATACTAAAAAGTAAATTTATTCAATAAAATCGCCATTGGTCTCAACCATGGCCTCTACACGACTTCAGAATCTCCTGCAACTCTTCTGGACAATCTCCTTTTTTAAGTTGGTGAATTCTGCCATAATCCTTGCCTTCAGTTCATCTTTGGTGTTACAAGGAGTTTTCTTAGTGTTAACTGCACCCCACACAAGGGGGTTGCAGTCTGGGGAGTTAGGTGGCCAAATGTAAGGAGTGATGTGGTCGCAGAAATTGTCTGACAGCCATGACTGGGTTCTCCTGCTTGTGTGGCATGGTGCCAAGTTCAGACATAGGGTCTTCCAGCAGCTACCCTCTTGATAGAGAGCAGCACTAACTCCTCAAGGCACTTGATGTAGACCTCTGTGTTGAGCCTTAGGCCTTGTGGGAAGATGAATGGAGGCAAAATGTTGCCATCACTCGTGATCACTCCAAATATCTTTGTAATCATCATTAGACTCATCCAACTCTTTCTAAATCCTCTGCACTGTCCTCAGATTGACACCCAAACACTTTGAAATTTCGTATTGGAGCTTCTGTTGCAAATGCCAAGCAATATAGTATGCCATTTCCAAGTTTCTGGCGGAGTGAATTGCGTCATAGTGCTATTTTTCTAACAGACTGTGCCCATCTGACCCTACTAGAATGTGCAGTCAACAAAATAAAATCAAACTATGTGCATATGTGAAATTAAAAATATAAAATGGTGACAATTTATGCATCGCACCCTGTAAATTGCTTTTATTTTGGACAACAGTTTAACTTTTTCTTCATTAGGAAAGTTCAACTCATTGATAAAATTAATATAGAACTGGGTTATTGTCTGGCTCAACGTCAAACCTTTGTAGTCTCAGGCAATGTTACTTGTTGGATTCTAAGTTGAATAAGCTGTAGTGAGAAAACAAACGCAAATTTATTCAACTTGGAATGGTGTGTCCTATTGGACTTAAGTACAAAATAAATGTAAGGGGAGATAATCTATACTACAAGAATGAAAAGCTTAAAAGTTGTAATAAGTTATTATACTGCTAGCATAGGACAGTACTTCCTTGATTATTGATACCTTGATTATCGGGACTTTGATTATCTGGATGTGAAAGAAGATCCAAACATTCTTCAATTATCTGAGACTAAACCAATTTTATTTAATCTCAAACAAGTGTTTGGAGAATTTAAAAAGCCATACTCAACATTTGCTAAAAATGTTAATAAAAACAGCTCAATTAATTTTTGTTAATTTTCCTTGTTTTTCATACTGGTGAACAAAATTTCATCACATTGTGACACATATGAGTTTTGCACAAGCCATAACCCCTGGTGTGACCAATCTGTGGTAATTCAAATGTATGTTCTTTGTATGAAAACACAGAAGAAATTAACAAGAATTAATTGAACTGAGTTTTATCAGTGTTTTTATGAAATGTTGCGTATTGCTTTCTAAGTTCTCAAAACAGTTATGAGATGAAATATTAGAATGGGTTTAGTCCCAGGTAATTAAAAAATGTTTGGGTGATTTCAATTTCTCTCTTCATATCATGTCAAGTAAATCCAAGTCTATAATATTGAGATATGGATAATCAAGAAAATTCTGTAAAAAGGTTCTTTTAAAGGTTCTTAGATAATTAGTGATTTTTTTCTCCCCTCTATTTCACTAACATATAAATCTTGTTCCAATGCTTTACATGAAGATTTTTCCCAGAGATGTTTTGGTAAAATGTTCCAGTACATTCTTTATTGAGCAAAATATACAACATGATATTGAAATCTATACTTGGCAAATAATTCAATATATACTGTATCTTTCAACTTCCTAACACTCCATCACCTTCTCTGTCAAGCAAAAAAAACATTATGCTGGTGGTATAAAGGTTTACCTATTCTAATCCAATAATACACACCATCCCATTTTGGGGACAGTGGACATGGACGGGTTATAGGTTGAAACCTATAATACAGGATTTTTTTATAAACTTATAATTCTGATTTTTTTATAAGCCTATAATACCCGATTCTTTATAAACTTATTAATACTGGTTTTTATAAACCTATAATACCAGATTTTTTATGAACTTATAATTAATAATTGATTTTTCTAAACCTATAATTAATTCCAGATTTTTTATAAACTTATAATACTGAATTTTTTAAGCTTATAATTAACATCAGATTTTTATAAACCTATAATTAGTACAGAATTTTTATGAATCCTTAATACCAGATATTTTATAATCTATAATAATGAATATTTATAAGCTTATAATTAGTACCAGATATTTTTTATTAACCTATACTAATTAATTTTAACAGCCTATAATACCAGATATTTTATAAATCTACAATACTGAATATTTTTAAGCTTATAATACAAGATTTTTTTAAAAACTTATAAGACATTTTATGAACAATAATGGATTTTATGAGCCTATAATGCCAGATTTTTTATAAGCCTATAATACTGAATTTTTATAAAACTATAATACCAAATTTTTTAGAACCTATAATTCATAATAGATTTTATGAGCGTATCAGAATTTTTATAAACTTATAATACTGAATTTTTTAAAGCCTATAATACCAGATTTTTTTTATAAACCTATAATTAATAATGAATTTTCATTAACCTAAAATGAGATTTTTATAAATCTATTAATAATACTGGTTAAATAGGTGAAAAGAAATATCTTTCTTTTTTAAATGAAAAATAATTAAAATGACAAATGCTTATGAACCAGAAGAGCCTACACATATGCACAGAAGCATAGGTACAAACAGAAACGCATAAGTAGACAAATGCAATCAAGCATACACACACACAGAGACAATAATATAAAAGACCTGCTTCACACTCCTCTCCATACTTTTAAAAGGTTTATCCTTTGTTTTCTGTTTAGGATTGGGTTTCTGCTTCCTTCTAAAGTCTACTTCAATTTTTTTATACTTCTAACGTCTCTCCCTGATCTCTGAATTTTTTATTTACTAATTATTTATTTACTAGTGTACCTGTGCTGTCAAAATTGACAGCAAGAAGGAATGTATTATAAGTAATATGTATTATATTGTAAGTAATTTTCATGTAATCCAAGTACAATTTTGTAATGTAAAATATTTTATTGTTAACATTAATAATTGAACAATATACAATTTATAAACATCTCAGGAAATCTATTTGTATTCTATCCTCATAAATGTTACATATTTGCAACCAAACTTTTTTTACTTTAATGTTTTTATCCTTTACCATCCATCTTTGTTTCTTTTCTGCCAACCATTCACTTCCTTCATGTCCCTTCAGGATACAGGTGGTCATGGCTCTCCACAACTTCCTATCTTTTGTTGTTTTAATTATTTTTTACTTTCTTGTCCCTGTTCTGTCATATTTTTGTTTCTTTTTGGTGATTAGTTCATTCAGGATGTAGGTGAGCATGGCTCTCCACAACTTCCTATCTTTTATTGTGCTAAGTAATTTTTGACCATTTTGTCCCTATTCTGCCATTTTTGTTTTTTTTTCAGTTGCCCAGTCCATTCAGAACGTAAGTGATCATGGCTCTCCACAACTTCCCGTCTTTTGTTGTCTGTCCATTCTCACAAACACATTAGGTTACTGATTCCTCCTATATTTTTTTTACCTTCAATATGTGTTAATTTCTCCAGGTCCTTCTCGTCATGTGCCCCAGGAATTTCAGATGTATCTCAAAAGACACATTTAGATAAATATCCATTTATATATCAATAATACATATCTTTCTCTCTATGTGCCATATCTTTTGCCATATTCAACATGTAGCTGATCATAGCTCTCCACAACATCCTGCCTTTTGTTGCTCTAGATCATTTTTAACTCCTTACCATTCCTCTTTATCCCAGTTCTGCCATCTATACACTTTTATGTGCTAAGTCCCTTTAGGATGTAGATGATCATGGCTCTCCACAATTTCCTGTCTTTTTTTTTTTGCTCTAAGTAACTATTTAATGTTTACCATTCCTCTTTATCCTGGTTCTGCTATCTATTCACTTCTTTTATATGATAGGTTCTTTCAGGATATGGACGGTCATAGCTCTCCACAATTTCCTGTTGTTTTTTACTCAAAGTAACTTTTGAATGTAATGTCAATCCTGATTTGTCTTTTTTAATCCTGTTCTTTTTATTGTCCTTTCTCCTTAGTAATTTTTTTCTGTTTCCTTCACTCTCAGTAGCAACCCCCTTTATTGCCTTGCTTGTGATGAAATGATTAAAAAAAAAACTGTTAAAGCAGATGGAAGGACATCTTGATGAGAGATGATCAGTTTCTTGATAGAACCTTTTTCTCTGGTCTGTTAAACCCTGATCTTGGAAATCTAATTGGTCTTCATGACTCCTTGGGAAAATTAAATGAGTGGTTTCCTGTTGCATTCTCAATTGTTTTGAATACAGTATAATACTTCTAGACTAGATGCCATCCAAGGCTAAAGAGCCCAGTCTTACCTATAGGTGAAGAAAGAAGAGATGGAGTCATGTCTTTCCCAACGGCATCAGTGTGAAGATGAAAAGAAAACAGACTAGGCAGGAATTTGAACTCAACTCACTGATTCCAATTTCTGGGATGTTAACTGTTAAACTAAACATACGTCCACTACTGATGACTACTCATCAGTAAAGTGGTCGTATTTTCTTTTCTTGGGTTGGGGGGGGGGTCATCTTTCAACTTTGTACATAGGGAAACAAAAGAAAAGGCTGGATACATTTAATAAAGTAGAATTTCTATTTGGTGTGGTAGGTAAGTATTGTGTAAACATACAACAGGGCCCTCACCCGCTTTCCACCAACCAGACATGAAATCACACATCACATCACTATTCTGGTGCATGCCAGTGTGCACCAAAAACCAGAAAATTTGGAATAACTTCTGCCATATCACACTAACAGATCTGCTCTTTCCTTCAACTCTTCCTCCTGTCAACTCTGCCCATCCCAATATTATGATGTGCGGCTGGCAACTCAAACAGGCAACATTGGAACTATAAGAGCGACACTCTGTTCCTGTTAACGGATAGTCCAGAACTCAACTCACTCTCAACTGTGACCGTTAATAAAGACCTATCACTGGAACTCCTCAATGTCCTGTTTTGTTGTCACTTGTCCCCCAAACTTTTTTTTTAAATTTATTTTGTTCTCTTTTGGTCAAATGGGCAATCTGCTTTGAAGACCTGTCATATAGGACATAAATGAATGGAATTGTCCATTTATATAAATAAGCGAAGTTGAGAAGAATTAGGTCAACTGCTAAGTGTACCTTCGTGTAGTAAACCTTCTGTTTCATTACTTATCTACAAGTTTGTCTTCCTTATTTATTTTCCTCTGTTATCTTGAAAACACAAAATACAAGACCATACCTCATAGATTTAATTGCTGGTCATAAAACACTTGGAACTGAAATAAATTCTTACTCCATCCACTTCTACATGGACGTTCCAATTATAGTGTGAAAGCTGTAGTTTATTATGAGAAACATTTCATGAGGAAGCAACATTTATTTCACAAGCAAAGCAAAAATAGTTTTGTTTGTCATTATCAAAACTCAGTATTATTCTTGTAGAATCCCAACCTTCTTCTCCCATAAAAAGTAATATTTCAAATGTGGAAATCAGTTTTACATTGTCATTATGTAATCATTGTCAGCAGCTGCTCGTATCAGGATTATCATCCTCTCTCCCTATTTTCTTTCTCCTCCACCCCGGGTGGTGGTGGTGGCAGAGATAGTTGGGAATTAAATGAGAGTTTGACAAGGCCCTTTTTGAGAAGTCCACACACTTGGCCAGAAACACTGCTCTCGTGGCTCAAAGAGGATTGAGATCTGGCAAACCCAGTTGCATCGGGCTGTCAAGGTTTGCTTTAGTTACACCAACCTGACTGGTGCTGCCTTCTTTTCGATTCTTTTGCTTTTGAAACAAAAAAAAAAAAAAAAAAAATTTTCTTGGAAAATTTACCCAGACTTGGTTATATCTTTAAAATGTTTTACATATTTACATAACTACTTAAGAGAAGTTTTAACATGGATTTTGATTAATCTGACAGATTTGTATCACTTTAAATATTATTTTAAGCAGATGCTCATATTTGAGTAGACGTTCCATTAAACAGTATATTTATATATTTTCACCTACCAGCTTGAATATTCGAGAAAAATAACAAAAAATGTTTAAAGTGATACAAATCTGTCAGATTAATAAAAATTCTCTTTGCTTGGACACTAAACTATGTGGAGATATGAAATGAAAAAAAAACAACTTTGATTTACTACTATGTTGATTTATTTGTTTTTTATGACTTACCAACCCTTTGCAGGTTATTTAAAGCCAGAAAATATTTTTAGATTCTAAGAATTTTTTGGAGATAATCATGATTTACTGATACAAGTCCTACTAATTAACTCATAGCTGGGGGGGGGGAGGTGGATTTATATCTTTCCCAAGGGTATTTGTACATAAGTAACAAACCCAATTTGAATTGGAACTCAGCTCTGATTTCCAATTCAGAGCCATTATCCATGGCAACACCAGAACATCCAAGCTTACAGTACCTAGTCTTCCCAAGTGGTCATCCAAATATGTACAGGACAAGCTCAACATTACTCAACTTCATTTGCTACCATGTTGAAGCTATGAACTCATAAACCCTTTCACTAGAAACTGTAACTAATGTCCTCTCAGCCTAGCTGCAGTATAAACCATAGATGAGCTTTGTGGCTGCTGAACAAACATAAATGTGTCTGAGAAGGCGTCTACAACAGGGATTGGTTAGATAGGCTTATTTCGATATGAGTGGCCAGCCATCTATAATTATATATAATTTTTAATTTTCTGAAACTTTTTAAACTATTTTTAAAAACTATTTCGGTATGGGATTTTTTTTTTTTTGAAGCACATGCACAAACATTTGAGGTTAATTATTTTAAATTAAGAACAGATACATAATTTTATTAATTTATATAAATCTGGTCTGGTGTTACTGCTATTCATCTTGAGGTTCTTGACAAAATCCAAAGAAGGATAATGTAATTGATTCTGACTTGACGTCTTAATTTTCTCACTGATGTGAAAAGGCTTCCCTCTGTCTTTTCTACAAATATTCCCCCCCTCCCGGTGCCCCAACTACATGAATTTAACCATGCTACTAGATTGGCATCTAGGTCCCACCCATTTAATTTTGAAATAGCTAAATGCAACCGCCACTTCTACTCCAACAGTTTCTTTTCTCACACTTCCCGCCTGTGGAACTCCCTTCCATTTACTTGCTTCTCTGTTAACTACAATCTTCCAAGATTTAAATACAATGTCAATCACCATCTTCTATCTTATTGAATCCCGTTCATCTTTTGTCTTTTCCTCAATCCTCCCTATACTCAGTCTTTTACAAGTTAATTCATATTTTCAACTGATGTCCCAAAGTTCCTTTCACAATAAAAGTATTCTGTAAATAAACTTGTTGCTGTCCCCCAGAGATAAAAAAAATATATCAGTTATATCCAACAACTTTGTAAAATTCAGGGATCAATCTGACACTATATCAGTATTATAAACAGGACCCCCACTTCCAAATTGATAAGGCTTACAGCCATAAAACTTTCAAACAACAATTCTTATACAATCACTGAAGTTAATTGACATCAAGCCTGGTCAGTACTGAGATGGGTGACCACTTGGAAATACCAGGTGATGTAAGTGTTGATGCATAGGTGGTGTAATGTAATAGATAACAGCTCAAAATTAGAAATCAGAGAGCAGAATTTCAATTCCAGTTGGCTTCATTATTTTCACTTATATGCAAATACACTTGGGGAAGGTATGAATCTACCTCTTCCCCACCAGCTATGGGTTAATTAATAGGCCTTCTATCAATAAATCATTATCTTTAAAAAAAAAAAAATTTACAATCTAAAAATATTTTCTCGCTTTAAAAAGGTTGACAAGCCATAAAAAACAATCTAAAATGCTAAAAAAAAAAAAAAAGTCAATATTTTTTAATTTGGCAAATATTTTGGCTCCAGTAGGGTCTTAAAAATGCTAACGTATAAAATTATCATTCCTCACAATTTTTTTCGATTTTTACAAGTGGACCATTTTATTTAAGTAGTGTCAAAGAAAGCAGTGATATAACCGAGTTTAAATGGTATCTGCTGTTTAGCTTTCATTGCCTAATATGTAATGATAAAAATATGAACTGGAGTCACGTTCAAAACTTCTTTGGTATTTTATTCATCCCTGCAGTTTAACTGATGGCCATAAAGAAGAAAAAAAGTAGAAAAGAGACTTGAGCATCAGCATGATATATATTTAGAGATACCCGATAAAGGCCATAAAGAATCTGCAATATTATTGGTCCTGACTTGGCATCTCGGCTTCAGTCACTTTCCCACTGCCATAATGTAGCTTCCCTGTGCCTTCCCTCAAAATACCTTCATGGGAATTGCTCAGATGAATTTTCCTCTATGACACCTAGACTTTATGAATTTAAGCACAGTACTAAATAGGTAGCAAGGTCTCATCATTTTACAGTTGAATTGGCTGCTAGATGTAACCACAAGTTGTATGCAAACAGTTTCTTCTCTTGCATTTCTCGCTTGTGGAACTCTCTTACAGGTTCTAGATTCCCAGTCAACTTTGATCTTCAAAAATTTAAATGCAATTGTTGTCTCCTGTCTTCTTAATTCCTGTTCTTTTATTGTTTTCTCACATTAAAGTTTTTTTTTTCTTGTATACTCTCATACTCAGTGTGATATAGCAACAACTCTTAGAAGCTTATTTTAACTCATTCTGTTTTAGTGCTGAAAAACGTTTCTTTTATTGTGATGGATGGTTACAAGATGGGGAGATGGAGCGTATTAGTAGCTTTATTGACTTGCTTGGAGGTGAATGATTAAAAAAACATTTGCAAACTTTCAAAAGAGCTAAGAACACTGAAAGATGCAATATGCAGAATAGTACTATCACAAACTTTAGAAAATTGCAAGAGCTCTTGAGAGGTTAAAAAAAAAAAAAGAAATTACTTTTGATACACATTTATATTTATAAAACAGGCTTCATGGACTATTTGATTTTCTAATGGCATATCCATATTTAAAAATGTTTAGAAAACAGACTGATTGATATCTTGTGAACTCTTAAATGCAAATGATTGGTATAACAATTCCTTAAAATAAAAAAAAAGAAAATCTTATTTTTTCCAAATTACCATGGAATAATAATAATAATCATCTAGAAAAAGAAAGTGTTGAATATTTTTACAGTAATTATTATATCAATCCTAAACAGATGAGAAACAGATGGCTGAGAACAATAGAGGAGGGGGTGAATGAAAAAGAGAAAAGAGAGGAAAAGGAGGAGTGAGAAATTAAAGAGAAATGGTGTAAGGAGAGTTCAGAAAACTAGAAGTGGACAAGAGAAAGGAAACTGGATAAAGAGGGAGAGAGGAATAAAACTGGTGAAAAGAGCAAAGAAAAGAGAGAAAAAGAAATTAGTAATAAATTTGGGAGGTGGGGGTTAAATGAGATGAGAAGAAGAAAGGAGAAAACTGAGAAAAAAGATGTGGATGGAAAGAGAAAAATAAAGAAGAGAAAGATATAGGAAAAAGATGGGGAGGAATGAGAAAACAGAAAAGGTAAACAGGGAAAGAAAAAGAAGAGGAAGATGATGAAGAGCAGGAAGAAGAAGGAAGGAAAGGAAAAGAGAGATGACAATGAGGAGGAAGAAGAAGAAAGAAAGAAAGAAAAGGAAAAGAGAGGATGAAAAGAAAGAGGAGAGAGATAAGAAGTGAAAAAGGAAAAAGATAGATCATGAGAAAGAAGAAATAAAAAGAAAAGAGATAAGGAGGAGGAGGAAGAAAAAAAGAAAGAAAAGGAAAAGAGAAGCTGAAAAGGAAAAAGGAGAAATAAGAAGAGAAGAAAAGAAAAGAGAAAAAGGAGAAAGAAAAAGATAAAAAGGAAGGAAGGAATGATAGGATGAAAAGGAGGTAAGAGATAAAAGAAAAGAAAAGAGAGATGAGAGAATAAGAAGATGCGGAAGTAGAAAAAGAAAGTGAGGATGAAAGGAAGGAGGGAAGAGATAATAGAAGAAAGAAAAAGAGAGAGAGAGAAAGAAAAGAGATAAAGAAAGAGGGGAACTAAAATGAAGAAAAAGAAAAAGAGAGGAAGAAAAGGAGGAAGAGAGAAGTAGAAAAGAAAAAAGAGAAAAATCAAAAAAGTAACAACAGATGAAGGACAATAGGAAAGAATAAGTGTAAAAGAGGGGATTAGAGAAAGAAGGAAAAGAAAAAGATAAAGAAAGCAAAGAGAAAACAAAAAGGAGTGAAAAAGAAATGAAACAAAAAAGAAAGGAAAAAAGAACTGATAATGAAAGAAATTTGACAGAGAAGGAAAAGAAAGAGGAAAGGGAGAAGAAAGAGAGAAGGAAGAAAAAATGAGAGCTTAGAAGGAAAGAAAAAAGGAAGAAAGCAGAGAAAAAGGAGAATGTAGAAAAATACAGTGGGGAAAGAAGAGAAAAAGTAAAGGGAGCAGAAAAGAAAAAGAAAGAGGGAAAGAAGCAGAGAAGGTAAAGAAAGAGAAGAAAGAAGAAAGAGAGCAGAGGAAGAAAAGAAAGGGGGTAGAAAGGAGAGAAGGTAAAGAAAGGGAACATAGAAAGAAAAGAGAGAAGAATGTGTGCAAAGAAGGAAAAGAAATGTGAAGGAAGCAGAGAAGGTAAAGAAAGACAACAGAGAAAGAAAAGTATATGGAAAAAGCAGACAAAGAAAAAAAAAACCCCAAAATATTTATTTCAAGTACATCAAAGTCAATCCAGTATTAAAATCTGTTCGCTGAAAGAAAGAATAAAGATTAATAAAAAGAAACTCAGCCTTTTTCGTTCTTTCTTCTTTTTGTTTTTTAAACACTTTGGCAAAGATCATTCAACAGAAAGAAAGAAAGAAAGCAAGACAGCATAAGATGTTCAGTTGGTTAGCTGTTAATAAGTTAGTAGAGCAAAAATCTTTGAAGAACTAAAAAAAAAAAAAATAACAAAATAACAAAAAAAAAACACAGAAAAATTTTCACTCCAAGTGAAAGCAATAAACAACACAAAAAGGGAAACAAAATGATCAGTGAAAGCATTTAAGGATTTGTTTTTTTTTTTTTTTTTTTTTTTTTTTGAGGAGCAACTTTTTGCAACTCTCTAAGAAAGAATGAAAGCAAACGATGCATTTTATGTTTGATAAATTTTTTTTTATGTTTTCTTTTTTTTATTATTCATCAAATGTTTTCTTTACTGTTTAGTCATCTAATCAAGGCTTCTTTTGGAATTCAGGCCTCTTCCACTGATTCCAAGTCTTTGGAGAATTTGGTAAACAATTTTGGGTGTGAACCAGTTTGTATATTTTAGATTGGTGCAAAAGGTAGCGATGCTTTTACTTCCATACGGATTGTACACGTGAGGAAGGCTGAAGAATGAATTGGCTGGAATATTGTGATAATAAAAAGAAACAAAAAAAAAAAACAGATGAATAGTTTCCACAATTCTTGTGACAAAAGCCGCTTCCAATTGTTTAAAAAAGCCTGTCACTTTTTTTCCATTTCAGTCTTTGTATAATAAAACATTGTTTGCTTATCTACATAAATATAGCAAATTTTACTATATATATGTCAAGATGAGATAAATTTCAAAAGACATTTTCTTAGAACTGACTTTAAGTTTTGCAGATATCCACTTCTCAGAGTCAGATAAATCTACTGAATTCATTAGGAAGTATTATATATATATATATATATATATATATATATATATATATATAAAATGAATACTAGTTAGATTCTAGACAAATTTCAAACTTGCTTAAAGCTAAAAACTTCATCCATCACATAACATTTAAAAGTTAAAATGATAACATTTAATTATTTGATCTTTAAATTTTTATCATTTCACTGGTTGTAAAAAAAAAAAAAAAAAAAAAAAAAAAGATACAGTTAGGGTACAAACTTAAATTGACCTATCAGCTCATAAAAAAACAGGAAGAATTTTTTTAAAACCATTTATGTAGATTAGAATTCAATAGACCTTTTACTCACAATATTTGTCAGAATAAAAAAAAATATTGATATTAAATATTTTTTTTCATCATTTTAGGAGTGGGAATCTTGTTCATAATATAAATACTGTGTCAAATCTATCCCTGACTTCATAAAGAGTTATATGTACATGTCAAGCCTGGTTGTACCAAAATGGGTGACTCCTTACAATTACCAGGTGCAGTAAACTTGGATGTGTGGGTGGTGTAATGTGAAATGGCTTGAAATTGTAAATTGGAGAGACAAGTTTCAATTCCAGTTGGGTTTGTTATATTCATTTATGCACAAATAGCCTTGGGAAAGGTAAGAATCCACCTTTCCCACCCCTCAGCTTTTTTGTTCTCCCTCCAATATGAGTAGATAGGTTTGCCTATCACCTGGTTCACCCTCCTCCCTGGTCTTTTGAACAGGAGTAGAGGTTTATATTGTGATTCATAGAGGTTTATATTGTGATTCATATTTAGGATTGAGTTTCCATTTCCTTCTAAAGTCTTCTCATTCTTTTTCACTCCCAGTAACCTCTTGCATCTTAGTAGCATTATTACCTTACTTGGGGTGAATTGATTAAAAAGATAGTAATGACAATTATATTTATTTCATTTTTCAACTGAGTTGGTTATATTTTCTGCATGAGTAATGGCTTTTTCTATACAATTAACTCCACTGTCACATGTAAATAAAGAATTCTGCTTTTGAAATCATTAAAAATAAAAATATCAAAAGTAAAAATAAGAAAATAAAAGGAATAAAGAGTAATCTATTTGCAGCTTCCTTTTACAAACATACTGAGTAGTACTTCCTGTTGCCTTAAAATGGAATATTTCATTACTAAGTAGGGAAGATCAGGCTGCATGACAAATATATATGTATATTTTTTCACACATTGTTTTATATTATAAAATAGATTCTGTCTGGATCATACTATACTTGAAGCTAAAATGATCACAATTAATAAATCACTGTAAATATCACAAAGAATAAAATTAGTAATTTCATTATTCATGTTGTAGAGTAGGACTCAGCATGCTTCCTGCTCTTCCCTATTCCCTACTACAGTCATAATGGACTGTTCCTATTTATAAATAGGGCAAGTAGCCACATTAGAGGAGGATTTGAGTAGTATTTGATTTACTTAAGTTATTCCATTCTCTGTATGAGTATTTAATAAACCTTTTCTTTGTTTTCCCTACCTAGTCTTGTATTTCTTCGATACTTACTATGGCCTTCCTAATTCTTGGCTATTTTGAACAAAGACAGCATTACAACAATTCAATATTAATATTTCCAGTGCGAATTTCTGGGATGAGGAGTTATCATAATCTATATTATTTAATATTTATAATAATTGTGAGTTGTGGGCTGAGTAGTACAAATTTAAACATACGGCAAGCAATAACCAAGCAGTACAAAATAAAAACTGCGCTGATTACAATATTACTTAACCCATATCTAGGGGGGAAAGGTGAATTCATACCTTTTGCAAGAGTATTTGCACATAAGTGAATATAAAGAACCCAACTGGAATTGGAAGTTGGCTCTTAGATTTGCAATACCAAGTTGTCATCCATTATGCCATCAACATATCCAAGCTTATGGCACGTGGTATTCCCAAGAAGTCATCCATCTAGGTATTGAATAGACCTGATGTTGCTTAACTTCAGTGATTGGACAAGAAACAGAGTTTCTGTGTGACATGGCCATAAGCCTAACAAGAACAAGGCATCTCTAGACATGGACCCTGTGGTAGGAGAACAATCTAAAAGGTTCAGTTCAAAATTCCCTTACGGTTATGTGGATCGACAAGCACCTGAAGAAGACTGGTTGGCAGAACAGGTGAAATGTTGTGATAGTAATAACAACAAAGATGAGGACATTAGTCTGAGTGTGAATAATAATATTTCAAGGCTTTAATGCTATTAAAAAACATTAATCATAGACTGATATTTGAAACAGTTTCCGATAAAATTTTCAAAGTTTTTAAAATAATTTTTTATATCACAGCAGAAAAAAAAATTCTTTTTGTAATTTATATATATATATATATATATATATATATATATATATATATACACACACACACACACACAAACACGTTTCATTGAATAATCTGGACATAATATGTCCATTTTTATAATGATCCTTTCTAATTCTCTAATCAATTTCTTAATGTTGCTTCCTTTCCCAAATACTTTCAGCTGCCTCCGAGATCATTTCAGGGGTGAATTGCTAAGACAAAACTGAATGTAACTTTGTTGCGATTTTTGTAAACACGTATGAATGCACTATGTCATATTTATTTTAAAATAACCATTGTGGCTATGGTATTTTTTTGTAAATTTAACACAACTAAATCATATGCAATAACGCTTCTTTGTCAACTAGTGTTTTGGAAAAGACAAACATTACATACCAGTTTAAATGTCCTTTGGGAGATTGTATCTCTGACAAAAAAGTAAGTACATATGTTAGCTTGATGACTACAACATTATCAAGACAGCTTACACTCTATATGTTGGATACAAGTTCTATCACACAATATTCAAAGAGATATTCCTGACCAGCTTCACAATACAAGAAAATTCTTGTTAACAACACCAATATACTACACCATGAAAATAACAAAAACTTTAAATTCTCAAGGCCCTCTATGTCAAAAGCAACCAACCAACACTAAACAAAATTTATCATGAGTATAGTAGCAATGCTTTAAAATGTATTTGACCAACATTTAATACATTTGTATTTTTACCATTTCTGGTTACCCACCTTACATTATGAATGCTTGTTTACAGAGGAGATTGAAGGCACCTGGGAAAGTGGGCGGGGGACTATGGCGACTTCCTTAATGAATTTCATCTGAACATCAAGAAATTCATTAGAGAATTAGAAAGGATAATTATAAAAATAGATATAATATGTACAGATTATTTAATAAAACATTTGAATGAAGAAAAGCTGCATATATATATATAATTTTAAGCTTTTGTGTTTCAGCACCAAACTGTGCCTCTTCAGGTGAAGGTATATAACTGGGAAAAACAGTTATTTACCATTGCCTGAAAAGGTACAGTTTGGTGCTGAAAGACGAAACTCTTGTGTAGCGATTTTAACATGTTTCTGTTTTAATCTTTTATAATATAAAGCTTTACTCTGTATTGAGCCCTCTTTTAAAATTAAATGCTATGGACATTAGAATTATACTCCATTTGTACTTATATGTATAAATATATATATATATATATATTACATTTTATTTTTATACATTTTAAGCACTTTGTTTTGAAAGACACTAAAATCTAATCTCTTTGAAAAAGAAGAAATTTCATCAGTTCTTCTGGGAGAGGCAAGTTCTTGATTCTTTCAGCAAAAGGAAGCAGCTGTTGTTTACGTATGAAATGACGCACCAACTTTTTGAGAGAGAGTGGCCGGCTTCCAAGTTCTGTGAACATCTTCTTTTCTTCTTCGTTTACTTCCTTACAGGTAGAAATTGCATGCACATCAAAGACACTGCTAGCTTCAATTAGGAGATCAAGCAACTGTTTATCCTTACGAATCACAGGCATATACGCGAGAACACCAAATGGATCCTTCTTTCTGACAACTGTTGACACCCCAGCAAAATGCACCCAGGCTCCAGACTGAATCAAAAGAAACACGATGTCATAGCCAATAGTTTCATGGTTACTTAAATATTCAATCAAGGGAGATAAGCAGGGAGCTATATAGTTCATGACACCAGCATGAAAGTTTGGATTGGCACCAGCTTTTATCAGCAGTTTAATGATTTGCATCTGGTTCTTCAAATTGGTTGAGGCAGCTGCCATCATGAGGGCTGTACAGTCGTCATCAGTGGTTTCGTCAATATCTTGTGGAAAATAGAGAACCAGCTCAACAAGATCAACTCTGTCAGTAAGTACAGCTGTATGAAGAGCATTGTATTTATAATTTGGACACCGCGAAATACAAGCGTGTTGCAAAAGGAGAGTTCTGGCTATAGAAAGGTTTCCGGCTTCTAAAGCGATATGCAGAGCAGTTTTCTGCTCAAATCTCTCTGGACGCTGTTGGTTCACGTCTGCCCCCTTCTTGATCAGCAAGCGGACAGCCTGAATCTCATTTTCTTTTGCTGCCGTCATCAACGGTGTAAACCCTGACCGATTCACAGAATTAGGGTTTGCACCGTAGTTCAGCAAGAGATCAAGGCATTCGATGTTTTTGAGGGGGAGCAGATTTATCTCATACCCCATGAAATATCTTCTATTTGGATTGGCACCATTCTCCAATAGGAGCTTTACCACTTTCACATGGTTGTTTTCCAAGGCTAAGTTTATCGGTTCCACAGTTGCATCCTGGCTGATAGGCTCTTCCAAATCATCGGAAGCATCATATACAGTGTTTACTTCTGGGGCTGTATAACCATTGCAATCAATCGATTGAGCCATATCTGTTTTGTCTTCTGCTAAATGTTTTATTGCATTTTGCTCTCTTTGTGACTCTTGAAGGGCTTCCACTTTGCTGAAGCCGACACCATTTTGCATAGAATCTTCAAGTGAGTCTTCTACAAGCATAACTGATTTCTTTCTTAGCATTGGAGTATATTCTTTGTTGTCAATATTAATGTGTGCGCCATGTTGTATGAGGTACTTTAAGCATTTGTAATTACCCTTCTTGGCACACATGTGTACTGGGGTATAACCTTCATCGTTTTTTGCATTGATGTTACAGCCCAGCTTTATAAAATGTTTCATGGCATCCAAATTGTTTGCATAGGCAGCATAATGAAGGGGTACCATTCCCCGGTTCACAGGGCGGTTCACATCGCCTCCATATTTAAGGATCAGCTTTATGTCTTCCATTGGCATCAAGTAGGTCACCGTCTCGGCCAGAAGACGCTGAACCTGCCTCTTCTCATTTTCCTCTTCTTCAGCATTTAATTCTTCAATTGTCTTTAGTTTTTTTTTCAGTTTCTCTTCACCACCTTCCCCCTTTAAACTAATGTCATTTTCCAGTTCCTGTCAATGAAAGACAAAGAAGGCAGCCATTTACAAATATGAGCCAATGAGAAGGGAGATAAGTGAAAGGTCAAATTGACGGCACCTTGGAAGAGTTGTCTTCTCTTACAAACAAATAAACAAATAAAATTAAAAAAAAGCAATTTTAGAAATAACAAAAACAAAGAAAGCTTTTAAGAAGTGTCAAAACACAACAGAAAGCTAAAAATAAAAAAGAATTTAAAAAAAAAAAAAAAGGGTAAAAAAATAAAATTTATTTTATCAGTTGTTGTATATGAAGGCTGGATTTTTTCCCCTCTGAAAAATTTGCACTCAAATTTACGAAAAAAAAAGATGGAAGAAGTAATTTTCTGTCATTATTTTTTCTTAACCAGATTCTTCCAATACTTTTCTTACATAAAAGTAGAAAATATTGTAGAGCTAAAATAAACATAAAAAATTATAACATAATAACACTGCTCCATAATGTAATTCATAATTTTAAAAATATAATTTCACCAGATGATCCCTGACCAAAAGGGTGAAACTTAAGTTGTTATATTTTTATAATTTTTATGTTTATATACATTGTTAACAACAACATTTTGTGTTGATTAATTTTAACTGAAGCTTGCTTTTGGTCCGTTGCATCTCTCCCGTCATCCTCTTCGCTAATACCCTGCCAATGGGCTTGCTTTTGGCCCACTTCAAATTTCTCACCGTCTGAAATGGTTCTTTTGTCTACTTGAATTTGAGACTCCTGCCTTATGGCAGAATTATCTTAAGGGAGTCGGGTTGTTTAAAAATAAAGATTTGGCTTACCAGGAACTTATGCCAAAATTGTCGTTGAGATTTAAGCATATTTTACCATTTAAAAAAAAAAAAAAAAAAAAAATCTAACATTCGATGTACAACAACTGAATAAAAATCCCATGCAATTATGTTCCTTATCCAGGTCAATTCTAGTTCTAATAAAACAAAACAAAATCTTATCAAACATGTAAATATACTCAAATGTAAGAAACACTTCCGTAGCTGTGGGAGTGAAAGAAAAGTTATAATCTGAAAGCAAAGCTTTTCCTTTCCAGCAGCAACAACAATAAATAAAAATAAAAATAATAACAGTTTAACATTTAACAATGGACCCACTGTATCCAACCATGCTTGAAGATGCACAATTTATGCACACATCTGAGGCAAAATTTTATCAGAGCAAAAAAATCCCTTGAAATCAATTTTTCTTCTTTACTGAGCTTCCATACATGCAATGAGACAATTGTTAGTGTGTACTTTCATGATTTCAGTATGTCTTCATTCTTGATAAAATCCAAATAAGAATCTGCAATGTTATTGGTCCTGATCTGACATCTGTTTCAGTCACTTTCCCACCACTGTAACATAGTTTGTTGTGCCTTTTCTAGAAATATTTTCATATCAATTGTTCTGATGAACCTTTATGGTACCTAGACTTTATGAATTTAAGCACAGTACTACTTTAGATTTTATAAAGAATCTCTGAATATATACCAATATATACTGGACCATATGTGGCAACAATATTTAAAGGATGGACATATGGTACACTTATAAATATGTAAGATTCTGGCTAGAAAAATTCTTTAGCATGACACAGTGAACTATTTTTCCTAGCAGTAGATCTAGCAATTGATTCAATATATTCGTTCCACTTCATGTCAGCTCTAAAAGATGCAATGAATCACTCTCTGGGAGGTTAGCATCAACCATACTGATGAAAGGCAGAAAGGAATCTAACAGATGTTTAATCGAGAGAAATTTCATTTTGGAGGCGTTATAATTAACAAATGCCTTTGGCTTAGTTAACAGCAGTAATGTTGGATTAAAAATGAATTCATAGAAATTTATCCTGAATGGCCACCTGTCTAGATCCTTTATACTAACACGGGTGTGTATGTGTGTATATTATATATATATTGAAATATATATATATATATATATATATATATATTTCAATCTTCTATGATTCTCTCGCGTACATTCATATCTGCTCATGGCGTATCAAATGTAAACAAATGAGCACATATTATGAAATGGACAAAGTCCGATAATTATTTTAAGACATTTTTATGTTTATACATTCTTTTTATAGATACAAATATTTAAGTAAATGCTCTGTTTTATAATAAACAGTATTAAACAACATTTACCGGCCTGAATGTCCGAGAAATTTTTACAGAAAATATTAGTCCTCCAACCGATTGAAGTTCAAATACAGTAAATTCCACCTTAATATATATGCATACACACACATTTCAGTTTTATACCTGAAATGTAAACAAGAGTAATTCAGGTAGAAAACTGAAGCTAGTAGATATAGATTTGTAGAAGTACTAGATTGTCAAGAAGGTCTCACCAATTTAATGTTGAATTCGCTAGATGCAAATGTAAGTTCTATGTTAACAGTTTCTTCTCTTGCACATCTCACTTCTGGAACACTCTTTCAACTCCATGCTTTCCATCCAACATTGATCTTCAAAAATTTAAACCATCTTCTTGATCACTCTTTTGTTTTCGTTCTTTAATAATGTTTCGCTTTTTCTTATTTTTTCACTCCTTGCATCTTAGTGACTTTACTGCCTTGCTTGGGGTGAAATGAATAATAAAAGAAAGAAAATTTCACTATTTAATAAAATAAAAAAATAGGGATAGCAACTTAAATACGTGTACCCACTAAAAATACTTTATAGTAATAAGAAATGTTTAACTAACTCTGCCATGAAGAACCTTTGTTCATCAAGCAAGGCTGAATACTGCCTTAAAAATGAAGTTCTTATCAAAGACTCTCAAAATTTCATATCTGCTCAGTTTCATATCCAAAAGTAAACAAAGCAATTTCTGAAGAGGTAAAGGATTTTTTATTTATTAATCTGACATTGTTTATGACTTTAAATGTTATTTTTAGTGAATAATCATAATTGAGTAGACACTCCGCTTATTTATTAAACAATACATTTATTTATTTTTGTCTACTGGCCTGATTATTTAAGAAAAATATGAACTACGATTTCTTGAATATTCAAGCCTCCATAAATATGAGTCACTGGAATGTGCAGACGGTTCAAGCTGCCAACTGTGTCAATTAGCTCATCGTGTCAAGCACACCCAAAAAGTAATTTTATTCTCACAAATTTCCTAGCAGTGAATGATTGAATTGAAGAAAGGCAAAAGCTGAGCCCTTTTTCTTTACCTTCCTGTACCTACTGCCTGTGTTGAAATAATGTAGTTCCACTGGACAATTTTCATTGCCCTTTTTAATAAATTTTTATTATTGAAGACAATTCCACTCGCTGAGTCATCTATTTCTATGAAGATATTCATCTGGACAAAAAAACAAAAACAAAAAAAAACAAGAAAAAACAAAAAAAAAACACCATGGCTTGTTGAGAAATGAAGAAAATAAATAGTCTTTCTTCTTGCCAGGAATCACAACACAATTCACTAGACGATACAAGCAATTGTGAATTGCACCACAACCCACGGAGTCAAACCCAGCAAAGTTACCCCAGGCACAGGTGTATGTTCATAGCTGCAGTAAAAGATATTCATGTTGTGCTGTGTTTTTAGTGATTTCAAGGGGAGATAACTTCACTTTGAAATAAATGTACTCAGTGATGATTACTGAGGAGATTTTTTAAGCTTGTCTGATACAGTAGGTTAAATCATGGACAATGCAGAAAAAAAAAAAACAAAGAAAGAAAAATTAAAAACTTGAAAAGAAACTGGTCTTTGAATATTATCTTCTTTGTATTCTCTTCATAATTTTAATCATAAGAATATACACAATAAATAATAATTGAAAAGTTACCATTGGAGCTGAATCATATTCACAATCATGAGTCTTGTAACCCATTTGGGTCAGTTGTAGTAGCAGTGGTGTGTCTTGGGCAAGATCGCCTGACAGAGTCCAGTCTCTCTGGGCTGGTTTGAATTCAGAGTTTTCCTTCTCCTAGACTGGTTGCCAATCAAGGCTATAAACCAGTCTGTCCGTTTATTTACTCATAGATGGTGGGAGAAGAGATGGATTCATGCTTTTCCCAAAGGTATTTGCATGTACATCAATGTAACAAACTCGACTGGAACTCAAACTTTGCTTTCAGCGTTCTCCATCCCAGCCATTACCCATTACACCACCACTATTCCACTAATAACATTATTAACAAATTTTAAATAAAATGTAAATTTAAAAACTTTTTTAATTATATAACCAGCACTGCTAAAAATCCTCGGATTAATTTACAAAATTTATTTAACATGAAACTACTGAAAAATAATTTAATTTTCTGACCATGTACAATCAGTATATCATTTAAATTAATTGTTGTCCGAGTTTCTGGGTGGAAAAATGTTTATTATTTACATTTGGACTAATATCCTCATTTTTGTTGTTATTACAATGTGTCAGCTACTGTATCAGGCCTTCTTCAGGTGTCTGTTGATCTGGATAACTTTCAGTGAATTTCAAATTGAATCCTTTGCTTGAATTGGCTAGATGCAACCATAAGTCCTATGCTGATAATTTCTTCTCTCACACTTCTCACTGGTGGAAGTCTCTTCTAGCTTTCTGCTTTCCAGCCAACTTCAATCTTCAAACATTTAAATGCAATGTCAATCGTTATCTACTGTCTTGATTCCTCTTTTATTGTTCTCACTCCTTAATAATGTTTCACTTTTTTTTCTTTTTTCACACTCAGTAACCCTCTTGTGTTTTAGTGGCTTTGTTGCCTTGCTTGAGGTGAAATGATTTAAAAACAAAAAACTATGGGGCTATATTGTTCTTGATCCACTGTCCATATCTAAGGATATCTTGTGTTCTTTTTTTTTTTTTTTTTAGTACTGCTCTGTTATTGCTCATCCTGTTTTCACCGAGTTCAAATACACTGTCTTGCCCAGGGATTGAACCGAATTATTATGTCACTAAATTCTAGTCCTGTTTTCACCGAGTCTGAATCTGTACTACATACTGGCCCAGGAATTGAACTCACAATTAATTCAAGAATCAATGCTTTAATCCAATAGGCCAGTTGTTCCCAAACTTTCCTTTCTCTGGACTGCATTTTCAGAATTAAAATTTGCTTGTGCCTCACCAAATTTTATGTGATAAAAATTACATTGAAAAAATAAAAAACAGAGAGAGGGTTAAAGGTAGATATCTGTGTATTCAAAGTCAGAACATTATCATTGATAACTCTCTCCTCCAATTTACAGACCCTAGTTTACTATATTCTTAATACTTGATATAATTTAAAAATTACCACAATGATAAAATTGGTCAATAATTATTTATAACTATTTAGACTGGGACACACGCATGCAATTTCAAGTAATCCATAATAATATTTTAAATGTTGAAATCATATTTATTTTTGGAATATGAATTTTTTGAAACTGTTTCAAAATCTTTGCCTTTCAATCATTCCGCCTCACCTGTTATCCTTGTGTGCCGCACTGTTTGGGAACCACTGTTCTAGGTTACTGTCCTGTGGAAACAAGAACAAGATGAGATATCCCTAGATATAGACGTCATGAGAATAATCTATCCCCATAGATTAAATAAAGTGTTCAGTTCAAAATTCTCTGAAGATTACTTGGATTGAAAACCACCTGAAGAAGGCTGGAGTGCAGGACAGCTGAAATTTGTGATAATAAAAACAAAGATAAGGATATTAGTCCAAATATAAACAACATACATAGAATTTCTGGAAAGGGACAAGTTTAGAAAGAAAAATTTAAAAAAATTTAATATCGCATTTCATAAAATTGTAAATCAAAATATTTTAATAATTTTGAAAAAAAAAAAAAAAAAAAAAAAAAAAAAAAAAATTTTTTTTGTGACTATATTTTTATTAGTATTAATTTATATTTTCTTTTATTCGTTAATATTTGATTATTTTCTTTATTTTTTTCGTTTTTATTAGTAGAAAAAAATTAAAAATTCTTATTTTGTAAAATTGTAAATCAAAGTATTTTATCAATTTTGGAAGGACATAGAACAAGTTTTTTTTTTCTGGGAATTTGTCAAAGGTTTTAAAATTCTTTTTCATCTTATTTAAAATGCCAATTTTATCTGGAAAAAAATAATAAATAAAAAATGGGTAATTAATTTCAATACAAATAACCACTATTTAGAAGCACATATACTTACAACATATCTTTGGGTCTACCTAATTTCAAAATAAAAAAAATTTAAAAACACTTTTTTTTAAAATTTATCTTTTAAAAGATAAAGTATTGTCAGTTGTCATTAACTTTTGACTAGTATTTCATCTTAATTTCATTTGCTGAGAGAGTGCTGGTGATTGGGGTTCAAGCCCAGGTAAAGCTTGGGTTCTAAATGCTGACTTTTTTAATGCAAGCATTGCTACTTGATAGAGATGTGCAACATAATTTTTCCTTCCTCTTCTGGCCTTATGCCAGACTAAGATAAGCTGAAACAAACAGTGAAAAATTGGGGGAGAAAAGCATCACGGCAAAAAGGCTCAAAACAAAATCTCCTTGAAAATGACGTGCAGATCTGGGTAGGGTATGAAGACAGTGCAGATTAACGGGACATGCATGCAAGTTTTATTTTTCTATTCAAACTTGAAACCAGTTTCTTTGGGAATGCTTTGGTTAAAAAAAAAAAAAAAAAAAAAAAATTTTGATGAAGAATTTAAAATGCTGTTTGAAGAAGAAAAATTGGTGAATAATTTTACCTGATATAGAAATTTTGTACACATTTGGGAAAGAAAATATTTTAAAATTTCAGCAAATTATTATTCCATGGTAATTTTACCAAAAAATCAAAAATAATAGCAACAACCTGTTTTTTTGATTTGCTGTTTTTGTTTTCTGAAAGCAGATTCTGCTACTTTGAGACATTTGCAGCTACTTAGTTTCTGTGATTATCTAAAGGATAATGGGTTTTTTTTAAGTGAAGTGGAATTGAAATTGATACATCTAAATAACAAAATGGTATAAAGAATATACCATCAATTTAGTACTGTCAATATCTAGACAGGCAAATATCAAAATTATATATATCACACACACAGACTGTAACAGATACATAGTATATATACTATCTACATAGAGAGATAGACAGAAACAAATTGTAACAAAAACAGTGATCAATATAGAAACAGATTGTGACAAATGGATTATGATAGAAACATATTGTGATTGATAGAAACAAAAAAAACTAATGCAAATAGACCTGAACAGATTATAATAGTTATCATTTGAGATTATCTCGAATAAAGAGTTAAACAGATGACAATTATTTACATCAATTTTTATAATTTTGAAAAAATTAAAATCATAACCATTTTCAATTTTCTGCATTGTGTTTATAATTTTTTTTTTTCTCCACAAAAATCAACAAAATTCATTTATTAAATAATGCTTTATTACTTTCTCTGAAATTACCAAAATTAATTTTAGTATTCTGGTATTTTTCAGAGATATTACAAGTTTCAAACAACATCAAATAATCGAGTGTAGAACTGTTTTGATAAACATCTACTTTGGAGTGATTTCTCTGGTGTGCTGTTCAACAGTGAGAAATGGTTTAAAGGAACCATGGCTTAAAATATAACATGCAAAATATGGGCCAAGAAAAAAAAAATTCATAAATTCAGAATAACTGTAGTATGACAAACAAATAAAATCTCTGTGAGAAATTATGGTTCACCACAGCTTCCTTTCTTTTGTTGCTTTCAGTAGTTCTAGCTACTTTACAACCCCACTTTGTCTTTATGTTTATGTTCTTCCATCTTGCACAAGAAATTACCTACTGTTCTCTTTTCTTGTCTTTGGTGCACCTAGTGAGTGTCAAATTCTCCAAGGTTTCTTTCCTCTTTGCATGTTCCATAAATTTCAACTGTCCCTTTCTGATTATGAAATCACATAATTAATAATTATCAGTCCTTTTCATATATTAAATTTATATGGTTTAGCATTTATGGGACAATTTGAATTGCATTTTAATGATTTATACTAATTGACTGGTTAGTCATTGAGAAATTGTTTTTTTTATATTTTTGTTTAAGCAAATGAAATTTTTATTGTTTTTCTGTAAATAAAAATATATAGAGTTTATAAAAGCCTGGCCTATTTGATAATTTTAGACATAAAATGTGTTTTGTTTTTAAATAAAAATCAAATTTACAAAAACACATTGTTTCTTTTAAAGTGTTGCTTCTGAGGTTTGCTTTTTTTGTTTTGTTTATTTTTTTTTTTATAGCTTATCAACCCTTTGTGCATTATTTAAAGCCAATATATTTGGGGAGGTTGTAAATATCTTTTTTTTTTTGCAAGAATATTTCATTAAAACCTTTTGGAGATAATGATTGCTCTATATACAAGTCTTACTATTTAACCTATAACTATAGAGAGGATATGAATTCATTACCTTTCCCAAGGGTATAAAGGAATGTAATCTATTTGACTGGAATTAAAAATTGGCTATTCAGTTTTGGCAAACTTGGACCTTCATACCTGCAAAATGACTTTTTAAAACAATAAAAACTTTGCCAAGGAGTGAAGGTAGTTAAAATAATAGTGGTGTCTAGGGAAAAACTGTCCTTTTGCACTGATTTCTTATTCTGACTTACTATCCATTTTACCAGCTGCATAACCTGCTACTAAGAAAAACTTTATTGTGATTATTATTGGTTATAACTTCTTTTCTTATATATATATATATATATATATATATATATATATATATTTATTTACAACTATTCTGAACATCTCCGAGTAGGCATGCTGCTTTTTAAAAACAGTGAATTACGTCTAGTTAACCTGCACATTTGAGATACTAATGATGTGCAGGTTTGTTCCCTGCCAGAGATTACATTTTCTTTATTAAGTCTCTTGAATGTGAAGGCCAGTAGACATAATTCTCATGGTTTAGAAAAAAAAACAAAAAAAAAAAAACAGCAGGGTATTTACTTAAACACTTGAGTTGTCAGAAATAATATCAGACAAAAAAAAAATAAAAAATAAAAGAAAATAATAACTGAATTTTTTTTTATTACAACATATTTTATTATTCTTGATATCATTAGTGTTATATTAGTAATATTATTAGGTTGGTGCAAAAATAATGATGTAATAAAGTTGTTTTTTGATGTATTTTTAATGTCAAAAAACGACATTATTACGTCATTATTTTTGCACCAACCTAATAATTACTCTTTTGATTTTCGAGAAAAAATAGAGTTACCTCCCTTGATTTTCTAATGCCCCCTTTTTGTTTACTTACTTTATATTTTAACATCAGCATCTTTCTAAATTAGAATTTATATTTCTTGTTTTCAATCTTAAATACTAATCTGGGCCTAAATTCAAATTCAAAATTAAGCTACAATTCATTTAAATATTTTATCTCCAATAATATTCCACCCCAACAATAAATTATCTCGTGAGAACCAAAAATTTAAAAAAAAAAAAAGTGGTGTCAAGCCAAAATAAAATAAAAATAATAATCCCAGCACATGACAATTGTTCGGCATGAAACCGAGTTTTTCAGTTAATGTAAGGCAGTATGTATATTTCTTATATATATATATATATGTATATAAAAATATATATATATATATATATATATATATATATATATATATATATATATAGTTAAATATAACAGACAACAAATGTCTATCGTGTTTGATCATGGGTCATTCTAAACTTTGTATGGTTGCTTTAATTTTGGGAGGAAATAAAGACAAAAATTGTCCAACATGTGGATATTTTTTTATTATGCTGTTCCTTGATCTAAGCTTCAGAGTGGTTATATGGACATTAAAACAAAGATATTTACCAAAGATGATATTCTGTTATATTGACATAGAAGATTGCTATGCGATGATAACAGTTGTGCAATACAGATGCAGGTCGTAAATTCATGATGTCGTTCTATGACATCATACCACATGAGAGACCGAAATATTAACAGAACCATATATCGAGATGCAATGTAAAGCTTAGATCAAGGAACAGCTCATGATCAAACATAATAGACATTCATTGTCTGTTATATTTAACAATATATGTTTGAATAATGATCTGCTGCCCCAATACAATATATATAATAAAAAGCTCAAATACTAGTATTTCATGGTTATAATTTATTACATTGGAATCGTAATCATGATCCAATTCATCAGACCTACAAATTCAAAAAGAAATCGGAAAATATAACTCCAGTATATATTAGGTTGGTGCAAAAATAATGTCGTTTTCTCAGATAGTAACATATGTGAGAAAACGACATTATTTTTGCACCAACCTTTTATATATATATATATATATATATATATATATATATAGATAAGGGGCATACAAAAGACAGCTGGTAACTTATATTTATTTATTTACCCATTAATTGCCTGGTTCACACTTAGTGATTTTAGATCACTTATCGTTCTTTTCATATTTTCAAGCAAATTAGTGGAAAATAATGATAATTTCTCAACTCAAAAATTCAAACAAAAACTCAATATTTGCATATAAACTCCCAATCAAAAACATGTCTAATTTCCCTGTTTGATGATTGGCTAATTGTGTCTAATATTATCATTGACAAAAAAAAAAAAATTTCGTACTTTGGTGATCCAGTCTTTAAACAGATTTGTGCTTGAAGTAAAAATAGCACCAACATTCCACTCTGATATATATATATATATATATATATATATATATATATATGTATGTATGTCTGTCTGTTTAAAGAGTTGGATAAGTTATTAATTTTGTAAACTATATCCTATTTTTCTTAGCATAGTTCAGAATTTTAATTTCATTCTTTTTGATAATTTTATTGTTGTTATAATCTATGACATTCTGCAGCTGGACAATACAATTTTTGGTATGAAATTAACTATTTATGTATCAACAAACAGCCCTAGTAAGAATCAAATTCTGCTGTTTGATGATTGGTTAGAAAAGATTTATGGTGAAATTCTTGTTTTCTTATCGAATCATTGCCCAGATTTGTGCTTGAAGTAAAAATAGCATCAATGTGTCACTGTTTAATGAGTTGGATAAGAGAATTATTCATTTTGTAGACTATATTTTATTTTTTATTTTTGTTAATTTTATTGTTGCCACATTATTGCAGCCAATTGTTTCTTTTTTCTTGTCTAAGGGATAAAGTTTATGAAGTCCTTCAAATCCACAGAATGCAGCCTTTTGTCCACTGAAAGTGAACATTGTTTCTTCAACTGATTGTAGTTTCATTTCTGGTTAAACACAGGATGTGTGCATAGTTGTGGCCTTTGTTTAGAAATGCTCTCTGTTGATTGGATAAAAAATGTTTTCTTATTGTGCATTTCTAAAAAAAAAAAAAAAAAAAAAAAAGTGATGCTTCATCCCTTCTCACCAATGGAAATAATCTAATATCAATTGGTTCAACAGTTAAAACAGTTTCTGTAGAAAAAATTTAATCATTTACTACCCAATATGGAATTAGAATTGGTATAGTGGTTGTTATAATGGAAAAATGAAACTGACAAGCCAAGTCCAAATTCCAGACAAGGCTGTTAGCACTCACTTCTCTAGGAAAAAGCATAAATCTATTCTTTGGCAGAACTATAAGTGACTAGTAGACTGGACACTTTAGCCTTGGCAAGTCAACTAATCTAGCAGGACAACAGAATACAGGAATAGTTTAAAGAAGGATGAACATCAACAGGCTATCTTGCCTTAGACACTCATTGCTGTTGCCACAGCTGCAGTAAATGTGTGGCCCCCAACAACCCTAAAATGTGTTACCAGATGCAGTCATACAACAAAAATAAAATAGGACACATGGTTAGTTTTTGCTACTGGATTCTGGAAAATATAAGACATTGAAGTCAAAACCTAACAGCAAAAGTCTGTTACATGCTTAAACACAAACGCCAGGCCATGAAGATTGCATTTTTGCATGAAACAAACTGTCACCATAGGGTGTTGACTTCAATGTCCATATTTATATTTACATATCTATGTTTTTATATTTACTTTATTCCTGATATTGAGCACTTTAACTACCTATACCATAAAACTACATTTTTATCATATATATCACTTTAAACTATTTTTAGTGGATGCTTGTATTTGAGTAGATGCTCTGTTTATTTATTTGTTTATTAAACAGTATTTTTCATCTACAAACCTGAATTTTTGAGAAGGGAAAATTGAAGTTTAAAGGCAGTAAATTCAACCTTGCTAATCGAACGATCCTCTGTGGCTCAACTGGTTAAGAGCACGTCAGGCTAAATGACGGTTCCATATAGGATACAGGTTCGATTCCTGTCGGAGGACAAATATTTTCTATGAAAATTTCACGGACATTCAGGTCGGTAAATGTCGTTTAAATACTGTTTATTATAAAACAGAGCATTTACTTAAATATTTGTATCTATAAAAGGAATGTATGAACATAAAAATGTCTTAAAATATATATAAATAAACAATTGCCACCTGCACTAATGCAAAGCTCTTTAGTAAAATTAATTTGGAGCACTGACTGATTAGCATTTGTTTACATTCGTAAAAACAATGCACTAGATTTAGCTGTTTTCCCTCTGCCGAGTGAAGACAGCTTAGTGGTAGAAACTCACTGACACCAAATTGGTCGGGTTTTGGTCCTAGCTTGAGACATTTGGATGTCTAGTCACACTGAGGAGCTGTGATACAGCAAAATAGTACTGTCTGTGAATTTTATATATATATATATATATATATATATATATATATATGAGGGTCAGCTGGAAAGTTTATAAGCTGATGCAAATGTACCAGAATGAAACAGCTGTTTGGCCAGCTGTCCTATTCTAATAGTTGGTACCAAGGCAACATTGATACACAATATTATTTGTATATATATGATTAATACAAATATTTATCACTTAGTTGATTGATTTTATATTCAGCAAACCAACTACAGTATTTTGCAAAGAAAACTTTTTTGTAATGGTTTGGTCAACTCGTCAGGAGCAATTGTCTGCAGATTTTCTCATTTTCATTATTTTTTGCATTAAGTTAAAAAAAAACATTTATGCAATTTTTATTGGTGTTAGTTTTATTTTTTCTTCTTTTTGTGTGTATGTGTGTGTGTGTGTGTGCCTGTACATGTATGCATGTGCACATGTGTAGAATACTGTGGCTATTTTTATTTTTCTTAATTTTCTTGCCTCTTAATACTCTCTCACTATTTCTTTCCTTTTCTCCTCCTGCTCTTTTGGGTCTGATGATTCAAAAATCTATTTCTGGTAATATTTTTTTTCCTCAAAAATGTATAGCTGGTAATATTTTAAAAAATGTATTGCTGGTAATATTTTTTTTTTCTTCAAAAATTTATCTCTGGTAATAATTTTTTTACAAAGTATTTCTGGTATTAAAACCTATTTTTACACTTTCATAATGCTTCTTACCTTAGTTTCGGGATTAACTATTTGCCCATAGCTGGGACCCTAACAGGTGCTACCACCCTGGTTTAGGGTGAACCTGGGAACACCAGCAATTAAGGTATGTAAAGGTTATGAAGATAAAGATGACAAATAACCCTTGAGGTTAAGATTGTAGTTTTCAGGGAAGTATCTCTTGGGTGTCTGTTCCACAAAGTAATCCTTATGAAAAAGTTGCCTGAATAGAACTTCTTACATTTGGAATATGGAGGAAATGAAACTGATTCAACTCTGTGGATGTAACATGGCTAATCCTACCTGTGAAGGTCTGCAGTGGTGGAGCTAAAGAATGAAGTTCATCCGAACATTACTTAAGGAAGGTCAAAGAGTCCTCCAGTCGATACGGTGATCAAAACAAAGGTTAGGATGTTTGCCTGGATAAATTGTTGAAGAAAGACAAAAATGTCTTAGGACCTTGGGCATCACTTAATGTGCAAATGTTCTAAGAAAGCTAAACAACCAACAATATTTGTGCATCTGTTTAATTTTATGGCAGTGTAAAGCAGTTGTGGCTTGTAAGTGTGACATTTGTGCAAAGCCATTCTTATTCTTGGAGAGAATTGCATGCAAATAAAAATTGACAACACCAACAAGCAGCATGAAACAAGGAACAATTTTACACAGTCAAAGATTAAAAACAAAATAAAACATAAACAGTGACATAAAATAAGTACCAGAATCTCTCAAAGACATCCTCGCAGAACCTCTTTCATTAACTTCTGGGAATAGCATAAAGAAGACTTTTAGTTACCTAATAGAAGCATGGGAAATTTGTTGGTGGGGGGACTTCTTTGTCCTCACTTCACTCATTAAAATCACCCTGTTTATTAATTTTGCACTTTTCCACAATTCTGATTTATTGATTCATTTTCTATGGCTTATCAACCCTTTGCAGGTTATTTAAAGCCAGAAAATATTTTTAGATTGTAAGAATTTAAAAAAAAATTTTTTTTGAGATAATGGTTTAGTGATACAAGTCTTACCAATTAACCCATAGCTGGGGGAGAAGAATGGATTCATACCTAACAAGTATTTGATAAACAAAAAAGAACTTATAATTTGGATATAAAGTGGGGGATCAATTCTATATTACAATCAATATATAAACTGATCCCTTATATTGTGGACAAGGTAATTTCTATACATTTATATTCCAGAGAATATAAATTAATCTAAAAGACACACCTGATTGATGGATTGATTTGTTTTCTATGGCTTATCAATCCACTGCAGGTTATTTAAAGCCAGAAATTATTTTTAGATTTTAAGAATTTTTTTCAGAGATAATAATAGTTTAGAGAAATGAACCCTCCCTCCCAATAGAAACTAACCCTTCCTCAGTGTACAAAGGTTGGATGTGGGGCCCAAACACCCAACCCTGTGGAACAATTTTATTACAGAAACCTCACCAGATGGCTTATGTGCCATGACATACCAGATAGAAAGAAGAAATGTACTTAGCTGTTCTTAGGTGCCTTAGTGGGAAATGTTTAATTTGTTTTAGGAAATTATCTGCCTCCACCCTAAGATTGTTAAGACTACACTATTTATGAATCCTGTACTTACCCCATCCCAGAGAACTCAAACAGAAACCAAAGAAAGTTGGTTCAATCTTTTATGATTGCATTGTTTAAAGAAAAAAAAAGTGTTCCATTCTATTTTTATTCTTTTCACAATTGCCAATGTAACATTTATTTAAAAAACAAAAAACAAACCAAAACCATTTCTTTATTTAAATTTTAATTTTCTGACCCTTTAAATGATTTTTATATTTCCACCTTTTATTAAGATCCCCTGTTTATTGCATATTCTGATCTCCCTTGTTAAGACCCCCTGTACAGCACACCTAAGAGTACCTTGCCAAATATAAAAAATTTTTTAATTAAAATAAAATAGAATTTTAAAAATTTATTATTTACACTCAGATGTAAACACAGTGGATAGTGATTTGGATTGAGGAATCAAATTACAGCCGAGATTGTTACATTCACTTACGTGCAAATACCCTTTGGCACAGTATGAATCCATCTCTTCTACACCCAGCTGTGGGTAAATAGCAGGACAGGCTGGGTCCTCTATCCTTGGAAGGGCAACCAATCTAGGAGAAGGACAATCTGAATTCAAAACATGAATGGTCAGAAACTAAAATCATCAGACCAGATTCTGGTAAGGAGGATAAGTAGAACCCCATCAGCACAAAAAACAAAAGCTGTTAAAGGGTAGATGAACTATTCAGAGTCTACTGCCATCCACCCCAACTATGGGTTAAATAGCCTCACCAACCTGCAATTGGCCAAGCAAGGCAAGTACAACTACACTCCATGGTCAGTCAAGGAGGGATTCCTCTAACAGGAGTGAGAAGGCCATTAGCTATGAACACATCTTATTGTCCTCATCTTTGTTGTTGTTATCACAATGTTTCGGTTATTATCCCCTCCAGCCTTCTTCAGGTACTCATCAATATGGGTAACCTTCAGAGAATTTTGAACTGAACCCTTCATTTAAGTAATCATCTTGATTATGCCATTATTTTCCCTTCTAGTTATATATACTATTTATAAGAGAGTCATTTGGGGAGGATCTATTGTATCTCTGCTGGTGATTGAGCTGGGGTAAAAGTAAAGATTTTGAATCTTTCTCCCCTTCATATGAGCCAAATATAATAAAGGTCACATGGATGGGCTACCAATCAGCATCAATTAAGCAATCCCCCAACCAGATGAAAAGTTGATGAAAAAGGTAAAGTAAGAGGATTCTATTGCTTGGTTCTTAGGAAAGACACCTGGGATGTTTCAGAGTTTCGAACAATAAAGAAAAGACAACTGAGTTTCAGATAACAAAGAAAGACAATTGGAATAACATGCACAAGAAGATTTTTTTTTCTTTTGAATAGATGCGTTGAAAGATTACAATGAAAATGACACAACTTTCATCTGCTTTTGTAAATGTGAGTCAGTTTATTCACATTTGGCTATCATCTGTAAGCATCTTGTACATTTTTCTAAGAAAATAAAAAAATGTCTATTTAGTCCAACACTCTGCTGTTAACTGAGTCAAGATTGAGTTATAATACAAAGAAAATGTAGCCGAACCTCGAATCACAAGTAACCTGCAACCATTAAACACATTATACTGTGAATCAAAGATTTTACAAGTGGGTTAAAAAAAAAAAAAAAAAAAAAAAAAAAAAATCCATTTCTTCTCATTTATCCTTGTGCCATACTTAGCTAAATTTTGTAAATACTGAGTGTCAAATGCTGATTTTCAAGACAGGCATACTTTCAGCTTTACTACTGCATACTTGGCATACATTCCTGGAAGTAGACAATGACTTAAATAAAATAGTTGACTCTATTGAATAAAATTAATTAACTAAAATAATGATGCAATCTCATCAAAATATTTTGACAAGTACACCTCAGGCCTCGTTGAACAATTGGATCACCATATTTGAATTACTCTTACTGTTAATTGTAATTAGATGGAATATAATTGCTTATTGAAGCACATTTCCAGGCGAGGTTATCTTATTTAAAGTATCACTTGTTACTTTCAATTCATTACTGACTAAGCAGACGATTTCCTGCAGTAAGCTGCTGTTTCTTTCTGCAGTAGACTGGTTGCCAACCAAGGCTATAGGGCCCAGTCCGTCCTGCTACTCGACCTGTAGCTGGAAAGAAATGTATTCATAACTTTCTGAAGGGTATTTGTGTGAAAGTGAATGTAATGAACCCAACTGGAATTCAAACTTGGCTCTCTGATTTCTCATTCCAAACTGATATCTTTTACATCACATCACATATCCACTGCTTTCTTTGAAGTTTGGAATCCAGAATTTTCTTTCTCTTAAACTGGTTGCCACACAAAGCCAGAGATCCCAGTTTATCCTGTTATTTAACCCATAGCTAAGGAGGAGAGGAGATGGATTCATGCTTTTTTCCAAAGGTATTTGTGCAAACTGAACACAGTTTATTAGCTTGGAATTTGAACTTGATTCTCCAATTCCATATTTATTAGACTGCCTGCATATCCCATCACAGTATTAAGGAGTCATTATGGAATCATCATAACCGACTGTAATCTGAGATTTTGTCTTGTACTAAACGTAGACGGATGCTACAGCTAGTAAATGTATAAAATATATTAGATTCTTTTGTGCCACTTGAAAGTTTAAAGAAACTGTGTGATTCGTGGATATTTGGCAACTCCTGGCTTTGAGTATCAGAAAAAGGGTGAACTACTTAAATATGCCGCTTTACCTGTGAAAAAAAATAGGGAAAGATGTTTTAGAAAATAATTTTTATAAATCAGAATTCATTAGGTCTTCCTCATCCACAACATTTATCAGAATGAAAAACTACTGATTCTTTATCGATTTAAAAGTTGGGGTTCTGTTCATAAAATCAATACAACATAAAATCGATCCCTGATTATTTGACCTAACTGTTATTTACAAATTTTTTAATCTGTTTCACCCCATGCAAGACAGAAAATCCACTAAGACCCAAGGGGTTACTGGGTGAGGAAGAATTAGGAACAGAAACATTACTAATGAGTAGGAAGAGAAAAGAATAAACCAGAGGAACAGTAGATTGTATTTTAAATTTTTGGAGATTAAAGTTGGCTGGAAAACATGGAGCCAGAAGGGAGTTCCACAAGCAAGAAGTGTGAGAAAAGAAAATGTTATCATAGAATTTACAGTAAACATCAAACTAGCTCAACTGTAAATTAATGAGATCTTGACACCAGTCTAGTACTGCGCTTAAATTCAAAAAGTCAAGGTAACCTAGTGAACAGTTCATCGGAACAATTGCCATGAAAGTATTTATAAAAATGGCAGATGCAGTAATGAATAATGGCTCAGAATTGTAAACTGAAGAACCGAGTTCTAATTCCAATTGGGTATGTTTTATTCCCTTATGTGCAAATATCCTTGGGATGTCTTCTCCACCCATATATGAGCTAATTAGTAGCTCTTGTAACAGTAAATCATCTCCCCAAAAATATTTACAACCTAAAAATATTTTCTGGCTTTAAATAACTTAAAGGTTGATAAGCTGTAAAAAAAAAAAAAAAAAAAAAAAAAAAAAAAAAAAAAAAAAAAAATCAAATTAATCTTTAAAACTTTTGCTTATTTTTTTTTAAAAAAACATTTTTGGAAGGGAATTTTTTCCAAAACATTTGTACAGACATTGGGGATCATAATTATCTTAAAGGAATAATATACAGATATATACTTTTATTAATTTATGTGTACACACATAAATTAATAAAAGTATATATCTGTTTATTATTCCTTATATGTATATATATATATATATATATATATATATATATATATATATATATATATAAAGCATAATATATTTAAAAAATATAATCTACATTACAACTAAAAACGTTTGTGGTTTCTCTCTTTTTAATATACACACTTTTCTCTCATTGGAACTACTATAACCTCTTCCCTATATATATATATATATATATATATATATATGTTTTGTCTATCAACTCAAAATATATTTAAAGGAAATCTTTTCTAAAAAAATAAAAAAAATAAAGTCCGTTTTGGTATACAGATAAATCTATAAAAAAATCATGGATCAGTTTTTACACTGTATTGATATTATGAACAGCCCCCCACAAACGATAAAAAAAAAAAAAAAAAAAATCAATGAATATTTTTCAATTCTGATGAATGTTACACCTTGAAGCATGTCTAATGAATGCTAACCTGCAAAAAATTGTATCCCCAAAACATTTCACCCTATTTTATACAAGTTGACCTGTCTACTTAAATCATGCAGAGAAAGGTTTTCCCTAAAACTAAAAAAAAAAAAAAAAAAATAAATTCTAGCCAGATAAACCTGTTATGCAACTATCAGTATTAATATGAAAATTTATCACAAGTAAAAAAAATAATAACAATTAAAACAATAATAATGTTATAACAACAACAATATATAATAAACAATAATGCTAAAGTTGTATTAGTTGTTATTAGAGCTCTTGAGACAATTCCAAAAGCTCTCCCGAAACACCTTGATGCCATCGAAATCATACTAAGCATAATGTTGCAGTAAAAAAAACAAAAAACAAAAACAACCATCTTAGGTACAGCAAATATCTTGCAAAAAGTGCTTACTGTTTGAGGTCATGAGATATGACAAAGAGTCACTTAATATTATTATGTCCAATGTTTGAAACTAACACTGTGCAATTTTTATGATTATAATAATTATAGCAGTAAGAAAATAATCATTATCATCATCATAATATCACTATTATAATCATAATTAATCATTATCATCATCATAATAAATGAAGAAATTAGTCGGCTTTAAAAAGGAGATATCTAATCAAAAAATCTGGTAATGGGAGATTTTTGATTTTGTCAATAATTAAAGGTTGCAAATGGTCATGCAAAAAGATACGCAGAAGACGTTTCAATGGCAAGGGTTGTCTCCCAATAATCATGAATATTTCCTTTTCCTCATCACTAAAATTCTTGCACCTGGAAATAGCGTATGGATCAAACTCACGACTGGCCTCAGTGAGTAGATTAATGAGCTTTACGTCGCGATCAATTTTGGGCATGTAGAACATGATCCCGTATGGGTCCTTTTTCCGAGTAACAGTTGTAAAGCCAACAAAATGCACAATGGCCCCGTACTGAATCAACTCAAAGACAATGTCATAATTAAAAGTTTCTTGTTGACGCAGGTATTCAATCAGTGGGGAGAAGCATGGTGCAGTGTAGTTGATGTCTTTTGCATGTGCATTCGGGTTGGCACCGGCCTTAAGGAGCATGCTGATGATCTCTTTCTGGTTTTTCAGATTGCTCTCAGCACATGCCAACATCAAGGCAGTGCAGTTTTCATCAGTCATTTCGTCAATGTCAATCTTAAAATGAAGCAAAAGTTCTACCAGATCAACACGGTCAGCGAGCACGGCAGTATGAAGAGCATTGTATTTATAGTTTGGCATTTTGTTAGGATTGGCATTTTGCAGAAGAAGGGTCCGAGCAATAGAGCAGTTTCCAGCTTCTAGTGCTATATGAAGTGCCGTCTTTTGTTCAAACCTTTCTGGACACTGCTGGTTGACATTGGCTCCTTTCTTTAACAACAGACGAAGAGCTAGGGACAGGTTTTCTTTTGCAGCTTTCATTAGAGGTGTCATGCCAGTCCGACTTACAGAATTTGGGTCAGCACCATAGTCCAGCAGTAGTTCAAGACACTCTAGATTCTTGAGTGGCATCAGGTTTATTTCAAAGCCCATGAAATAATGCCGGTTAGGATTGGCACCATTTTCCAAGAGTAGCTCCACAATTTTCACATTGTTGTTCTCCAATGCCAGATTAATTGGCTCAATTGTTAGGTCATGAAGATTTAGAGTAAGAGGTGCAGCTGATGCATCAGGCACTCTGTATGGTGTCTGCACTTGTCTAACATTTTCATTCTGGCTAGAAGATCTTTGCACATTTTGACTGTCTTTTTCTGTTGATTCTGAAGAAGTGCCAAAAGTGGTTGTCTTCTCACTTTTTGCCGATTCTTTATCATCGAAACCGTCACTATCTTCCTCATTTTCATCTTCTCTTTGTTTTTTTTTCAGCTTTGGAATATAATCCTGACCATCAGTATTCACCTTGGCTCCATGTTTTATCAAATATTTCAAGCAGTTGTAATGACCCTTTCGTGCACATAGATGCACGGCTGTGTAACCAACATCATCCCGAATATTCACGTCGCAGCCGTATCTCAACAAAACCCTGATTGCCTCGATATTATCTGCATAGGCGGCATAATGAATAGGGCGGAGTCCACGGTTTACAGCGCCATTGACATCTCCACCATATTTAATGATGACCTTCAGGTCCTCAACCGGAGCCGAATGTGTAATGGCATCAGCAAGAAGGCGTTGAATCGAGTGTCTCAGATTCGCCTCTTTCTCAGCCTTCAACTCTTTGAGTGACTTTTTCTTTCCAGAACTTTCATCACCTCTTTCCCCCTGCTCCCCAGTCTCCTGTGAAGAGAAGACAAAGAATGCAGTTTATGTGTGCAAGCAGTGACAGCAAACAAGACGACAAACGACTGATCCTGTTACATACAGATCACAAGGTTCACGAGATTCGCTCTTCAGCAAAAGGTAAGCTAAAGTGGATTCTATCTGAAAGACAAATGCAAAAAGCAAGTATAATATTTATAGTCTTTGTCTTCTATTTTTGATTATCATCATGGTAGCAGGGCCAGCGCAAGGGAGTCGTCCCCACTTCCAAACTCTGATACAGACCCCCCCCACTCTACTACATCTCAATTTTCATAAGTTAGTATGCATATAAAATATAATAATGATTATTACAATTACAATTTTTGCACACAGCCGAAGGGGAAGTGGGGTGAGGCTAGTCAACACTATTCTAAACCTAGCTACAGATTCGCAATCCATTCATTATGATTTACTTAAACACCACAAGAATTCATCCATCACCATTCAATCCAACATATACTGTATACAGGGATCCTACTAAAATTCTAATAGTATAAAATTTGATAATATACAATTTTTTTTTTTTTTTTTTTTTTTTTTACAAAATATATTAAAATACATAGCATGAAACAAACATTCAAAATAAAATATATTAGTAGTTGTTATTAGAGCTCTTGAGACAATTCCAAAAGCTCTCCCGAAACACCTTGATGCCATCGAAATCATACTAAGCATAATGTTGCAGTTAAAAAAAAAAAAAAAAAAAAAAAAAATCTTAGGTACAGCAAATATCCTTACTGTTTGAGGTCACAGAAAAATAAAAGTGTCCACTGTATTCTATTGCTAAGCAGAATCAAGCAGTTCACTTGCTAGAGGAATGGAATGGACAAAATAAATTACATAATTATGTACAGTCATGGATCATATGCAATATAAGTGAACAATTCAACTAGAAAAATTGCAATTAAATACAATGCATCTAAATACAAATAAGAGATATGTCATTATTGATCATTCCGTCTCAAATAAATCAAAAATGTTCTGCAGCAATTTTTAACATCAACTTGAGATTTTTATTATTAAAAAAGTTTAATAATTTTAACACATTAAACAATTATGGATAAAAAAAAAAAATAGTGAATTTTATATCATGTTTTCACAAGACTTAGTACGAACAAAACAAATTCACAGATTTGGATGGAAAAAAGAAAAAAAAGATATCAGAATGACATTGAAATCTTTAATATTCAACTGTACTTAGTTTTATTTGTAACATATATAAATGCAGGTAGAAAAAAAAAAAAGCAAATGTTCATGAGATAGTGAGACTCACAAATCACTGCCTGGGGTCACCAATTAGTTTTGTGAGCTCCCTGATGAGGGGGTTCAGGAATAGTATGCACAGGCCCTGCATAGTAATATATTTAGTGCTGTATCCTTATATTTAAGTCTTTAATTAATTTAGCTGTTACCTTTTAATATATCATTAAATTTTATCTAACAGTTTTGGGAACATTATAGAATACTAGGATCATTTAACAACACGCTGATGTGTGTTTGAAATCCTCACGATATTTAGTATTGTTGAAGTTATTGCCAACATTTTTTGTTAAAATTTACAAACTTTATATTTCATTCAATTTCACAACCCAGTCGATGAAAACTCGAATAAGCTGATTTGTTTGGAAAAATATTTTAACAAAAGCCCTACCATGTGGTTTAATAATTCCTTTAATTTTATAAGACTTCATGATAAACCATATTTTATGAGAAAATTTTTTTTTTTCCTTTTTAACAGCAAAGAATAAATTCTTAGGAATTCTTACTCTTGAGCATGCAACATACAACTGGCCATGTGTGAATTATTTGTTTCTGGAGATAAATTCCAACTTTTTGAAGTGTTTGGCCTTGTGATTTGTTTATAGTTCTCGCAAACTCAAGGCAAACTGGAAACAGGATTCTTGTATATATGAAAACTTAAAGAAAATATATACAAAAACAATATTGCATTTTTATTAAATAAGTATTTATTATTTTAATCATTAAATTATTTTTAAAATAGTGGGAGTATTTTGTATGTTAAATAATCAAATTTTTTAATTTCTTTTGAAAAGATTAATGAAAATTTATTGTACTAAGTAACGTACCCTAGAATTTAGTTTTGATCAATCAATGTATGGCTATTTTAGAGGGTGTTATGGACAGACTAACAGAAGTCACAAAATTTTATATATAGACAGATAAAAAAGAAGTAAAACATATTGTTTGTTATAGTTCCACCCCTAATAGCAAAATCAAACAGTAAAAACAGACTTATGATCCTCAAAGATACACTGAGACAACAAAAACAACCATCTATAAATTAAATCATTTCTAATTTCAGAGCCCATATACTCAAATATATATATATATAAAAAAAACAAAAAAACATATAAACAAACACCCACATCACTACACACACCAGTTCTACAAAACTCAACGTTTGTCTCTATCTACCCTAATGATGACTTAAAAGTTGAAAGCTTGAACTATATTCCTTTCAAAATGTACTTTGAACAATATCTGACAGAATTTCCTCCTTATCTGAGATGGATTAATTACAATTTGGAAAAGTCAATTAATAAAATTAATTGACACAAAACATCTATTGTCTTTAAATAACATTTGTCTTTGTGTTGTGTCATAAATAGGACAAAATTGACACACATATAGAAAATAAGAAGTAGTTTATTTTGGAGAATAATATGGTACCTGGTTGAGAACACAGACTAATACAATAAGCAGTTAATTGATAACTCCTCTCCCTCAGTAAGAGAGAGTGCTGTTTAAATAGTCTTATATCAGTTCATCTTGTGGGGGTGATCAGCTATTCCACAACACTTTGAGATATATATATATTTAAAAATAAAGAAATAAATGTGTATTTTGGCAGCAATCCCTCTTTTATACAAGTTTCATTAAAGAAGACTTAAAGGTACTGCAATTAAGCTTTTTATCCAATTTTTCTTGTGTTCATATATGTTTTCCTTTTCTGGACATAAAGAAAATAAAAACCATCCAAATGTCCTATGTATCCAAGTGCTTTCAGCTATTCTATTAGCCATTATCTAGAATGTTATATATGTGTATATATATATATATATATATATATATATATATATATAGTAATGAGAAAGTTTTTTTATTTTTCATACATGGTCAGCACATTGTGGCCATGTTCATAGTTGATAATATTGAGTGTTGGCTTTTCTTTTTCTTTATTAATGCTTCCATTATTTTTAGCCTTTTTGTTTTTACATGTGGATGAGGCTATTATGGTCATATTTTCTACAAGTATGTTGCAGACAGATAAATGGATCCTAATTGAGCTATAGTCAGAGAAAGGTTATGCGAGTCTTTTTGATAAGGATGTAGTGGTATGTCCTATATATATATATATAGATATATATAAATAAATAAAAGGCTCCATTAATAAAATTGACACCACATCAGTGGACTGGTTTGCTCATAAAAAAAATTGCAAATACTTTTTGTATTAGGTTGGTGCAAAAATAATGTCGTTTTTGACGTTAAAAAATACGTAAGAAAACGACATTATTTTTGCACCAACTTAAAATAGCATTCTTTAGACCTTCCTTATGCTGTGACAACAGTCAGAATCAAAAAATATTGATTTGTTAGACACAGGGTCCTGTTCATGATATCAGTACAATGTAAAATTGATCCCTGACTTTTACAGAATTATTTGCATATAGTTTGTTTTTTTTTTTTTAAATGTTTTTACAGTGCTTCATATAGATGCTATGCCAACACCAAACCTGTTCAGAAATATCTAAACTGTCAGCTGTATACAACCTCTTCCTAAGATCAATAGTGAAAAAAGGTTTTGAGTGAGTAAAGCCAGAGGGTCTTAGCAAAGATAATCCCTCTTTGATCATGTTGGACTGGCACTACAGAATCAGAAACAAAGAACTGTACCAAATAACAGAAACCACATCACTTGAGGATTTTCAACATCAGCAAAATGAATAGCACATGTGACTCAAAGAGAAAATAATGATATAATCAAGATGTTGACATTCCACACTACTAGAAACAAAAGGTTTGGAAGGAAATTCTCCATTAATACTGGAAATAAAAGCTACTGGAATTGAGTAACATGTTTTCATAAAAAAATGTTTGAAGAGAAATAATTTTATAAATTTCAACCAAAAATAGTAATGACTGTTCAGTCAGTAAATGCCAAATATTTCCTTGTAAGGAAACGACTGCTATTACCATTATCGTTATGCTATTGATATCAGTCTATAAAAAGAGACATTTATAATCTTAGCAACAGATTTTGTTTAAATAAAAAACAAATGGACATATACATTTTTATATGTTTTATTTCCAGGAAATATTTTAAACAAGTCATTATTTTAGCAAAATAAATTTTTTTTGGCAAAAATATTTTTGTCATTAAAGAACAAACAGATGAATACATTTTTAAAGCAGTGCCAGATTTTTTAATTAAAAAAGAAAATTTACATAAGATAACAAAAGTATAAAAAATATGCATATCTATCGATGAGCTAAGTAGATTTTCAAAGCAAAACTTTTTTAAATAAAAATTAAGTTCAGATAACTCTGTAAAAAGTCAGGGATTAATTTGATTGATTAATTGACCGATTTGTTTTTTTACAGCTTATCAAGCTTTTGCGGGTTATTTGAACCATGACATATTTTTAGAATGTAGACATTTTTTTGAGATGATGATTTATTGAGTCCTGCTAATTAACCCATAGCTGGGGGAGAAGTGGTGGATTAAATTGAAACTATCGATATTATGAACAGGAAACCCCCTTCTAAATCGATAAAAAAAAAAAAAAAAAAATATCAAATATTTTTTGATTCAAATAAAGATAGCAGATGAAGGAATATCTAAATATACAAAAAATATTCCCTGGAAAACTTTGCTCTATATTTTTTTTTTTTTTTTTTTTTTTTTTTCGAATGGACCATTACATTTAAGTAGTTCTATAAAAATAGGGTCAAAATTAGTCTCACAAAGGAAAAGATGAAACATAATTTGGGAGTTTGGATCTGTTCTATTTAATCACTTTATTCAATTACCCACCAATCGTCTGATATTTATTTGGTTTGGTTTATTTTATGGCATATCAAACTCAATGAGTTATTTAATGCTGACAAAATTTTTATTGTTGGTATTTTTTGTTTTTTTTTCAAAATGTCTTTTTTCAAAAAATGTATATCTAGTGATATAGATTTTTTTCCCAAAAATGTATAACTGGTAATATTTTTCTTCAAATAATTCATTGCTGGTAATAATTTTTTTTTACAAAGTATTTCTGGTATTAAGACCTATTTTTACACTTTCATAAAGTTTTGACCCCAGTTTAGGGGTTAACTTTTTACCCATAGCTGGGATCCTAACAGGTGCTACCACTCCACGTCATGGTGGACCTTAGAACACCAGCAATTAAGAGGTGGTTCCTCAAAACATTCTGCTCAGAGGCCTTGCTGTTGGACATGGTTTATCGTCTTACCCAGGACGCAGATGTAGTTTATCATCATACCCAGGATGGGACATTTATTTGTATACCATATCTTTCAAAACTTAAAAAAAAAATTACATTCCCTTGACTTCTTGTAGTAGAATTTCTTTCTACTACAAAAACAAAAAGGTATCATTTGTTGTCATTAAGGAATATTACCCATAAAAAATAACAAAAAGATAAGACCATGTAAACATAAAAGACAAGAAAAAAAAAGAATTAAGGAAAAAATAAAAGAAAGGAATTAAGTTTAGATCAAAGACAATCCATATGAAGACATTGTGAGCAATGAAATGAATGTAGCCAATCATTATAAACATCATGATTGGAAGTGGTCAGAGGGTCACTACACAGTTGAACACTTGACCACTTCACTCCATCTCAGTTGCTATCTGGGTTGAAAGTCACAGAGATATTCATTCACACAGAGCATGTCTTTGGAAAGTAAATCAAGATGAGCCTTTGCCTCTATAGCTCATTTGGTGCTTAATGTCCTCCAACTTGAAGGCACACCTTGCACAAGGATATGGGGCTTTTATTTCAATTGGGGGAACACTCACCCTGGCAATTGATTTCAGTCTAGGAAGTCTTCCACCAAATGATGTTGTGTCTAAAAAATCTTATATATTATCATACAATTTAATTTGAAAATTTTCTTAGAATATTCAGTAGAAACAGAACAGTTAATATAGAGATTGTAACAAGAATCTGAAATTCATTACTCTTAGATGCCTAACAGAATCAAGGGAATGTGATTTGTTTTGAGGAAATTTTCCTCCTTTACTCTGAGCTTATTAAGGCCAACCAATTAGTTAATTTTGCACTTTACCTCCCCAGGAAACAGTAATTATAATAGTACTTGTATGTTTCCTTACTTGTAGGTTTTTATATCTGAATAAGTTGTATAAGCTAGTTGTTTTCTTTTTATAACATTTTTATTAATTTTTTTTCTTTCTCCATGACTTATAATTAAATTATATTTGAAATTGGTATCTACTCAGTAGGGATATCACATCATATTAATAAAAAGACTTCTCATATTTTGTCTAAAACTGATTAATAGAATATATTATAAGGTGCCTACTACAATTTAAATCTGTTTAATTTATTCATTTTATCAAATCTAACTTCATACAGATTTTTAAAGTTTTTTTTTTTTCCTTTACAAGCACAACATAGTCAATGCTTTACTGTACATTTATTTTTTTATCTCTCTTGCTTCTTTTATCTCTCTGTGCCTCTCAGACAGCCGTATTAATTACAAGCGAGCTGTGTGGGTCAGTAATAAAGAATAAAGTTTAACTGAGAAACTACTCTTCTTCAAATGAACTAATTCTAAACAGATGTACGTGTCTGAAAGTCGATTTTGAGGTGGAGGCTGTTTTTACTTTTCACTTGGATATAAAATGAAAAAACAACCTGCCTTTTTTTGTTCTCTCTGCATAGACAAACATATCTATCTGATGGTGGGGGGATTTCCTTTCAACGTAGTCTAGTATCTGCCACTTTGCTGATGGTAAGATGATCAAATTCCAAATCTAAATTGTTTGTCTATTTTAAAATATCATAAACTCCGTGTATAAGCCAATTTCATGTATAACATGACTACTGAATTTTTTGCATGAATTTTAACCACTGCAGAAAGAATTTTCTTGTGTATAGTGCAACCAGTCACTGAAAATGCATGAGTTTTAACTTCTTAAAAAAAAAAAAATCACCTGTGTATAGTGCAACCCCATATTTTTTGCACAAAAACTGATCATAAAAACTTGCACTATACTTGAGAATTAACTTAAATACTGGAGTCATAAAAATGACTTCAAGGGGTGCACATTTAAGCTTACATGTTTTTCCAGATAGAAAGAAAAATTAACTCTACTGGCACAATGTCCATTTCATTTATATACAAAATTGTGTGAATATGTATATATATATATATATATATATATATATATATATATATATATTAGTTGCTTTTGCTGAAAGCAATTAGTCATTTATGGCTAAATATTCTTTTCCCTAGGTTCTATTCTGCATGAGATTTCCCTGTACCAAAAAGTAATAAACTTGTTAAACCAATTCCAGTTTTCTACTGTTGTTAATGACTCATTTTTATATATATATATATATATATATATATAATTAGTCAATGATAAAATTATTTATACACCCATCAATTTTGAATATTTTTATCCATTTTTCAGAATCTAATGCCTGTATGATGCCAAAATAAAAAAAGAAAAAAAAAGAAAAAAGGAATATAAAACTCAATTTTCAAAACAATTGGTTACATACAACAAATTTGACAGGTGAATTATGTAAAATTATTCATACAGTATGAAAAATAAAAAGTGAACAATTTTCACAATATTAATAGTCAATAGAATGGACTCTCATCTTTATAATTTGCTGTAATTGTTTTCTGAATATTTTGATGAGATTTGAACAAGTCTTTTCTGGGATTTTCTTCTATTCTTCAATGGTTCCTAAAGGTTTTTTGGTGACTGATGATTTATTCGAACTTTCAATTCTTGCCATAGATTTTCAATAGGATTCAAGTCAGCACTCATTGAATGCCATGGCAGAACTGTAATCTTTTCCTGAAGCCAAGCAGTCACTGACTTAGATATATGTTTGGGATCATTATTGTGCTGGAAAGTAAATCCCTGACTTAGATGAAGTTTTTGCACTGATATCTGTAGATTTTCATCCAGAATTTTGATATAGTCTGCAGATTTCATTATTCCTCTTATTGCAATTAATTGTCCAGTCATCCTTGAGCTAAAACCCCAAGACATCATCAAGCCGCTCCATGTTTTAATGTTGCCACTGTGTTCTTTGGGAGGAAAGCCTCACCTTTCTTGCACCAAATCTTCTGTACATCATTATGTCCAAAAAAGCTCCATTTTTGTTTCATCACCCCATTGTACTTGTTTTCAAAAGAAATTTTCTTTGCCCAAGAACGTTTTGGCAAAATTAAACTGAGCAACAATGTGACATGGTTTGTGAAGAGGGATTTGCAGAAGTTGGTTTCCATACACATTTCTATTTAAACAATGTTGTATTTTGCAAGTACTTATGTTGATACCGATTGTATCCAAACTTTTGGCAATGTCTTTCAAAACAACTCTTGGGTTTATATTGACCTCACAACATGGTTTTCATGCAGTTCTTGCCAAAAAATTTGGTTTTCTTCCATGCCCAGGCAAATTCTCTGTTGTGCCAAACTGTACCATAGATCTATGGATAGCTAACCACTTTAAAATAGTGATGTAACTATTTCCTGACTTGTGGAATTAATTTTCTGTTCCAAGTCAACACTAAGCTTCTTTCTCTTCTCCATCATGTTAACGTAAGAATAACAATGGCCACACTATGCACCACGTGATGTTCTTTCCTGGAATTATCACAAATATTCTACTGAATAAATAATCTAGAAGGCCTCATTGATAAAATAATTATGTAAATTACTTATACTGACACAAATCAATCAATTTAAAATATTTTCTACAATAGGAATAATTTTTTCTTTTCCTATTTTGTATAATTCACCTATCAAATTTGTTGTATTTAACCTATTGTTCTGAAAATTAAGTTCTGTATTCTTTTTTTTATGCTTATTAACATATAAAAAAAAACCCTGGCATCATACAGGTATTAGGTTCTGAGAAATGGATAAAAATATTTGAAAATTGATGGGTATATGAATAATTTCGTCGTTGACTGTATATATGTGTGTATATTTTAATGACAGGCTTAAAAATATTTCTACAAAATTTAAAAATAACCCTATTATTAAATAATTTTCTGCTTACACGCACATCACATTGAAACATCAGTTCCTATATTATCACCAAAGTTAAGCAACATCAAGCCTAGCCAGTACCTAGATAGGTGACCACTTGGGAATACCAAGTGCTGTAAGCTTGGATGTTTGGGTAGTGAAATAGATAATGATTTAGAAATTGGAGAGCCAGCTTCCAAATTCATCTCTTCTCCACCCCCAGCTATGGGTTAATTAGTAAACATATCACAAAACCATTATTATCCACAAAAAGTAATTAAAAAAAAAAAAAAAAAAAAAAAAAATCCTCCCCCCACAAATCTAAAAATGTTTTCTGGCTTTAAGATTGAATCAAATAATTTTTGAAAAGTTCAATAAAATCTCATAATTATCTATATTTTTAGGGTTTAAAAAGAAATTACCTTTTTTTTTTATCTCTAACTTTATGATTTTATTGCTCAGCCGAGGGTAGGGGTTGTCAGAACTGAGTGGAAGGAGAATGTATTATTCAAGTGTTTTATTTAAAAAATGCAGTCAAATTGTGTGTGTGTGTGTGTGTGCATAACATCATATGGCATAAATACATGTAAGTCACTCATGCACAACAAATACATAGGCATTACATAGGTGCATGCAAAATCACATGATGGATAGAAAATCAATACTTCTTTTATAAACTCATCTGTCATCTTATTTTTGTTGAGTTTTTTTTTTTTGCAACTCTAAGGCCATCATTTATAAAAAATAAAGAAATTGAGAGTTGTAATCAAAGAAAGTGAAAAAAATTAACATGGAAGAAATCCTATTATATATGCACATGCAAAAATCACTTGTAGACAGTGTGGCAGACTCAGTTCTTTTATGATAAAGATTTGGCACAGGCAGAAACAAGTGCTGAATTATCTAATATTCAAAAGTATATAATTGGTCTGCCTCATGGCTTAAAATAATTAGATATTTTTTGACACTGCCAGAGGGTCATGTCTGATTATAGATAAAAGCTAGAATTTTGAATGCTGATTTTCAAGGCTAGGAGATCCTCTGCACTTTTTAAGATTGTCATAACACAATCTTTCATTCACTTTATATTTGACTTTGTATGTTGCAAAGTCATATGAAGCAAATGTCAGGGCCTTTCTGTTTTTTAACTGAAAAATGCCATAGATTAGTGTTGTAGCCCAGGTAGAAGCCAAGATCTTGAATGCTGATTTTCAAGACCAACTAATACTCTCCGCTTGGTGTAGCATAATCTTCCTGCTATAGTTTCCATACTTTTAGTTTTGTGTCAAAGTTTAGTAAATATTGACAGGTCCACGTAAGGTTAATATTGACAGATCCACATAATTGTAAATAACTTTTTACCCCTGCACATTTGCTCCCATGATTGGTTGTCAGTATAATCAGTTAATGTAATCACAAAGTCACTTATGGTAACTTTTCATTTGAGGCAGTTATTTTTTTAGGTTGAGTCAATTTCTGCTTGTGTTTAATATCCTGAATATTCTTGAAAAAAGTACAATTACATTTTATTCAAATACATATTCACCATTATGTGCAATGATTTGTTGCCACTTCAAACAGTTCTTCGGTACCTTTTTGAGTAAAACTAATGTAAATAAGTTCTCTTCTTTATTTGCTGAGTCCCTTCAGGATGTAACCAATGATGGCTTTCCACAACTTCCTGTCCCATGCACTTTTTAATAATCTTTGTTATTTCACTGAAGCCCCGTTTCACCATTTATCCACTCAAACTCACAAAGTATATTATGTGTTGTTTTCCTCTGTCTCTTTTGCCCTGTATTTGTCCCATGAGTATCAATTTTTCCAAGCCCTCTTTCTTCATTATGTTTCCCAGAAACCTCAATTGTCTTTTCCTGATGTTAAGTATTAGTTTCCTTTTTGTTTCCATTTTCTCCAAAACTGTCGTTGCTCACATGTTTGGTCCACAGTATCCTCAGCATCCTTCTGTAGAACCACATTTCTGTTTCTTCAAGTTTCCTCTTCATCTTTGAAGGGGATTGTCCATCACTGACTGCCATACAGGTGGAAAGATATCACAGAGTAGTTTAGTACTCTTTTCCTAGTTTCTAGCAAAATTTTTCTATTTCTTAGTACTCTGCTAAGCTTTAGGAATGCTTCCTTGGCTATCCAAATACACCTTTGGATTTCAGTCTCACACTTTTCTGTCCTCTTTTAAAACGCTTTCCAGACCCTTAAATCTTTGATAAACACTTTTGATTCAAATTTAAAAATGTTCTATCAGCTCCTCTAGAGCCTGTCTATCAGGTTGAGTAATTAATAGCTGGATGGGCTTTAGCAAACTAACAATGTTTCAAGTTTTACTGTGTTATTCTTTATTCTGCCACTGCCATACAAAAACTGTGGTATTTAAAAATTTTAAATTTAGATTTTTTTTTTTTTTTTTTTTTTTTTTTTTTAAATTTTTATTAGTACATTGATCTGATTGGTCAACCTTAATTATTCCAAATTGTAAATCTTATTTCAGGTGATAAGAATTAATTTTATGTGTTCTATATTTTATTGAAGTCTGGGACTAAAGCTTTTATCAGATAAACTTGTATGACTGCACATCTTTAAATCATTTATAAATAAACACTTTGAATTCAAACTTAAACATCTATCATCTCCCTTAGAGCCTGTCTATTAGATCGAGTCATTAATAATTTCCACTTTTGTTTATCAACATTATTATTCATATCTGTATTCAACATTATTAGTAATGATTTTTTATTGGTACATTGATCTGATTGGTCAACTTCAATTATTCCAAATTGTAAATCTTATTTCAGGTGATAAGAATGGATTTTATGTGTTCTATATCTTATTGAAGTCTAGGACTAAAGCTTTTGTCAGATGAATTTGTATGACTCTTAATCATTTATAAACAAACACTTTGAATTCAACCTTACAGAAACAATTATCAGCTTGCTGAGAGCCTGTCTATCAGGTTGAATCATTAATAATTTCCACTTTTTTTTTTAATCAACATTTTTATTCAAATCTGTATTAATCATTATTTGCAATGACTTGTTGCCATTTATCAAGCAGCTTTTTTATAACTTTTGAGTAAAAGTGATGCAAATGACTGCCATGATAAACTGGCTAGAAATATACAATCACAAACTGTTACTGTAAGAACTAAAATTAGTGCTCAACATTTGTGGCCTTATACCAGACTAAGCTAAGCTTAGTAAATATCAATGAATAACTTTCTGTGTAGAATTGGTGAGAAAAGCCATTACTACTATTAGGTTGAATCATTGTTAGTCTTGTGATAACGCCAACCCTTAATGAGTGCTCAACATTTGTGGCCTTATGCCAGACTAAGCTGAGTTTCGTAAATCTTAATGGATACCTTGCATACATTGGTGAGCAAAGACTTATTTGGTTGAATCAAAAATTATTTCTGTTTTTGTATATCAACTTTATTCTTCAAAAAATAAAGAACAATTAGATTTTATTCAATTATTCACCATTATTTCTGATGACCTATTGCGACTTATCAGCGTGTTCCAAGATACATTTTGAGTAAAATTGTGCAGGTTTTGATGCAAAACACTTCTCAAAGAACTCTTGAAACTGGTTTTCAATAGAAAAAAGATTTCCTCATCAAAGTGTTTTACAGGGATTGTAAAATGTCAATAGTCAATTGGTGCAAGATCAGGTGAATATGGCATGTTGGGTAGAACAGACCAACTGAGTTCACAGATCATCACAGCTCCTTAGGAAGATGTTATTAAATATACTTTAACATTTAAAAAAAAAAAAAAAAAAAAAAAAAAAAAATTATTCAGTATTATTATTGTTTAGGTAATAAGCATTATAACATAGCACAAATAGTTATATTGTGGAAAAAGGAATTTTTACACAATATACACATTTTTTATGTATTTATGGTTATTTTTTAACTTTTATCAAAAATGACATTCTTGTAGATGTAGTTATGGATAATATTATACATTTTTTTTAATTAATAACTATTTGTGCTCAGTTGTTGATATTAATAGCTATCTGCTGATGTGTTAAAATTTTGGAATAATGCAATAATAAAAATTTAAATTTCATCTGTCTGATAGATGTTGCAATCTGTCAATAATTTTTTCTTATTTTTGCTTTATTCATCCTTGTTTTGTCGTGTTGGAGAACAGTATATTTCCTGTAATCCACTGTGTACGCTGCGCTGCTACTACCATGCAAAGGTATACGCTAAATTCATTCTTAACTGCTGCAAAGGATTAGTTGGTTGTTTGATTCATTTTCTACAGTTTATCAAACCTTTGCTTTTTAAATCCAGGGAATATTTTCAGATAAGATTTTTCTTCTTTGTATAATAACAGTTTAGTGATACAAGTCTGACTAATTAATCCATAGCTGGGGGAGAAGAGGTGGATTCATACCTTTCCCAATGGTATTTGCACATAATTGGAACTCGGCTCTCCGATTAATAATTCGGAGCCATTATCCATTACACCACCCGCACACCCAAGCTCTTGATATTCCCGACACCAAGTATTCCCAAACAGTCACCCATCCAGGCTTGATGTTGCTTAAGTTTGATCATATGGGAAACTCTCTTCAATATGTCCTGTGAGTGATGACTTTTCCAAACCCTCTTTCTTCATTATGGGCCCTGAGAAAATTCAAATATCTTTCTGAGAGTGTTCCTTTTGTTTCTAATTGCTTGGCATCATTTTAAATTGTGTTGCTTGAAGTGTATAAAATTTCTAATAACTTAACTCGGCTCTCTGATTAACAATTCTGGAGAGAAATGAAAACAGGTAAACTGGTACAAAGTACAGTATTAATTATTTTTTAATATAACTTTATGTAAGCCACCTGAACTGAAATCAGTTGTTTTCAAGCAAGAAAAACTTTATTTTTACTTTTTAGGCGTTTTCTTAACTTTGCAAACAGCAATTTTTTTTTTTTTTTTTTAACAGAATCCAGTTTTCAGTTTGTGAAACAAATCACAAGACCAAATACTTCAAAAAGTAGGAATTTGGCTTCAGAAAGAAATATTTACACATAGCAAGTTGTATATTGCATGCTCAAGAGTAAGAAATCCTAAGAATTTATTCTTCCCTGTTAAAAAGGAAAAAAACAATTTTCTTAAAAATATTGTTTATTATGAAGTCCTATAAAATTAAATTAAAGAAATTATCAAACCACAAGGTAAGGTTTTTGTAAAAATATTTTTTCAAACAAATCAGTTTATTCAAATTTGGGTGATCAGTTTGCGAAATTGAACAAAATGTAGAATTTATAAATCTTGACAAAAATGTGCATAACTTCAATAGTACTGTCAGGGTTTCAACAAATGTCAACAAAAAAAAAAAAAAAAAATTCTAGTATAATAAAAGAGGTGATTATCTGTCTGGCACACACTGTCACCATACGACTTTGCTTGCACCAGTGTAAAGTATATGCGTAGATTTGCATGTGTGAGTGACTTAACATATGTTCATGAAATTTAATGTATATGCAAGCACAAATGCACACACACATTTAAACAAAATGTGACAGTTTAAAATAAGACATTGGAATAATAGTCCTCAGTCTGCACAACCCTACCCTGGGCTAAGCAAAAAAAATCAAAGTTTGGGAAAAAAAAAAAAAAGAGAAATAGAAATTTTTTTAAAACCCTAAATAATCAGATAAGATTTTATCAAACTATCATATCACTGCCAATTCATCGAAGCCAGAGAGATACTATAAGGGACACAACATGACAGCCTAACCATTTTACAGATCAATCCAAACACCATAGGCACAAGAACAATGGTAAATTCTGATTTCATATAGGCAAATAAAGACAAAGATTTTTTGCTCAAGAAGTAGAAGAAGTCTTGGAGCAGGGCACTTCTAGAATACACTACAGGAGCCATTAATCAGGAGGGAACAAACAATTTACTGTTCCAAAAACATGAATCCCAAAATTGGAAGTGTTAGCAAGAGTCATGTCATTAACAGAAAGATCACTGGTTGGCACTGAGGTCAAGAGAGGAAAAAACACAGTCACTGTATGAAAATACAAGGTGCAGAGAAATTGCGTGCATCATTGGAGCAAGGTTTGATATTCCAAAATACACAGATATTGGCAGAAGAAACACTTTATTAATAAGGGGTCTGCACATGGTTAAAACACCCCTTATTTTGGAACCTGAGCACAATGAGATATATATATATAACATTTAAAAATGACAAGAATGCATTCTTTTTCTTTAAAAACACTTTTTTTCATCAAACACTTCTTCAGAAAGATTTGTTAGAAAAAATGTCTTGGATGAAAAAGGTTCCTTTTAAAAGAAAAAAGAATGTGCTCCATTTTTTTTAAACAATATATAAATTCTGTGATAAGTAATTTTTGTTCAAATTATATATTTTTATTATAATAGATTACAATAAAAAAGCATTTTACATCATTACACAAAAGCTTTCATGTTTCAGAACTATAATATTTCTTTCTCAGGCGATGGCTGATAACTTGTAATAAAAATGATTTATTAGGGAAATTTGAAAACAAATCGTTACCTCTTTTTGGAAGTTAAAGGAGCACATAAGGTCAGAATTAAAAATATACTTGTGTGTATGTCTAGATTAACCAGAAATAGAAAAATAAGTTCAGAGGGTGGAGGTGGGTAGGTTATTTGTTCATCTCAAGATAAGCTGACACTTAGACATGTCAGCAACAAATATATATATATATATATATATATATAAATAAATAAAAAGAAAGAACAGTAAGATAAAAAATCCAGATGACATGCATTTAACGGATGTCAGATTTCATTGAAGAATACATCCTTATCCCCTACCAAAACGTAGCTAATAACGGATACATCAAAATACAGACAAAGAACACGCAAACACCCCTGTCTAGTAGAAGTGAATTAATCTGTAACCTTGGAAACGTGAATCATGATTTTAGCTGTGTCTTTAAAACCCAGTAATTGTAAAAGTTACTCCAAAATTCGCTTGAGCATGAAATGGAACTAATGTCTTTAATTTAATTACAAAATTAAATTCAGACCTTCCATTTTTGAAACATGGTTAGAACTGTGTAGCGGAAAAACCATATTTTAAATCAATTAATTTATAATATATATATAATATATATATATATATATATATATATATATATATATATATATATATAATCACTTACTGTAATCCAGTTATATTTCCTGTATATTTAATCATGAGTAAATTGAAACACATAATGGAGGGATTTGCAATTAGCCAATGACTTATTTTATGAAGATATATGAAATAAATTTAAATATTGCCTACATTGGGGGGGGATTTCCTTATCAACTGTTGGTTATTAGATACAGTGGGAAGTCAAAGATAATTCCCTAAATTACATAGAGTACTTGTGGGTGACAAATTATTTTTCACCCTGCAATCCCTTTCTCAGAGACGAAATGCAGCAAGCCTCTTGTTGCTCTATTGCTATTTCTATAGTAAGTGCTCAGATGAGCTACATTCCTTAGTTCCACTAATTCTAACCTTCACGGCTACATACATTATAACAACTGCTCTCTTTTCTTTTGTATTTCATTGGTGACATGTACATTCTACTCAAGCAGCTTTTTTCCACAAAACACTGATTAGTGTAATCAACTCCCAAGAGGATGCTTTCTTAATCACTACAATCTTAACCTGTTTAAGTTTAGGGTCAGTTGTTATCTTCCTCACATATCACCATAAACTTTGCCTCTTTACAAACTCTACCTTGAGTGTCTCTTGGGCTTTATACAGGGTGAATATTATTGGAAAAAAAAAATAGACAAGGCAGCATAGTCATTCTGCCTAAAAGTCACAACAATTATTACAAATGTATATATGTGAGAGTACAGCTCTGTGTTTATCCCCAAGGAGGTTAGACAGTGAAATGATGACTTCACTGTGAAAACAACCCTTATTTTGTAACATGTGCATATACAGCTAGTAAAAACTCAAATTAACAGTCCCTGAATCAATGGACTCCAGATTTAACTTAAAAACTTTTCAAACTTTATTTAAAAATAAAATACATATACACTGTATTTACATTTATTTATAATAATTTTGTAATGTATTGGGTATTTTTAGTCCATGAAAAAAGTGCTTCAAATTACCAAATTGCTTTAATGGACGACCTCCCCCTATTAGTCCGTTAAATTGAGGTCCCACTACATATACATATATTATCCAACAATTATTTTAACATTTTTTGTTCATAAATATTTGTATCTATAAAAATAATGTCAGTAAATTCTCTGTTTATAATAAACAGTATTAACAAAATTTACCAGCCTGAATGTCCGAGAAATCTCAAAGAAAATATGTCCTCCAATAGGAATCGAACCTCTATCCTACATGGAAACTGCCATATAGCCTGACATGCTATACTATTTAGCTACAGAGAAAGCACCTGCTTAGCAAGGTTTGTAGTTTGAAAACTGTAATTTAACCTTGCTAACAAGAAGCTTCCTTTGTAGCTAAATGGTATAGCATGTCAGGCTATATGACACTTCCATGTAGAACACAAGTTTGATTCCTGTCAGAAGTTACATATTTTTTTTGAGATTTCTTGAACATTCAGGCCAGTAAATGTTGTTAATACTGTTTATTATAAACAAAACATTTACTTAAATATTTGTATCTATAAAAATAACATAAAAATAATATACATAATATCATTTACTGTAATCCAACTGTATTTAGTCTTAAGAAAATTGAAACGGGTTGTTGAAATTTCATTTTCTTTTCAGTGTACTTTTATTTCTTTCATTTTTGTCCATCTTTTCTCAATTTTAGCTTATTTATTTTTCTGATGAGAAGCAAAAACTTAACTGCTTGGTAAAAGTTTCCAAATGAGAATTCTGCGACTTTTGCTTTATATCAAACTTTGCTAGGTCTGAAGCTAATAAATTTGGTACACTGTATCATACTAGGCAATTTTCTAGCCCGAATCTATCTTACATGTTTAACATTCATCCTTCTTTGAATATTGCCATCACATATGGACTGGTGCTTCTTCTATATATTTAGAGATTCTTGATAAAATCCAAGGAATCTGCAATCTTATTGGTTTTGACCTGGCATCTCAGCTTCAGCAACTTTCCCACCACTATAATATAGCTTCCCTGTGCTTTTTCTATAAATATTTTCATGGTAATTGTTCTGATGAATTTTCCGCAATGTTACCTAGACTTTACGAATTTAAGCACAGTACTACATTGGTAGAAATGTCTCATCATTTTACAGTTGAAATGGCTAGATTTAACCATAATTTCTATGCTAACAGTTTCTTTTATCGCACTTCTCATTTGTGGAAATCTCTTACAAGCTTCTTGCTTCCTAGTCAACTTTGATTTTCATAAATTTAAATGCACTGTCAAATGTTATCTTCTGTCTCTTCTTAATTCCTGTTATTTTATTGTTCTCAATTATGTTTTTTTTCTCTCTCTCTCTCTCATATTCTCTAACACTCAGTAACTCCTTGCATCTTAGTAGCTTTATTACCATCCTTGGGGTAAAATGAATAAAAAAAAACAAAACAAATCTAGAATGAAGAAACAAAGAATATGACCCACTTGGCATGTCTGCTGTACCTCCAAAAAGCAGAAAGATTTTCCCATGCACGGACAGATGTGGACAGGATTAAAATATTAGTTAATATAGACACTGTAACATAAACAATGCATGGATGCAGTTTCAGTAAAATAACAAAACCAACAAATCAAAATTAAGAATTCAATTTTGGCTAATCAAATGGAAGATCAAGATTCTAAAATTGTTTTCAAGTCAAGCCTATCTCTAGCAATATAAGCAGAGGAGAATCAACATTTAAACAGATAGTGGTACAGTGGGGGAGCAAGGACATTGACAGACCAGGAATAACATTGGCAATACAAAATTCCACTCACTTCTCCCAGACAATGAACTGACACAAGAATTAATGCCCTCCCCACCAACTGATAATGGGATTTATTTCTAAGTATGAGCTTTGTATAGTAATACGCTCCCAAAAAGCTGACATATATGATTTATGACTGGTGCTTGCCATTCCCACAATGAATTAATTGCTTTGATTGAGACTCATCCTTTTTCTTTTCCACAGCACCACTGATCCGCCTAATAAATACTGGTTATTGTTATTCTATAAATCCAGGTTTGTGTTTATTCATGTTTCTATAGTTAGAGGTGTTGCTACCTTATAGCCAACAAAACAAATTGTAGCTATCACATACTCTACAAGTCTTCAAAAATTAGTAAAATATCTCTTTTGGAATCTGTGGGGGGAAAACTGGAGAAGGTGGGATGTTGAGGTTTTTCCTTCATTCCTGGAGACTGACAACAGTTATTAATGAAGTGTTTTATTACAAGGCTCATCAATGCAGATTTTTAGGTTCAGGTTTTTTGGCATTTTAGCTATTTGCTTCACGCTGTGCCGAGATGCCGTTCCTGGAAACATTCTTGGAGACTGAATGTACTAGAAAGAGAATACTTTTGGAACTGGTTCTTTGAAATGTGTATTCTTCATCAATGATAGCATAACTACCTGTTTGTGCTGATAGTTTTGCCAGGAACTCAACAGGAGTTATTTCCACACAAACACATTACAGAAAGTACAGGGTGTCCATAAAGTTTGTGTACACTTTAAAAATTTATAACTTTATTTCTATTTGCAATAGAAATAATTTGTAAAAACTATTAGAAAGAAATAAATCTATATTTTTTAAGGTTTTGAAATTTTATTTAAGTTTCCACATGTCCTCCATCATTAGCAATGCAAAGGGTAATACGATTTTGCAGTTCACGGAAAACATGTGCCAACTGATTTACAGTAATACCTGAAAGCACATTAGTTATTTTAGCTATTCTTAAAACTAGTTACTTTAAACTTTATAACATTTTTTACAGATTATTTCTATCACAAATACAAATAAAGTTACAATTTTTTAAAGTGCACACAAACTTTATGGACACCCTGTATTAAACACAACACCATAATAATTTTTTAGGTGAGAAATTTTCATTTTTATATACCAATTTTCTTAGACTAATGTTCCAAATTGACTGTTTTAGTTCCAAACTTTCATTACCATTTACAAGACACTGTAGTTGGCACCATGAATTGTGGCACAGAGTAAAAAGGTGAGGCCAGCTGCCTTCTGAAAATACACTAGTAGTATTTGATGTAATAATATTAGGTTGGTGCAAAAATAATTTCGTTTTCTAACATATGTTACTATGTGAGAAAACGAAATTATTTTTGCACCAACCTAATAGAATTTCTGATGCACTATCAATTATTATTCATTTTTTATTAGTATTTCTTTCAGCTTATTTACCTTGCTTTTTATTAAATTTGTAGTATTTAATATAATAATAAATTTTTTTAGATGTATTGTCAATTATTATTCTCAATTTCCTATTCTAAAATTGTCACATAAACAACAAAGTATAGGAATCAAAAGAGAAAATAATATAACAATATGGCTGATTTGATTCCTGTTTATTGGTCGAGTAGTCGATGTGTAATCATTAAGGCATTGTCACAGACCACTTGCATACGGATAGAAAATAAATTCAGCAAATATACTGTTGTAATGGAATGTCCCACCCTTCCTATCGCCTATTGTTGACTGACTATATCAGTAGATATATATAGTGTGCACAGGACATACCTGGTGGACTTGCTTCGGGAATTACTAGCTTGCTAACCGATTCCCTGTCTTTCACTAGCGTATTCTCTTTTACAATAAACCTCTCGTCTTTCATCTATGCGCATGTTACTGTTCCTTCCACTTGAGTACCACCTTTGTCTGTTTGTAACCTCTTTAACATATACAAAACTAGAAAGGGGTGCAAGACAAGGATGGGTCTTCTCACCAGACTTATACAACCATTACACTGAGGTGATTTTAAGTCCTGCCAGGATTCAGTATTAGCAGCTACAATCTTAGCACTGTAAAATATGCAGATGACACATTGTTGATAGCAGACACAGAAAGGAAACTACAAGAACTCCTACAAAAGGTAGTAAAGGCAAGCAAGAAGAAAATTGAATGGAGATAGAATGTTTGGTAGTCAGCAAAAGGGACAGCCCAACATGAGAATTACAAATTGGAGATACCAAAATCAAGCAAATACAAAAATTTAAATATACTTGAAATGTTTTAATAGAGAATGGAAAGTGTGACATTGAGATGCCAAAAGATGCCTTCCATAAGTTAAGCAAAGTATTAAGAAACAGGAAAATATTGTTAGAAATAAAGAGTACTGAAATGTTAAGCAATATTGATCCTGCAGTGAATGCTGGACAATCATAGATGAAGAAAAGACTTGAGACAACAGAAATGTGGTCTTACAGAAGGATGGTGAAAATACCATAGACTGAACATGTGAGCAACAAGAGAGTTGAAATTTCTAAGGAACATAATGAGGAAAGAGGGCTTAGAAAATTTGACACTCACAGGACATATTGAAGGCAAGAGGAAAGCACCACAAAAAACCTATCAAATAAGCTTGTGTAGAAGCTGTGGAGAGTCATGATCAACCACGTCCCAAAGGAGCATGGCATATAGAAGACGAATTCTGATCTATACTGCACACTCTGAGGTCAGAGAATGAATAAGTAAAAAAAAAGTTTACAAAAATATGACAGAAATCAGCATTATAAAAAAGATGATTTTCTGTGTGTCACACACTGTATGTGAACTTTGCATGCACATATGTAATGTCTATTTAGCAAAATACAATGATTTTGGCACAAGGCCAAAGGGAGAGTAGAGACAGTTTAATCATCAGTATCTATCCTGCTCTGAGCTAGTTCAATTCATGACCCATCCATTCTAATAATTGATACAAGCATCATAAGAACTCATCCTTTGCCATTTAGTTCAAACATATACCAAAATACCACATTTTCACACGGTACCTAATAATACACCCATGATAGATTCATGTACAATTATTATGATTATTTTACTTAAAGTTATATAAATTTTGAATGCATGATGAAATATATACAAAAAAATATGAAAAAAGGTAGAGAGTACATAAAAATCAAATAAATATTAGTAAGGTACCCTGTCCGCCCGACAAAAATGAGAATCAAGTACCTTACTTGCTAGAGGCAAGAGAGAGGGGGAAAAAAAAAATAAAAAATGGGGAGTGAGGAAGTGTAAGAATCTGGTTTGTTCAACATAAAATAAGGGTGATGAAATATATTTTTTTTTTTATAAGCGTTTCACCCCAAGCAAGGTGGGAAGCCACTAGGACGCAAAGGCTTACAGAAGATTTGGAGCAAGATCAGATAGGAGTGATAGCGGAAAGGATGAAGAGAAGGATAGTGGATAGATCAAGTCAACTGGAGATGTTGATTGAAATTACATTTGAATAGTTAGAGATTATAGCTCTCAGGGAAACTAGAATAGGGAAGGGAGTTCCACAGGTGAGAGGTGTGAGACATGAAGCTATTGGAGTAGAATAGACGGCTACATTTAGTAGTTTCTACAGTGAAAGGGTGAGAGCGGGATGCCAGCCTCGTAGGGCGCTTGAATTCATGAAGTCTGGGAACCAGCGAATGCAGCTCCTCGGAGCAATTACCATGAAAGTATTTGTAAAAAAGACAGAGAAAGGCGATAGTGCGTCTGTGAGAGAACGACTGTAGCCGAGATGCCAGAACAGGGCCAATTATATTGCATATCTGCCTCTGGAGCTTATCAAGAACCCCGAGGCAAACAGAAGGGTCTCCAGACCATATATGGCAGCAATACTCCATGCAAGGGCAAATTGTTGATTTGTAGATCTAAATAAACAAAAAAGGTAGGGAATCTTAAAAAGGATCATAATAAAAGAAGCAACAAGGAATGAGAGTCCCTAACATTAACGAGAAGAACAAATAAACAAACTTAACAAGGGTTGGGGTCCATTAGAAAAATGTCTCATTGTGACTTGAAGTGACTACAAATAGAAAGAAGTGACTTTATTTAATAATGATATACATTATTTGAAGCACAAGGCTGAAGGGACAATAGGGGGAGTGGCCGACCATCATTAACTATCCTGCTTCTAGCTAGTTCGATTCATGACCCATCCATTCTAACAATTGACACAAGAACTCATCCTTCACCATTCGGATTGAATATGTACCAAAATACCACGTTTTCACACGGGACGTAATAAGACATTGATGATAGATTCATGTACAATTATTATTATTTATGACAGCTCTTAAATTCTTTAAAAATATATTTACATTTATGTTTTTTTTTTTTTTATTGATGGATTCATTTTCTATGGCTTATCAACTCCTTGAAGGTTATTTTATGGCTTATCAACTCTTTGCAGGTTATTTAAAGTCAGAAAATAGTTTTAGATTCTAAGAATCTTTCCTTTTTTTTTTTTAAGATGATAATGGTTTAGCCATAAAAACCTAATTAATCCATAGCTGGGGGGAAAGAGGTGGATTAATGCCTTTCCAAGGATATTTGCATGCAAGTGAAAATAACACAATGGGAATTGGAACTTGGCACTCCAATTAACAATTCCTAGCCATTATCCATTAAACTATTAGCACATCCAAGCTTACATCACCTGATATTTCTAAGGAGTCACCCATCTAGGTACTGACCAGGATCAATGTTGCTTAATTTTGGTGATCATACGAGAACCGGTGTTTCAACGTGATGGGGCCATAAGCCAGTGATAAATAGAAAGTTAACATTTTAATTTTGTAGAAATATTTTTAGGTTTGACATTGAATTAAAATATACATGTCTATGCATAAATTTTAATGAAAGAGAAATGGCCATTAGTATTACAAGGGCTTATTGCCCTTTCTATCTGGCAACAACACCTGAATAATAGAAAAAGAGAAGAAGGCAAAATGTGCAGCCTTTTGAAACCATTTTTATGATTCCTTCTGCATAAACATCTTGTTAAAAGTCTTTAAGCAGAAAACTCTCAGAAACTACGATACTGGCGCCACTAATCAGGAGGGGACATGCAGTTTGGCATTCCAAAAACATGAGTCCAAAAATGGAAGTGTCAGCAAGGGTCACCTCATTCACTGAAAGGTCACAGGTTGAGATTGGAGTCTAGAGACCATAATAGAAACACAGGCATTGGAAGGCAGAGAAACTGCATGCCTGCTTGGAGAAAAATTTGACATTCCAAAATATAACAGATACAAGTAGAAGTCTTGTTCAAAGGTGAACTAGGATGTGTAAAGCTTTGGAAAATTTTATCAAAAGCTGTCTATAATTTAACATGATGAGAGATGCCATCTTGGCTGTTTTGCTTGAAACAAGAACTGAGAAAAATGTTTTTCATTTTGATTCATTTTTCAAAAAGAATGAATCGAAGTGACCAAAAAGTGTAAAATGAAAAATGAACAAAAGATAAAAATAAAGAAAATGGGAATAAATAAATAAATATGCAAACAGAAAACAAAAAAGACTGAAGAGAAAAAGAGAAAAAGAGAGAAAGAGAGAAAGAGAAAAAGAGAACATGAAAATAAGACAAAAAGGAGGAAAAGTGAAAAGTGAAAAAGTAAATGAAGAAAACATGAAAAACAAGTGAAAATGAAGAGAATAAGAAATCAAAGAAAAAACAAGTGACAAGAACAGCAGAATGAAGGGGACAAGAGAATAAAAGAATGAAAACTGAATAAAAGGGAATGAAAAGAACATGAAAGAATGAATAGAATAAAAAAGTAAAAGAAAAAAAAAAAGAGAACGAAAGAAGGGAAATGAGAGAACGAAGGGAGACGAGAGAACAAAAGAAGGGAGACAAGAGAGCGAAGGGAGATGAGAGAGCGAAGGGAGATGAGAGAATGAAAGAAGGGAGACAAGAGAGCGAAGGGAGATGAGAGAACAAAGGGAGTTGAGGGAACGAAAGAAGGGAGACAAGAGAGCGAAAGAAGGGAGACAAGAGAACAAAGGGAGATGAGGGAACGAAAGAAGGGAGACAAGAGAGCGAAAGAAGGGAGACGAGAGAACGAAGGGAGATGAGAGAGCGAAAGAAGGGAGACGAGGGAATGAAGGGAAACAAGAGAAAGAAAGAAGAAAACAGAACAAAAGAATAAAGAATTACACAATAATAGAATTAAATAATAACCAATTCTTCTAAAGTGATTTCTTTCTGTCTTTTAAAATGCCAGCATCTGAGCCATTAGTCATCCAAGAAGTCTAGAACATTTATTCTTTTTACACTCTTATAATCATAATAATAATAACAATAATTGCAGCAGGAAGCAGTTGTCATTTTCCTTTCCTTCCATCTCACCCAAGGCATATTGGCAACTCTTCCAAATTCAAAAGCTTTGGCAGAATTCCTGGTTACATGAATATATTTTATTACAGGCAGAAAAAGCCAACCTTTCACTGTGAATACTAACAAAACATTGACAAGTGTAAAACACCAAATGCATTATTCCAGCAAACAAAAATAGACTTTATAATGAATAATACTTAGTAAATTATTGTAGGTAAATGGTAATGGGGAAAGTAGTTGTTTCCTTATAAAGAAACATTCAGCATTCATCAACTGAACAGTTAGCATGACTGTTAGAATTTATAAAATGTTTCTCTTAAAACACTTCTTTCAGGAAAATCAGTTTCTCAGGTGTTATTGAACTTTCTAATACTGACTGGGGTGGCCTTTTCTAACTTTTTGTTTAAGGTAGCATGGAAAGTCAATATCTTCATTGTATCATTTTCTCTTCAAGTTACATGTGCTATCCATTTTAGTTGTTGCTACTGTTGGGAGTCTTTATGCAATGTGGTTTCTGTTATTTGATAGAGTTCTTTGTGATTTTGTAAGTCCAGCCTACAGGATCTGATGAAGGATTATCTTTGACATATAGGAATCATTCACTTGATGCCATTTTTAATCATAATGCAGAGTGAAGCTGCTTGGCACAAATTGGCCATGAAGTCTGTTATGCATGCACACTAAGTTATAACATTCTTACTCACTCCTATTGTTTATACTAGTCCATGGAAGGAAAGTGTGTAGAGTGTAGTTGCTTCAGCACATCACACAGGATCCATCAGTGACCATGGCTTGTGCAGCAGTTTTTGGCAAAGTACAACATTCCCCAGGTTCAGCAACCACCATATTTCCCAGATCTCATCACTTGTAGGTTTTTCCTTTTTCCAAAAATCAGATCCCACTTGAAAGGAACAAGATTTCAAGATGTTGAAGAAATCCAAGAGAATGCTATGCAAAAAGGGAGTTCCAGGAATTTTTCCTTTAATGGAAATGATGCTGAATGAATGGTATGGATTCAGAAAGGGACTACTTCGAAGGAGATTAAATACTGAATTGATATGTGTTATAGTTTTCTTTTAATAGCACCAGTCCTGGTACTTTTTGATCAGACATTGTATAAGTTTTATTTATGAGGTTGCATCATAATTTTCATTTTAGCTTTATTAATTTTATTCTTCAGAAAATACAAGTAAATTTTAATGAATTCTATATTCACAATTATTTACAATGACTTGTTGATAATGGTTAACCCTAGACTTGAAAAAATTAAAATTGTGTAGCATCCCCTTGGGAGTTGGTTCCACAAAGCAGCAGTTCATGGGAAGAAGCTGCTCCAGTGGAACTTACATTTCACCAATGGAGTACAAAAGGAATGAGGGTGGTTCATTAGAATGTGTGTGAGATGGCAAGTTTTAGCTGTGAATGTAAGAACTGGTTGGTTGGTTTAGCAGCATATCAACCTCTATGGGTTATTTAATGCAGAAATCTAAATATTTTGAACACAATGTTATGACTTCAACTATAGATAAATAGGTATTGTAAGTAATTTTTTTATATAAAATTGTGCTGCTGGTATTTTTTAAATGTAAAAATTTATTTTTATACCTTCATAATTTTTTGTTTTTGTCCATGCTACCACCCTGTGTCAGGGTGAACATGGAAACAGCAACAGTTAAAGAGTGGTTGCATGCTCGTTAAAACTCCAATCTCCTGATCAGAAGCCTTGTTGCCAGACGTAGTTTATCATACTCAGGACTGTTAGAACTGGTGGAACTAAGTAATGTAGTTAATCTATATATATATATGTGAAGAAATATACTCTTTATCTTATGGGATAAAGTGCTCAATATCAGAGATAGAGCGTGTGTAAGTATAAAAGTGAACATTGAAGTCAACACTTTGAGGCAACAGTGTTTCATGCAAGATGCAATCATCAGTTCATGAGTGTTTTTTTTATTGGCTATTTATATATACAGGTCAGTGATGCATTGTGGGTAGTCTATTTTGGCGGTTATATATATATATATATATATATATATATATATATATATATAAGCATATGAAGGAAGAAGGGAAAAAATTGAGATTATCACTATTTAAACCTAAAATAATACTTTTAAAACAATTTACTGCAAGCAAGGCAATAAAAATAAAGCCACTAAGATACAAGGGCTTACTGAGTGTGAGAGAATGAGAAAAGAGAATAGGAGATTATTGGTATTTAAAGAATGTAAATTGAGTCACTGCAAATCTAAACAGGTGAAATTAGAATGGAGAGAAGAAAAGATAATACCCCACCCCACTCCTCCAAAAAAAAAAAAAAGAAAAGAAAGATTATCAGTAAAGATATACACTTGATGAAGGTCATAAAAAAAAAGTTAGAGATTACTTGTTAATATTTCTTCCATCACGTCAACATGAGGGGAAAAAAAGAAAAAGGTTGCATTGTTTTTATTTAGAAACTTCAAGCAGTCAATGTGTGCACTGAATAACAATGGCAAAAGTAATAAAAGAAATGATAAAAACAACACAACAGCAAGTTAGTACTACAAGTTAGTCATTATATCGTCAATGTAAAAATTTATATTAAAAAAAACCCCCAAAAAAAAAAACCAAACCATTAAGATCAAATCGCTTGCTTGTTATGTAAGCTATCTTTTTCACACTAAAACCAAACATGACCAGATCAAAATAACTATTCAGTTGTAATTGCTTTCTTTCTATTATGCACGATTCTCACTAAAAACCATACACTGTCTCTAATATAATTGTTTTCTTCGGTCTTTCCTTGCAAGTCAAAACAGGATGGTCCATTATTTATCTGAAGTAATGGCTTGGTGTAATTGATGAGTGATGGAGTCATTGAAGTAATGTTATTGTTTCTAATAGCAGCTGCCAAATTAGGGTGGAGAAACTGGTACTGGGTGATGACAAACTCAGATGTAGACGGGGGGGGGGGGGAAAATGAGGACTGGGAGGGGAAAGATTGTTTTACATTCATCACGGCCAAAGAATGGCATCAAGGCTACAAAACTTGTAAATTCTTTCTCATCATGCTGTCATAAGACCAATCCCAAAATTTAGAACTGGAACCAGCTTATTAGTAAATCTGCTCAGCAGATAAAGATCATCATGGTATAACGTTCATTATAGAGTGTCAATTAATATTATAATTGGCTTATGTCCACATCACATTGAAACAACAGTTACAAGCTAAAAATCATTAAGATTCTCATTTCTGTACAGTTTAACTTTCTTCTAGTCTCTCCATACACCATGTTCCTTTAGGAAATGAGTAGTTATGGCTCTCCACATTTTCCTGTCTTTTGTTTTTAATAATTCCTACTCCTATACAATCCCTCTTTTGGGCTTACAGCTTCAAACATGGGTTGCTGTATGATCACTGGAGTTAAACTGAATATTTCCTAATAAATGTAGTATTTTAAATAGACAAACAGTTTAGATTTGAAATTTGATCATCTTGTCGCCAGTGAAACAACAGGCATGGAACAATAAAATACATTGCCGATTAAATAAAAATTGACTTTAAAACAGTTCAGTTCTTGACTATACTTAATGAAAATTTGTATTTTTTTTTTTTTTTTACTTTTAGACAATAATTTTAACTTCTTTCTTTCTAGTAAACAAACCCAAGAGGATGTATTGTCTCCTTTCCATATAAACTACCTCTTAAGATAACCCTCTACCTTGAGTGGCCCTCGGGCCTTGTACAGAGTGAACCCTACTGTACAAAAAAAAAAAAAAAAAAAGTGGGAAAAATTTGAAAAAAATTAAAATACGATCTTAATTGTATTTTTAAGATATGTTTTTTTTTTTTTTAGATATCCTTAGTATATATAGTTCAATATTATCCATATACAGATAACCTATCTACCACTGTTATTGAGTTCCTCATTGTATAGCAAATTTATGTAAATTTGCTTATGAATTTAAGGATTCATTTTGATATTTATTAAGCTAAACTTAACTTGGAAGCAAGTAAAACGAATAAAACAAAGTAAAAAGACAGCAGGATCCTTGTGTTGTTTGGGAGGGATCAATGTTTGAATAACGTACTTTTTTGTCTTGAATCCACAACAGGATCTCGTAGTTTCAAAGGGACCCATTTTTTTTGATGAGGTTCACTAACTAGAGGCCACAGCATGATCCATGTATTATTTTGGAAGGGCCATTTTTTGCAAGAAGTTCTTTATCTGGAAACAGCAGGATACTTGTATAGTTTGGGAGGGACCTATTTTCTGGATAAAATCTTTTGTCTTGAGCCCACAACAGGAATGGAACATGTATCCCATTTTTCCATCAGGAAAACCTGTCCTAGAGCTGAAGCCAATTTAGCCACTGGAGACCATTATGATATGGCAAAACTACTTTCAATCCATTTTTAAATTACTGTGTTTATATTTTGAGTAGGAAAATTAAACTAGCAGATGCAGATTCAAATTGGTCGCAATGAAAAGTGTGCATTCCTTAAGAAGGTAATTAAGCATTGCTTTATCATGATGGTCTTCTGTGACCAATTGGCTATAGGAGTAGTTTCCCTGATGGACAAAGTGGATACAGGCTAAATTCTTGTTGGGAGGCCTATTTTTCTTTAGTAGGAGTTCTCAATCTAGACTGGTTAAAAAAAAAAACGAAAGAAAGAAAGAAAGAGAGAGAGAGAGAGAGAGAGAATCTCAAGCACATTTATTCACTAAAAATAACATTTACAATAATAAAAAAAAGTCTTTATTTAGGTACCACAGATTATTTGGGAAGTAATGTAGAAAGTTTTTAGTCTAGAGTCCACAGCAGGAGCCTTGTATTGTTGGAAGGGAGATATTTTTATTCTAGAGCCCACAGCAACAGAATTTTCAGCATGAGGACTTTTTTTGTTTACAAAGTTATTCAATTTTTAGAAATAGTTATATTATTCAAGATGTCTCTTGATGGGGCCAGATGACAGAAATCACTATTCTAATGTTACCCTTAATAGATTCATTTTTTGGCAATGTTTAAACTTTGTGCTTGCAGAAAAACGTGTCAAGACAGTTATTCCTTTGACACCACTATTATTGCATACACTTTTGATTCACTCAGCAATGTTAATTTACAAAATTATAAAAATATATGAACCAAGTACAATGCGATATTTATTATTTAACTTTTATAAAGAAATAAATTTGAAAAGAAATCTTTATTAAAAAGATCACAAAATTATCAAAATATGTAAGAAAAAGAGATGCCCTCAACCTCTTTTTGTAAACTGTGGCAAGGGCAAATGAAAGAAATGCTCAGAAAATGTATTTTTCAAAATTTATAATTAGCATTACTTGTTATATTTATTTAAATTTTCTTATTCAGACATTTTTTTTTTTTTAATAAATTTATGAATAAAAAATATTTATTTCTTTATAAAATGGTAAATAATATTTCATTATCGTTAGTTCACATATTTTTAAAAACTTGTAAATACAAAATTATTCTTGTAAATAAGCAAATCTAATAAATAGTGTTTAAAGAAAAATTTCATATGTTAGAGTTTTAATAAAAGACAAACTCTTTAAAACAAACACTGCTGAGGGAATCAAAAGTGTATACAGTAATAGCAGTGACAAAGAAATAACCGTCCTTTTGATACACTTTTTTTGCACATTACCAATTTTTTAAATAGATCTTTGTGTGCGCACAGGCTCTAGGGCATTGATTTCCCTTATCTGCTCACTTTGTGGGCCTGGGTGTAGGTTAATATTAGGTTGGTGCAAAAATAATGACGGTTTTTGACATTAAAAAATATGTCAAAAACAGTCATTATTTTTGCACCAACCTAAAATCTATCAACCATGAGGCAAGCACTAATATAAAATTATATAAAATCTTTATGACTGCAATGAGTTTAGATCTTTTTTGTTATCATTTCACCCCAAGCAAGGCAATAAAGCCATCAAGATTCAAGGAATTACTTAGTCTGAAAGATTAAGAGAAAAAGGAAAGCATTAAAGAGAAAGAATAATAAAAAAGCAGGAAGACATAACGATTGAAATTGCATTTAAATTTGTGAAAATCAAAGTTGACTGGAAAACAAAAAAGCAGGAAGAGAGTTCCACAAGCAAGAAGTGCAGGAAAACAAACTGTAGCCATCAAAATATTTATCAATGCTTATATATTTTCTGTCCCATCTGGAGTGGGAAATCAATTTAATTTAGAAAATTTATGAGTGATTACTTCCCTTAGTCATTTTAATATTTACCTGCTTTTAAACCAAATTAGTTTCCAAGCAAAATGAACTATTTAATTAATCAGTTCATTTACTCCTATGTTTCTAAGATTGCAGTCTTATTTGTTAAAGCCTTTCATGTGAGGCACTCAGATATCCTTGTCTATTAAGTGATTGTCTTACTTCAACTTGATCTTGAAATAGGCATTGCCATCTCTCATTCTGTAGATAATCTTTTTCTTCTGAAAGACATTTCCATTTCATGGTATTAAACACAAAATTTTTTTACATGGAAAAATACTGAGCAAAAGTCGATTTATATAATACCAGGAGTAAACAATAAATCATAGATACCATTGAATGTCAAAAAAAAAAAAAAAAAAAAAAAAAAAAAAAAATATAAATAAATAAATAAATAAATATATATATATATATATATATGTATATATATATATATATATAAAGGGAATGGATTAATTAAATGTTCATTGGCTTCTATTTTAGTTGTGAATTCTTTATCTCCACTTTATTGAATCTCAATAAATTATTTCAAGACTTGTTTCATTGCATCTCTTAAAACTTTCTAACAATTGTTGTTTTTTTTTTTATGGTACATTAGTATAAACAATAAAATGACAAGACCAAGCTGCCAATCTAGTACCGTGCTTAAATTCATAAAGTCAAGTTACCAAAAACTTTTGTAATTTATGGCATTGCTAAAATAGATTGGATATGATCAGTCAAAATTATTAATGTGGGAAAAGATTATCAGAAAACTTAGGAATTTCTATGAAAGTTTTCTTGGGTCTCTTGTAGTCATTACTACTGACCCAAGAAACTAATGGATTAGGGAAAGTTAAGTTCCAAGTTATGATTAGATGAAAGATACACTAATTAGTAATACTACTTTAATAAACTAATTTATTTAAATACTACTTTAACCTTTAACACTCTGCATTATTAATATTCTTCTCTTTGCATTGCATCCTTTTTTAAGGTCTCTCTTTAGTGTTAATTTCACTCAAAGGTGTTTTCTGTTGCCATAGCGGGATTTAGAGTCAGAGTTACATTCAGTGGCAAGAAAAACTTTTGCACAGCAAATGAAGTCATATAGAGAGAGATAAAGGCTAATAAACTTCATAAATTGTGAGGTTGAAGTCACATAGAGAGAGATAAAGGCTAATAAACTTCATAAATTGTGAGGTTTAATCATAAGTAATTTCTGTTTTTTCATAACCAGTTTAACAATGAATACCTTATTTTAACAGCTAATTATCAAAGTCAGTTTAGAATAACTTTGGAGTACACAAATATAGCTTAGTTTTTGCATGTCAATGGCAGCATACACAGTGGACGAAAGGAAACATGTTTCCACCATGACAATGCAAAGTTGCATCCAGCAAGAAAAACATAAGAAAAATTTTGGAACTTGGTTGGTCTCTTCAACTTCACCCACCATATTCACTTGACCTTGCACCAACCAAGAAATTTGAGATTGTTACAAAATTCTGACGGAAAAAAAACTAATGAAAACCAGTTCACTCAAAACTTTTCTACATCAAAATCTGTAGAATTTTACTCAAATGGTATAAAAAAACAAAACAAAAACTGACTGATAAGTGGCAACAAGTCATTGTAAATAATTGTGAATATAGAATTCATTAAAATTTACTTGTATTTTCTGAAGAATAAAATTACTAAAGCTAAAATGAAAATTATGATGCAACCTCACAAATAAAACTTATAGAATGTCTGATCAAAAAGTACCAGGACTGGTGCTATTAAAAGAAAACTATAACACATATCAATTCAGCATTTAATCTCCTTCGAAGTAGTCCCTTTCTGAATCCATACCATTCATTCAGCATCATTTCCATTAAAGGAAAAATTGCTGGAACTCCTTTTTGAGTAGCATTCTCTTGGATTTCTTCAACATCTTGAAATCTTGTTCCTTTCAAGTGGGATCTGATTTTTGGAAAAAGGAAAAACTTACAAGTGATGAGATCTGGGAAATATGGTGGTTGCTGAACCTGGGGAATGTTGTACTTTGCCAAAAACTGCTGCACAAGCCATGGTCACTGATGGATCCTGTGTGATGTGCTGAAGCAACTACACTCTACACACTTTCCTTCCATGGACTAGTATAAACAATAGGAGTGAGTAAGAACGTTATAACTTAGTGTGCATGCATAACAGACTTCATGGTCAATTTGTGCCAAGCAGCTTCACTCTGCATACTTTAGCTCTGTTACCATAGCAATAATCTCGATACACTTTGACTAGACTTTGTATCGACATTTAGTTTATGAAAATATTACTTATTCCATTATCATAAATTAAATAATCTTTGTTTCATTAGGATATATTTAGCAAATTAAAAATAATACTTATTTTATTTTCAATATTTTTTTTCATACCCACAAGTCAGAGTTGACTTTTTTTCCAATTCTAATAATTTAGAATTAATTTTTTCCTATGACTTTTTATTATCATATGCAAGATTCTCTATTTTTAATTTCCATTCAAAATAAATAGCCGACTTGGATGTAGATTTAAATAAAAAAAAACAAAAAAACAAAAACGCACTAAAATTTACCCTGCACCCAGATATGAGAAGGACATTGAGACCACAATAAAATTGGGGTTCACTAGGAATCAGTGCACGCATAGAGCTTATCTCTGAATTTAGTATTCATGAAAGTGAACAAACATGATATCAATAAAAAAATATCTCTGAAAAATTCACCTGGGAAAAAGAAATTTATGGAATTGCACAATATTTTGCTGCTTGCTTTATCGAAATACCAGATTTTACAGAAATATTGCTGCTTGCTTCATGTGTATTTTTTGTTGATATACGGGTGTTGGAATTTGCTTTTCTGCATCTGTGATATGAGACTTCATTTGCCAACAAGTGGCATATTTTGTTTTTTTTTGCCTATTACCATATGTACCAGAGTTCATGGATACATGTAGACTTCTTTTTAGCTATTATGAATTTACTGTATGTGCAGATTTTGCTCCATGAAAAACAACTAAAACAATTTTCAATAAATGCATCATGAAATGTAGTAAAATTCTTCTTTTCCCAAAGACTGTCCTAGTAATTAAACCTTACCTCACTTCTATTTAAAAAATTACCATTAGTATAATTTTTGCTGATACTGTAAGTGTTTCTTCATGGTTAGTGAGAAGGTCACATAAATTTAAGGTTATAAGATTTTTTTGGTTGTGATGCGTGCATTTTTTTCATATATATTCTATGCCAAAATCTGGATGTGTGCAATGCATGGGTGCATCCGATAGGCTGGTAAATACAGTTCTTGAAAAGTTGAATTTTTACAATAGGCAGTGTAAACAGAAAAAATAATTTTTCTTCAAATTTTTTTTTTTTTTCATATTTCTATAGATTAAGCGCTTCAGATCAGGAATATTAAAATTAATTTTTTTTTTTTTATTAGTTTTTTAAGTTTGGTATATAAAGTTAGACATGGAAATGAAATTACAAAATCTCCTACAGAAGGTAGCAATGGAGAACAAGAGACTAAGCATCAAACTACAAGAAAACAGAACGCATAGTCATCAGTAAGAGGATTAGCCCAAAATGCAATCTGAAGATCGGGAACACTAGAATAAAGCAGACGTGGAAGTTCAAATACCTGGGAAGCGTCTTGACAGAGTACAATAACTGCGACACCGAGATCTGTAGGCATATTGGGATGGCCAAAGACACATTCCAAAAGCCGGGCAGAGTATTGCGAGTCAGAAAGATATCTTTGGTAACAAAGAAAATAATACTGAACTGTTATGTGACATCTGTCCTCCTTTATGGCAGTGAATGTTGGACGATTTCCTCAAAGATGAAAAAGAGACACGAGGTGACAGAAATGCAGTTCTACAGAAGGATGCTAAGAATATCATGGACCAAGTGTGTTAGCAACAATGAGATGGCTTATACTTATTATCAGGAAGAGGCAGCTGAAGTTTCTGGAACACATAATGAGGAAGGAGGGCCTGGAAAATCTGATACTCACAGGTTGAATAGAGGGAAAGCGAGAAAGGAAAACATCATGTGACATACCTGGTGGACTTAAGTGGATGACAGAACATGGTCTGGGGGAGGAAGCAGAGGGAAGGAACTTGTTGAGAGCAGCAAGAGATAGAAGGAGGTGGAGAGCCATGATCGCCTATGTCCTGAAAGGACATGGCACATAAAAAGAAAGATGTAAAGTCATTGTAAATTGAGCCCCTTACAGATGGCAAAAGAAATGGTATGTAAAGTCATTTTAAATTGAACCCCCTACATATGGCAAAACCAATATGATCATACAACAAAATTTGTTTAAAAAAAAAAAAAAAAAAAAAAAAATGTAAAAAGAAAAAGAAAAAGAAAAAAAAGAAAAAAAAAAGAAAAAGAAAAAAAAAAGAAAAAGAAAAAAAAAAAGAAAAAGAAAAAGAAAAAGAAGAAAAAGAAAAAAAAAAGAAAAAGAAAAAGAAAAAGAAAAAGAAAAAGAAAAAAAAAGAAAAAAAAAGAAAAAGAAAAAAAAAAGAAAAAGAAAAAAAAAAAAGAAAAAGAAAAAAAAAAAGAAAAAGAAAAAAAAAAAGAAAAAGAAAAAAAAAAGAAAAAGAAAAAAAAAAAGAAAAAGAAAAAAAAAGAAAAAGAAAAAAAAAAGAAAAAGAAAAAAAAAAAAGAAAAAGAAAAAAAAAAAGAAAAAGAAAAAAAAGAAAAAGAAAAAAAAAAAAGAAAAAGAAAAAAAAAGAAAAAGAAAAAAAAAGAAAAAGAAAAAAAAAGAAAAAGAAAATGAATTCATATTCCAGAGTGCTTAATATGGTTTATTTGTTTAACAGCATATCAACTCCTTATGCATCACTTAATGCCATAATTTAATTTTCTTGGGAGCATTAGTAATTTTCTTTACAAAAATGTATTGCTGGTAATATTTTTACTATGAAAATGTATTGCTGGTATTTTTAGTATAAAAATGTATTTTCATACTTTCATAGTATTTTGACCCCATTTTAAGTGTTAACTATTTGCCCATAGCTGGGACCCTAACAGGTGCTACGACCCCAGGTGAGAGTGGTCCTGGGAACATCAGCAATTAAGAGGTGGTTCTGCGCTCCTCAAAATCTCCTGATCAGAGGCCTTGCTGGTTAATATATGAAAAAAGAACCTCAGATTAGAAATTTCAATTTTAAGAAATCACCTGGTATGAGCATATTTTGTTTTTGGCTTCCATGGCTTAATCAATTTTCTATGAATTTATATAACTGGATGTACCAACCTCCCCACCATCAGCTTTTATAAAAAATTTTTTTTTTTTAATTCTTGATCTGGAGTGTTTATTCTATAATATGAATAAAAAAAAAAAAAAAATAAAAAAACCATGAGCATTTCTGGTTACAATGCCTATTGTATAAAAGTCACCATCAAAAATTTACTCAACATTTTTTTTTTTTTTTTTAAATTTAATTTAATATTTATTTATTTTACCTGAATTTATTACTATTTAACTGAGGTTAGATTAATTTTGACTTATGGTCACATCAAGTTGAAACAAAGTTAAACAACATTGTTCTTGGTCAGTACCTAGATGTGAATACCAGGCACTGTAAGCTTGGATGTGTGGGTGGCAAAATGGATAATAGCTAAAGATGAGAAATTGGAGAACCAAGTTCAAATTCCAGCCAGGTTCATTACATTCACTTACGCAAATACCTTTGGGCAAATCATAAATTGAAAAGAGAGATGATCACCCAAGCATGTCACTCCTACCAGCATGCACTGGGTCAGTGCAGTGAAGTAAATCCAATTTCTCCACAGGAATCTGGGCATGGAAGGCCTATGTCCAACGAAGGACCTTCACAGGCTAAGAAAGAATTTATTTTACCATTCTTGTTATCATTGGACTAAAAAAAAAAAAGAGTCAATGTCAATTGGACTAAAAAAAGAATCAATACCTAGAAGAAAATTTAAAAATCAAAACTACCATGTTCTCCGTCAATACTCACCCACCTTTAATAACATATTTATTTTCAAGTGTTCAGGGAATATGATATAAATTTCCTTCGTATTAGTGTTAAGAAAAATCAATGACAAAGTGGAAAAAATTTTTCATGTGACACATTTTGTCCTTTTGGACATCATCAAGTTAAATTTGTTTAATTCTGTTTAAACGTTTACATAAAGGAGAGGAGACGCTGAAATTTTAATCTTTTAAATTAAATTATTTTTTTTAAAAGATGTGTTGGGGTATATAATCCTGTGTGTTATCTCACTTGACTTTGCAAAAAAAAAAAAAAAAAATTTCTCTGGTGGTGGTGGGGGGGGGGGAGCGTTCCTTAAGCTTATATAAAGGCATGCATTTATTTCCATAGTCTCTTTCCTCTTTTACATGGGAACTTCGATGTGGTGTAATGATTAGCAAATTTGTCACACTAGATCAATTACAACTGAATAGGGAATTCAATCCTCCCTGGGTACCCCATACTTTCGGCCTTGTGCCACACCTAAGCTAAGTTAAAATCATTTTATTACTAACATTATTTTGTTTAGTGACTTGTATATAAATTGTAATCATTGTAAATATTCATTGCAGTTTCATTTTTAAATGTTATTATTTTTATCTACCACCCCCAGACAAATTGTACATATGCGAACTAGTTATGACTACATTGAGACTGAGAGGTATTATGGTGACTGTAGTAAGAATATTAAGTTAGATAGTGTTGTTTTTGTATAAGGAATACTATGGTATGTTTAGGTCAGTAATCATGGCTAGCTAAGTTTAAGATAAAACAGATTGAAGACCAGCCTTCCCTCATATTCCTCTTGGCCTTGTGCCACATTTTTGTATTTTTCTAAATAAATATCAATTTCCTCTATTACAGCTTCTGGCTATAAGATGTAGTCGCATGTGGGGAGAAAAAAGTGTGCCCTACTGGGGCACGTTCATTTTCTCGACTTTTCGTGCACTCTCTCACATACGCTCGTTTTACACAGACTCTTATTAGAGGTAGTTTCATGTTTTGTTTTTTGTCACATGTAATCCTTTTGATAATATGTGTTGTTGTTTGTTTTATATTGTTTTGTGTTACTCATTACTTGGACTCACATAGAGTTCGCCAATATTGCTTGGGGGATAAATTTTCCAGGAACCTGTAAATATTTACTATCCAATGTGTTGATTACCCCAAAATAATAATGGTGACTAAATATTTGGGATCTTTTCTGTTAATTCATCCCAAATAAAGTTATTTATCTTAAATATTAATCCCCCCACCCCATTATAAATTTAAAATCAAAGTCTGTTTTGCTTACCTTGCAACAACTCCAACCTTCTGAACAAAATAAATTACCAATAGGTAATCAGCAAGTTACTCACATTTCATAAGTGTGGATATTCGAGGTACTTACAAGGAATTTTTTATAATAAAAAAAATAAATAGTAAAAATTTGTTTTTGGCTTGTTTATCAGGGGGTGAGCATGAACGTTGACCTCACACTTAGAAATAGCACACCCGAGTCACTGATATTTGGGTGATCGCAAAGGTCAACTCAACTGGATTGCAAAAGAAGGGCCTAGCTCTGGAAGAATTTGGTGTGAATTAACAGAAAGGATTCAATATTTTTTACTCAAGCATCAATTTTTATCAATTTTATTAAGTATCCCATATTGGGATAATAGAAAATCTGCCAAGAAAGTGGAAATTTTTTCCACTTTGTTATTGATTTTCCTAATATTGTTCTGGTATAAAAAATATACCATTTTCTCCCAAAAATATGAATATTTTTTTTTTATTTTTGTTTCTGTAAGGTTTCTGTCAATTTGTACCTCTCCAGAAAAAGAGGAAAACAGTAAATAAATAAAAGTTGGTAAATTTGCAAATAATGCTCCAGTGACAAGATTAAAAAAATAACAAAAATAAAACTCATTCCTGATGTAAAATCGCCTGATTATTTCAAAGAACCAGTGACCAATTAAAAATTTAAAAAAAAAAAAAAAAAAAAAATTTCAAAACGGTTTTTGAGTGTTAATTTTTGCAAATTTTTGTGTTCATTACACACTCTAGAAAATACAACTTTTGACTGACTAGGTATTTAAAAGTCGAGAGTTATTTCACTTTGGAATTATGACAGCCGCAACAATCTTTCTTTATTCTTTTTACCTAAAAATTAAATTTGAAATAAAATTTTGTGCACAATAAATAAATCAACAAAAATTGAGAAGTAAATTTAAGGTTTTCCTTTTATATTCTATGCAAATTTTGAAAAAACAAAACTTGTTCTTTATTATTGTAATTTTTACTTCAGTTTATGAAATATTAGGTTGGTGCAAAAATAATGACGTAATAATGTCGTTTTTTGACGTTAAAAAATACGTCAAAAAACGACATTATTACGTCATTATTTTTGCACCAACCTAATAAAAAAAAAAAAAAAAAAATAGTAACTTTTTAAAAAGTCATAAATGGTTTGGTTTGGTTTACAGCATATCAACCTCAATGGGTCATTTAATGCCAACAGGTTTCTATTTTCTTTCTGGTTATATTTTCGTTTTGTCAAAAATCTATTTCTGTTAATATTTTTTTTTCCACAAAAATGTATAGCTGGTAATATTTTTTCAAAAACGTATTGCTGGTAATATTTTTTGCTTCAAAAACTTATTTCTGGTAATAACCGTTTACAAAGATTTCTGGTACTAAAACCTATTTTTACACTTTTATAATGCCGTTTACCACAGTTTCTGGGTTAACTATTTCCCCATAGCTGGGACCCTAACAGGTGCTACCACCCTGGGTCAGGGTGGACCTGGGAAGACCAGCAATTAAGAGGAGGTTCCATGGTCCTCAAAGCCTCCTGATCAGAGGCCTTGCTGTTAAATGTCTTACCTTGGATGTGGATGTAGTGTCAGTTTCGAGGCTAACTATTTGCCCATAGCTGGGATCCTAACAGGTGCTACCACACTGGATCAGGGCGGACCTGGGAACATCAGCAATTAAGAGGTGATTCCACGCTCCTCAAAGCCTCCTGATCAGAGGCCCTGCTGTTGGACGAAGTTTATCGTCTTACCCTGGAGGCATATGTAGTTTATCGTCATACCCAGGACGACCAATTGGGGGGGATGTCTTACTCCTCTGCAGAGGTACAGTCGGCGTATTCTACAGCTCCAACTGACAGGGAAAAAGTCATAAATAGAAAAATTATTACATAATTTTTCCATTGACTGAGAGGAATGATTGTAGAAGATTAAGAATAAATTTTTAGACTGTGTTGCAGTTATCGTTTTTGTTTTTTACTTTAGTGAACGACTTCAATTTTTTGATAAGGAATCATTTTTAAGTTGAAAAAAAAAAAAAAAAAAAAAAAAAAAAAAAGCGTCAAAAGTCAAAAGCAAAACTGTCAACTCAAGAATAACCTAGGAAAAAAAAAAAAAAAAAAAAAAAAGTAATAATAAGAGTTGCAGTTGAATTTCGAAATGAAATTCTTTCAAAAAAAGTTTTACCGAAAAAAAAAAAAAAAAAAAAAATTCGTCACTAATTCATGTCAGAGAAACTAACTTCCTTCTTTTTTCGCTGCCTTTCCTTTCAATCAACAAAATAAATTTTGGTTGATTTTTTAAGAATTTGCAGGAATATTGAGCAGCATCAAACAGAAAACACTTTAATGAATGTTATTATGTTAACTAATAAATTGTTGATGCTTTCAAAACCGAGGTAACTTTTCATTTTCAATTCAATATTTTTAAGACTAGAGAGCTTACTCGTCCTTCCAAAAGGAATTTTTATTTTTGTCTAAATAAATAAATAAATATTGTAGGCTACTAAAAAAAATTGTGGATTCCGATTTAAAATAGGCCCTATAGGGTTTGGTTTGGGGTAAAACTTCTATTTGAAAACGTTCAACAAAATCTTAAATATTGTTTTATTTTAAGTTGAGCGCACAAATGCAATCACCTGCGAATAACATGAATTTAAAAATGCAAATAATTGGAAAAATAAAAAAAAAAAATAAAAAAAATCAAAAAAATCGATCGGATTTTTTTTTACCTACTTATATTATTATAAGATAACTAAAAAAGAGAATTCCGACTTTTTATTTTTTTTTATTTTTTCTATTTATTTTCGTTTCATAAATTCCAGCTGGTCGCATTTTTGATTTAAAATTTAAATCAAATTATTATATTTCATTTTTATGGGAAAAAAGTGTAAAATTCAGAATATGAGACAAGTCGACGCGATTTAAGGAAGTTAATTCACATTTTATTTTTGGTATGCGAAAAACGTTTTTTACTTTTTACCAACACGAAAAAAAAAAAAAAAAAAAAAAAAAAAAGATTCCTGCACATTGTAATGTACAAAAAAAAAAAAAGTCAAATGAAACTAAAACAGTCAATCATTGACATATTTAAATTTATTGTGTGTATAAACTCAAGAAAAGACACCTTCCTTAAGAAAATAAAAAAAAAAAAATGTCAAGCCAGCCGGGAACTTACATAAATATTCAGATCAAAAGAAGGAAAATTAACTGAGTTGGTTTTATTTTTAAGCAGTTTTTTTGCAAAAAATAAATTTCATTTCCATGAATTCATTATTTTTCCTGTAAATGAATTCGTTTTCTTTTCTCGAATTAAAAAATAAATGAATCAGTCTTTTCCTTTTCTTCTTCAGAAAAAAAGAATTGATAACAAGCTCAAAATTGACATTGACTTGCATTTTTAGAAAGAGGGGAAATATTTTTTGGAGATTGGCATTGTTCCAACCTTCCGTAAAGTAGGGTCACTTGCCAGAATCGTAAAATATTCATTCTTTTATCATTTTAGAAGAGAGGTCTTGTTTTGCAGTATCAAATTGATCGCTGATTTTTTTAACAGAGTTATCTGGACTTAACTATTTTGCGTACGATAACAGATCTTTTTTTAGAAGAGGGTTACAGATTTTTTTTTTTTTTTAAGAAAAAAGAAGCAAAGTTATATAATTTTTAATTAAAAGAACGAAAGTTTACATACAAAATAAAAGCATATATCCGTTTCTTCATGGCAAATGTTTTTTTTTTTTGTCTATGTGAACTGAAAATTTAAATTAAAATAAAGAATTTACAAAGTTTTTTTTAAAAATTCAGAATATGAATGATTTTTTTAACCACGCTTTTAAACTTGACAGTTGTAAATTAACAATTAAGTCCAATAAATCTGTAAAAGTCGGTGATCGATTTTATTTCGATATTCAGGATCCCCTTCTAATCTAATAAAAAAAAAAATCAATACTTTTTTTTTTCCGATTTCGACAAGTGCCGCGACCTAAGAAAGGTAAAAAAAGAAAACTAGTCTACAAAAATGTTCCCTATTTTTACAGGTGAACCAGCGCCCTTTTTCCTTTTCTTTTTAAAAAAATAAATTTACCGAAATTTTATTTTAATTTTTACCGGACATTATGGTGAAATAAAAATGGATTTTTAATGTTATACTTTAACTTAAGTTACTAATTTTTAGCCTAGTTTGAAAACATTGATTGTGAGCGCCTAGTAACGATCGAACTCACTACTCAATAAAATGATCAATCAAATGAACTCGCTAGCTATAACTCCTACGCCGAGGTGCCCTATGCTTCTTAATGTGTAACCTTTGTTTTGTTTGATGCTTTTAGTTTAATTTTGGCACAAGGTTACAAGTATGGGGCGCCCATTATAGGTTGAACTCTCCAAAATCTATATCTAGCTACGATGTGCTTTTTAAAATTTATCCACAATATCGACTGCTCCTACCAACTCCTTCCACAGTCGATTATTTGCAAGTTCTGTGACAAATTGACCCTCAACAACGAATTTCTAAACTTGTTGGTTGTTATAAAAATGAAATGTAAATCGAAAAACCCTTTTCAAAAACATTTTCCCGCAGCCTTTTATACTGCGCATTAAGAATATGTGATGCAGTCTGTCTTGTTTGTCGCGTCCCGAGTCTTCTTGCGAAAGATATCTTTTATGACTAAAAAAGGTGTTGTGTTCCATTTCAAAGGTAAAAGCGAAGTTTACTCTGAGATCGGGAAAAAAAGTCACACTTTGGTTTACCGACGGCTAAGAAAAAAAAAAAAAAAAAATCACGTTTATTGTTTAATTAATATTAATAATTATCTTTTTTTTTTTTTTTTTTTTTTTTTTTTAAACACTTATTATTGTGAATTATTTTGTGCATTTTTATACAATATACAAAGTTTCCATGTCTATATTTTTGTTCTACATTTTTTTTAATCAACATGAGTTTCTGCAAGATTTCCCGACAATCTTTGACTCGCGTTTCAAACATAACAACATGCTTTAAATTCAAATAAATTGAACTAAAAACCCAGCATAAACTAAAGAAAATGTTTAAAATTTAAACATTTTTAATAATTCCCGCAAATCTCAAACACCCATCTTTAACCTACAGCAAGTGTCCATTGTAAAAAAAAAAAAAAAAAAAAACTAATTGTCGATCAATAATTAAAAAAAGGTTTTTAGAGAGTAACAAAAAACAAACTTTCTGTTTTTAAATTACAAACAGAAATTTTAATTTAAATCATCAGTAAAATTAGAGATCTTGGATAAGGTGTATATTTGAAATGCTAAGCGTTGTATGAGTCAGTGATTTTAGATTTTAAGGTCTTCAGTGGACTATTATTATTAATATTATTTAAATTTAAATAGAACTAGGATTTTTAGTTTTTTACTCACCTCCAACTACTTTTTTTTTTTTTTTTTTTTTTTTTGAGTAAAAAAAATGAAAATAATCTCGGTGTTATTTCCCCTAGCAGTATGTAAAATTACAAAAAGGATATTTCGTAAATCATTTAATTTTTTATTTTTTATTGTGCATCAGCAATCAGGTTTTAAAAGACAATAGAACAGGTGCCAGTGGGGGTGGGAATTACGCAAAAAATGCAAGCACAATTATAATAAATAATTGTGTATTGTATACAAAAACCTTTGCTTTGGTTAATCGAGGGAAAGAACAAAATTTTAAGGAAAATTTTTAGCACCAACATCAAAACTGATTTTGATTAAGAAAGAGGTGGGTAAAATAAAAATAAAAACATGTTTTTGAGTTTTTTACCTTGTCTGCCATTGTGTGCTTTAGAGAATCCTAACTCTGGTGCATCGTGTTGTTCTGGAACTTGTGGCACTAATTCTCTTCAAAGAACTGACTGGGTCTATATAAGTTATAACAAACCAAACTCTATTCCACTGCTGGCTGAAAGCTATTTTTGGTTACCAAATTCTTCTAGCTCTTTGACTAAGTCTACTAACTGTTCTTATTAGAACTCTTTCAGATGTTCATTTACTTACTGTTTTTCTTTCTTCCTCTCACTCTCCTCAATACATTCTTTTTCTTCTTCTAAAAATATCAGTTTGCCTTTTCTTTCTCTCCCCATCCCTGGTTTCTTGTTTGTCAGCTTCATCAGAAAAATCAGATGTATCTTTTCTCTCTCTCTCAAGGTGGGGTGGGTAGAAATATATAAAAAAAAAAAAAAAAAATAGCAAACCAACCTTGAAACTCAAGACGCATTGCACACTAATCATAAAAATATTTATTTCATTATCGCCCATTGCAGTTAAAGAGGTTAGTTTTTTAGCTCATTATATTCATCAGATACTTTCTAAAAAAGTTGTGCGCCCAAACAATGACGAAGCAATTTTTTTTATCAACTTCAAACTACGGAGCTATCAAAGGATCATTTCTGTTAATTCACCCCTAAAATATTAATTCACCACCAAAATAAAAATAATTTATATTTACTAAAATTCACACCAAATTCTCCCTTAACAAGGCCCTTCCATTGCACCCCTGTTGGGTTGACCTTTGCGATCGCCCCAAATATGGGTGACTCAGGTGCGATAGTTAAGTGTGGGGGTTCAACGTTCGCGCTCACCTCGATAAACAAGCCAAAAACAAATTTTTAAAAATTTATTTTGAAATTGTAAAAAATTCCTTATAAATACCTCGAATATCATCCGCACTTACGAAATGTGAATAACTCCCCGATTTTTTTTTTTTTCTTTCTGAGGGTTGGAGATGTTGCGAAGCAAGCTAAACAAATTTTGATTTAAAATTTATAATCTCTTGGGATTTAATTCATATTTGCGATAAATAACTTTGTTTGTGTGGGGTGAATTAACAGAAAAGAGACAAAAAATTAAAAGCTAATTATTCTCTGTTCATCACATGCTGTCTTTTCATGCGTAAAAATGTCTGTGTTTGACTTCATGTGCTTGGGTCATTTAATGAACTCGCACACACATACATACAAGGCTTGACTGAAATTGAAATAAGACGTCGGAACAATACACCCCTTCCCACTTAGTCTGGACAACCCCTACTTTGGACTGAACAATAAAATCGTAAAGTTGTAAATAAAAATTACAATTTTTAAACCTAAAAAAAAAAAAATCAGACAATTATAAATTTATAAATTAATACTTGACAGGGCCGGCGCTGCCCACCCCCTCCCCGAAACTTTGTTACCGGGCCAACTCTCAACTACATGTCGATTTCATAGTTTCCCAATCTGGGGTTCACAAACCCTCGAAGGAAAATTGAGGGTAAAAAGCAGCGCTTTTTAAATGACCAAAAATCAGGGAATTATCCAATTTAAATGAAAATTTCAGTACATATTCATTATTTACTTTTATAACGAATAGTTTTATTTATTTTAAAATAAATCTGAGAAAATGTTATTATTCTTTTTGTAAAAACAACAAATATTTTCATGATTAAATTTTACTCGGAAAAAAAAAAATGTTTAAGTCAAGAATTTGAACATTTCCATAAAGAAAGATCAATTGCCGATGCATCTCTGCTGAAAAAAAAGAATAAAGTTTTACAAAGGTTCCAACACAACACAAATAGGATTGTCTTAAAAATTTGTTTTAAAAACAGTACAAAAAAAAAAACAGTTAGCGAAAATTTTTCATGTGTTGAAATTTTTAAGCATTTTTATTTTTTTACAGCTTAAGCGACCATTTTCTCGGTTTTATATCTTCCTAGAAATGTAAAAAATAGGGGCTATAAATTTTATTTTAATTACCAGCTGTGGACTTCTGGTTAGTATTTTTAGTTAAAAAAATACTCTTTACTTTAGTAGATGATCTCTGAATAAAAAAATAATTTTATCACGATATTACCCTCTTAATTTAAAAGAACTGTTCAGAAAGAAAATTATAATCTAAAAAATAAAGACCATTGAAATTAGCACTTCTGCTTACTACTCTTCCACAGTAGACATGGGACCCTCATGCAGTTGAAAGGTTTGGGGTAGTAAGCACTGGCCCTGTCAATTATTATACTTGATGACTGACAATATAACTTAAGTAGAAAAAAGTAAAAAGTCAAAAAAAAAAAGAAAAATGCGCTGCTGAAACAAGCCCTTTTCGTGCTCCAACTTTGTCAGGTGTTCTTGCATATTACGCACTACACTGGCTATGTAAATGCAAGATATATATTATTGGTTGATGACAAACAATGTAACGTCAGTTTAAAAATAATAAAGAAAATGACGAATGGTCATAAAACAATGCTGAAGAAAAAGATGTCAGAGGCTACAATCGGGGCAAAGAAAAAAAAAAAGACGCTGGCCTGAATACTTGATTGAATTTTTCTGAAATCATTCGATAATATTAATTTGTTTGAAAAATAACATCTGATTTTAAAATCAACTTTTATTCCTGAATTAATGTATTTAAACATTCAAAATAGGGACCTGGACATGTAAGTTCCACTTGAGCAGCTTTTTCTTGCGAACAGTGACTCTGTGGAACCGACTCCCAAAAAGATGTTTTCTTGATCACAACAATCTTAACCTGTTCAAATCTAGGGTCAACCTTCACCACATATCTGCAGAAACTGACTCTTACTCTGTAACCCTCTACCTTCAGTGGTCCTTGGGCCTTGTACAGGGTGAACATCACTGTTTAAAAAAAAAAAAAAAAAAAAAAAAAAAAATAGAAAAGCTAAACATTTCTGGGTTTACGGCCATATCACATTGAAACACCGGTTTCTATATGATCACCGAAGTTAAGCAATGTCGTGACTAGTGAGTACCTAGATGAGTGACTGCTTGGGAATACCAGGTGCTGTAAGCTTGGATGTGAGGGTGGTGTAATGGATAATGGCTCGGAATTGTTAATTGGAGAGCCAAGTTCCAATTCCAGTTGGGTTCGTTACATTCAATTACATACAAATACCCCTTGGTATGAATCAATCTCTTCTCCTCCCAGCTGTGTTAGTTAATATGACTTGTATCACTAAACTAGTATCTCAAAAAAAGAATTCTTACAATGTAAAAAAATAAGATTTCTAGCTTTAAATAACCTGTTAAGAGTTGATAAGCCATAAAAAATGAATGAATCAATCTATACATTTTATGCCATCAAGTTACAGGATTATTTACGATAAAGGTTAAGATGCCAAAAAATCTTTGAATACAGTTTCTGCATCTTGTTTGAAACAGAATCTCTTTTAGCTTAAAAATTGTCAAGATTCTTGGAAAAATGGTAGTCTGTGGATGAGAGATCAGGAGAATATTGTGGTTTTCGTATCCCAATTCGAGGAATTTTTACATTAATTTCAACATGTGGCTGAGCATTGTCATATAGCAGAATCGAACCCTGTCAATTAACCAGTGTCAGTTGCATTTTGCTCAACTGAATTTCACCCAGTTGCTGGCAGTAAACACCGGCAGTGATGCTCTGGTTAGATTCCAGAAAGCTGTGATAGGTAAACCCAGTGATGGACCACCAAACAGTCACTATAATCTTCTGCTGGTGCAATTTCGAATTTGGAAAAGGTTTGCGTGCTTTGTTATGTTCAAGCCATTGAGGAGATCATTTACAATTCTTATAAAGGATCAATTTCTCATCACAAGTCACTGTTCGATCACAAGAAATGGATCATTTAAATTTCGCAGATGCAGCATCGAACACGTCAAACTCTTTTTCATTGAGTTCATATGGAACACATACAGTTTCTTCAATTTTCCTGAGATGGTCCAATATTGTTGAAATGCTGACATCTCATTATTTGAGACATTCTCAGACATTTTGACATGTGTTTTGTTCGACTAGTGTTTTCAAATGTTGATTGTCAATTGCAGATGCATGGCCTCTACCACCTTGGTCTTCAAGACCCGTATCCCCACTGCACAACTTCGGGAACCAGCGTCGTACACTCTGATCACAAATGGATCCTTCAGGCCATACTCTGTTAATGTTGGCAACAGTTTGAGAAGCATTATGACCAATCTTGAACTCATACAAAAAATTAAGTGCATCTCTTCTTTTTTTCATGTTCAAGATGAGGTGTATATAATTTCCTAAGTTGAATTCTAGAGGCGATTGACATAAAATAAACAAAGAGGACATTTTAATCATTAAGAATGAGTCATATATTTTTATACAGCTTTTATAAAAAATATATTAAAACGAAATTGAAATTTCATTCTAAAATCAGACATTATTTTCCGTACAAACTAATCTTATATTCCAGTGTACACACAGGGCGCGTCACATATTTGAGAACAGGATTCTGATGTCGATTGATATGAAATTAACAAAGAAAACAATAATCCTTAGGAATGAGTCATATATTTTTGTGCAACTATTATAATAATATTAGAACACAACAGATTGATTTTAAAATCAGACATTATTTTCCGAACAACCTAATAAATACAATTATTTTTAAATCTTTTCTTTTTTTAAATTTTGTAAAAAAAGTAGATCTGTCACTGAATTAAAAATTACAAGCACACATGGAAATGTACATACTCACAAAATTTGAAAGGAATTGAAATAGGGATATTTGTCGCAAAGGCTAATTTCCCTTTATGTCTGGCAACAACACCAGGATAACAGGAAAATATAAGCCAGCTATTTAAAGTCATTTTTATGATCTGGTATTTAAACTGAATATATTTATTCTAATAAGTGTAGTATTTCAAATGGACAAACGATTTAGATTGAAATTTGATCATCTTGCCGTCAGCTAAGCGATAGGTACTGAAATAGTTAAAAACAAAAACAAAAAAAAAACATTGTAATTTTTTTCTGAATAAACATTAATGAATTTGTTATTTACAAATATTACTTTTGGGACTTCATTTTTATTTTATTATTTGTCCTTGACAAATTTACTTTTAGAAAAATATCAGGGAAATTAATCTTCCTGACACAGATGTTCATTTCAATTTCATTAAAATTGCGGAGTGAAGATGGAAATAAACATCAAGACAGTCAAACACCAAATGACAAAAAGTGTTTTTGAGTCCGAAGATTGCCCAATGTTCCAATTAAATAATTAATGCTTCAAAAATAAATATTTAACATTTTTCAACTGGCTGTGTTTCCCCCAACAATAAAAGAACATTTAATCATTATGCTTCATGATCCCTTTGAAAGATATTTAAGTAGAGTTTCCAGACGGACAAATCAGAAGGAGAGACAACTGGCAACAGGTCACAATGTTCGACCCCTACACATTCATCAGTCTTCCTCATCAAGCTATGGGACACTTACACTTTCCTCCACTTTCTCCTTTGCTTCTTTTTTCTCATACATATGCACGAAGAAATCAGATTTATTTCTTATTTCATTTCATCTTTTTTTTTCTTAAACAGTAATGTTCATCTTTGTACAAGGCCCGGGGGCTACTCAAGGTAGAGGGTTACATTAAGTTTAGTTTATATCTATAGGAAATGAAGATAACGCTTAACTCTAGACTTGAACAGGTTAAGATTGTAGTCATTGGGGAAACATCCTCTTGGGAGTCTGTGCCATAGGCCAGTGGTCCATAGGAAACTGTTTGAGTGGAGCTTACTTCTTGCTGTTGGAATACAAATGAAATGTGGGTGGTTTGCTATTACATAAGAGGCATGGCTGGTCCTAGCCATAAAGGTTAGAACTGGCAAAATCAAGGAATGTAGTTCGTCTGAGCACTTTCCGTGCTAGTAGCAGCAATAGAGCAGTGAGAGACTTGCCACTCGAAGATGCTTTCAAACTCTATCAAGACTGGAAAGTGATGACTAGGCAGCTTCCATCCAAATATGACAACAGTAATCCATTTTTGGCCTGATCTGACTCTTGTAAAGGTAGAGGATAGCACAAGGAGTCAGGGAACCAACCATTTTCCCAGTATCTTTAGCAATGGATAGTATGTACATGTTCCACTTGAGGTCGGGTTTGAGTTTGAGACCCAATATTCTCTTAAGACACGGTGCCGCCATCGTGATTGGAAAACAACTGCAAGGAAAGGACTGTATCCTGACATACAGAAGAACTTGAACATACACAAGCTAAGAAAAATTTAGTTGCAAAAAAAAACAAACCCCAAAAGATGAAATATTATGTTGGTGCAAAATAATGACGTAATAATGTCGTTTTTTGACCTAGTTTTTAACGTCAAAAAACGACATTATTACGTCATTATTTTTTGCACCAACGTAATAAAAATATTTTTATATTTGAACAGCTTTTTCACCTTTTTCTTTGTTGTAGGTTGATCACGGTGTACTATACTCCAGGCTTGCACATAGCGCAACAGAGAGCTAGAACTGGATGACTATTAAAAAATGTTTGATTTCAAGAAATTTTTAAGAAAATTATGTTAACTATCTTTGAAAATACTTAGAATAATATTCTGACCAATACCTGAATATAATAAGATGTGTTGAAAGTTACATAAATGAAAATATATATTTTTGTTGTGGACGCGGATAAGTAATAAACAAAACATAGAGGTAGTTAAGAGTTCTGGTAAAAGATGTGACCCACATAATGTTGAAACAGAAACATTCACACTATTTACAGGTCTCACCAAACCCTTTATTCCAATTTACCTCCAGGGATTGAATAAAGAGTCTGGTTCGAATTTCCATTAAAATTACCAGGCTCAACAAGCTGTATCTGAAGAAGGCTGGAAGGCATCAGCCGAAATGTTTATATGACAATTGAATAAATCATCTCAGAAATATAGACGGATAAAACAAAATCACTCTAGGAAAGTTTCAAAACCTTTAGAGCTGGTTCTTTGTCTGATCTGGGTGTGTAAAAGTTTGTGTTAAAGTTTGCATGCTTTTTTTCCATGTTGAAAAAATGAAACTCAAAAATAAGCATAAAAAATAAAAATGTTACTTAATGATTTATAACACCTTTTCCTTTATTATTGTATTAAATAAATAACAAAAGATATTTTTCATTAAATTTTGAAACTCTTGATGCTATCCTTCTTAATGTTGCTAATGATAGTAATTGAAAATCCTGTCTTAATCCATTATAAAATGTCAAATGACCATGATGTTGCATAGTACTCAAAAGCATGTATTACTTTCTGAGCTGTATGGCTTTTTCAATAATTTTATAACATTTAGTTTACGCGTTAATAGAAAATTTTAAAAATTACTAATAATAACTTACTTTATTTTTTTTTTACCTTAAAGAAAAGCACAACTAATAATAAAATAATTCTATGAACGCATTTTTCTTTATGAATAACAATAATATTAGAGAAAAATATTAAAGTAACTTTGTGAAATAATAATGATAATTTATTTTTAATTAATTTCAAAGTATAAAATTTAAAAAAAGCCTTAAAAACGTCTTCGAAAAGAAGACGTACGTCTGTTAAAAAACGGCAAATTAACTTTAATATTATTTAATAATGTCATGTTTTTTTCTTTAATTTTAAATAAATAAATTTTTACAATTCCGCCAATAACAAAAAGAAAATCTGGTAAAAAAAAAGAATCACTTTTTTTTAACTTTTAGAAACCAAAAAAAAAAAAAAAAAAGGACGTAAAAAAGAGAATTCTTTTTTGAAGAAGCATAAAAAAACTGTTTGCTTTCTTTTCTTTTTTTTTTCAAGAACATTGAATAAACTTTTAACAGAAAGATGTTGAGTCTTTAACTAAGCTAACTATTTTATTTTTTTTTACCAAATTTCTTAAAAACTCTGGAAAAATGACTGAGCAGCAGGATTCATTTCATTCACAATGTTTTTATCAAAAATAAAAATACTGAATTAAATATTTAGAATTTAATTATAATTATGTTATTATATTGTTGGGGATGTGCAGAATTTATTATTAGGTTGGTGCAAAAATAATGACTTAATAATGTCGTTATTTGACGTATTTTTTAATACGTCAAAAAACGACATTATTTACGCCATTATTTTTGCACCAACCTAATGCTTGAACGAATCAGAAGGAATTTGTGTAGATTGCGTGACTTTCTGCATCCACAACAAATAAATAAACGAAATTTAAAATACGATTAAGAACAAGACATATTCAATTAGTAGAAACTAAAACATATATACAGTTAAAAACAATATACAAGCAGGATAATTGGTATATGCTGGCAAAAAAATGTGTATGATGTTTTAGGTTTCAGAATGTCTCTCTTTGTAATCGTTCGTTCATTTGCAGTCCGTTTTAGATTTGTGTTGGTATTAGAATTGTCAATAAGTGTTTTTTTAGAAGGAGTTCTTAAGGAGTGATCTACCTTTGACTGTAATGTTTTTAAGGTCGTTCGCACATTGATGTTTACTTAATAGGTAGTGAATATAATTCACTTTGGATAAGCAATGTTTGAGTATCGATGTCCACAGAGTTGGTTGAGTTTTAATTGTGAGTGAGTCAGCGTTGATGTACCTTTGCGCGGTAAAATCGTGATTTCGAGTGACGCGGAGTATGTTAGCAATTTCTCTGTGGGTGCTCGTCACTGACTGCTTGGGTCAGTCGGCGTTTTCTTTTATAAGTTCTGAAAGTCTGAAATCGGCTCACTTAAGTTTTGGCGCAATTTCGTTTTGCACGTGAAACTTTCAGAATATAGTGTTGTTGAACAATGAGATTTGTTGGTTCGTCTAGTACGGTTTTAATTGGTTGAAGTTTTTCCGTACGTAGGCGTAAGATATAGACTGTTCTAGGGGTGATAGATAGGAAAAAGACGAGTCTACAATATCATTAAATTTATGTAAAAACATTCTTAAATGATTTGTCTTCATTCATTTTTGTAATACAAAAATATTACATTTGCTTCTACGTTTAAAAAAGGTAGATTTTTTTAAACTGGAAAATTAAAATACTTTAAGGTTAAAAATCATAAATTACTCATAAAAAATTATATAGCAACTCAAAATAAAATAAATAAATTTTACTTAAATTAAATAAGGTAAAAATGATATTCCAGATGAAAGGAAAAATGTCTTTGAATTATTACTGACTTAAGCCAAAAACACTGGTGGAATAGCTAGCTCAAAATGAAGCTGAAATGCTCCGCTACTCTCATCTGCCTCCAGTTCTGTCCGGAGATTTACTTGACCTCCCCCACCACTACTAAGTCGCATGCGTCATATCGTAACGGTCTGGGTTCGATTCTTGGTAGTGGATGGGCACTGCTGATGAGTTCCAAAAATAGGACGAAACGGCCGTCCATGGCTTTCAACATTCTGTTGAAGATTCTTCTGGACTCGATGAATTCAATTATGTATGTGTATATATATATAGTTAAAAAAGTCGAGAAAATATACTTTTATGAGATTAGCTTGTGTGTGTGTGTGTGTGTGTGTGTGTGTGTTTAATGTGTGGAGCGAAGACGAAAGTAAACAAGTAGACGGTCAAATATCAAAAAATGGTTTGTATGCCAGAGGATCCGCGCATCCTTCCGCTTAATAAATTAATGCTTTGAAAATAAACGTTTAACATTTTTCAACCAGAGGGTCATGTTCCGCCCAACAACAAAAACATGCTTTGTGATACCATTAAAAAGTATGTAAGCAAAGTCACCAGGTCAAACTGCAAAAGATTCACGACAGCACGGCTTAACAGAGACTACCTTACTTATTCAGCCTTTTCCCTCACCGAGCTACGTGACATACAGTCACCCTCATCAAGCTACGTGACACGTATACTCTTCATCGCTAAGCTATGGATATTTACATTATTCCTCGGCAACATACGTGATATTCATATTCTTCCTCGCCACGCTACGGACATTTTTAAACACTTCCATGCCAAGCTACGGACATTTAAATTCTTCCTCGCCAAGCTACGTGACATTAACACTCTTCCTCACCAACCTAGGTGAAATTAAAACTCTTACTCGCCAAGCTAAGGACATTTAAATTCTTCCTCGCCAAGGTACAGACATTTAAATTTTTTCTCGCCAAGCTACGGACATTTAAATTCTTCCTCGCTAAGCTACGGACATTTACACTCTTACTCGTGTTTTAGCGGGGGATTGGAATGCCGTCCTTGACCCCGATATAGATCGTATAGGGCATAAACAAGGTACTAACAACCCGGATGTGAAACCATTTCGGGACTTTATCGATGAGTTTGATCTTGTCGATAAGTTCCGGAATGAACACCCTCGGGAGGTAGCATGGACTTGGACAAATAGTGGCAACTCGGCTCCGGGGACGCTTGCGAGCTACCTGGACCGGGTCTTAGTTAGGAGAGTCGATGTAGGGCTCTTAGGCTGTCCAAGTTTCCATTATATAGTTTATACGGATCATAGGCTTGTCCGGGTCCGTGTAAACTTAGATAAGCCTAAGGTTAGATTGGCTGGTTACTGGAAATTGAACTGTTCCCTTTTTGGTGATCAGGGTTTCCGGGACCAGCTTTTACTAATGATCCAAAGGGAATTGACGGGTGCGGTTGTGGGAAATGCCTGGTGGGGCAAATTAAAATCTCATATTCGAACGTTTGCTGCCGATTTTAGTCGTCGACTCAATCTAGATAGATTAGCGGCGCAAACTGCTTTAGAAGATAAAGTCGATCGGGCAGTGAAATCCTGTGTTAGTGGGGACATAGCCTTAGCTAAGGCAGAGTTGTCCTCCTTGCTTATCAAGAAGGATCAAGCTCTGGTAGTTAGGGCTAGGTTAAAAAGAATGTCTTCTGAGGCAACGAATATGGCCGCTGAACTGCGTGCAGAGGAAAATCGAAGCGCGTCTAAGCGACATATCGCATGCGTCACGTTGCCGGATAAGCGGACCGTGACTACAAACGCGGGCATATGTGAGGTGTTTCGGGACTACTTTCAGGATCTTTTCACCAGGGAGCCCGGTCTGAGCTCTGCTCAGTTCGACGCCTATTTAGCTGACTTTCCCTGCCTTTCGGCAGCTGAAGCGGCTAGGTGCGAGGGTCCCATTACAGAGTCGGAGATCTGGGAAGCGCTGAAGCAGGTTGGCCTGGATAAGTCTCCGGGATTAGATGGTCTTCCCTACGAAGTGTACTTGAGGTTGTCGCACGTTTTTGTTCCTTTGCTGGAACTGATTTACAACCACTGGATGAAGCAGGGGTCTTTACCCCAACGCTTCACCAGGGGTGTGATCAAGTTGCTGCGTAAGGACAAGGGCGGTGGGGATGGGTTAGGGAACTTTCGCCCTTTAACGATGTTAAACACTGACTTAAAGATTTTGGCGAAGATCTTAGCCAACCGTTTGCAGCTTGTCCTGTCTAGTCTGATTGGCCCCGAACAGACTTGTGCTGTGAAGGGCAGGACTATTCAGGATAACCTTCACATGGTACGCTTGATCTTAGAAAAAGTCGACAGTGAAGCCGCGCTGATCAATTTAGATCAGTCCAAGGCCTTCGATAGGGTTGACCATCGATTTCTGGAGGCTGTCCTTTCGGCTGCCGGTTTCAGAGCCGACTTTCGCTCCTGGATCCGACTTTTGTATGCGACCCCCGGTGCGCTGGTGGAAGTGAATGGGGTAAGATCGAAGCCTTTCGTATTGTCTCGCTCCATTCGTCAAGGTTGTCCGCTCTCGCCTCTGCTTTACGTTCTTGCGTTGGAACCATTCCTTCGCAAGTTGAAGGCAAATCCGGTCCTGCGCGGAATTTCCCTGCCTGGGGCTTCCACCTCAGCCAGGTATTCTGCCTATGCTGACGACGTTTCGGTTCTGGTGTCGAGCAGAGCCGAGATTGACGAAGTCAGCAAAGAGATCAGTGGGTATGAGATGGTGACAGGGGCCAAGATCAACCGCGATAAGTCTGTGGGCTTGCGGTTGGGTGCGTGGAAGGGAGTTTCTCTTCCCGGACCTTTCCTCTGGACGGATGGGCCGATCAAGATACTCGGCGTCTGGTTCGGTCCTGATCTCCAGTTGGAAATGAATTGGTCGGAGGTGCAGGGGAAGGCCGAGATCGCGGTTAAACTGTGGTCTCGGAGGAGACTTTCCCTGAAGGGAAGGGCGGAGGTATGTGTTTCACACATATATCCGATACTCCTTTACCGACTTTCTGTGCTTCCGCTCCCGTATGCCAGACTAATGTCATTAGTCCGGACCTTGTTCTCCTTTTTGTGGAGAGACAAGGCCCCTATGGTAACTCGCGAGATCTGTTGCCTTCATCCCTCTGAGGGCGGTCTGGGTATGCCTAGCATTGAGATTCGTCAATATATGCTTCGCATTACCTTTCTAGACCGAATGTGTCGCGGATTGGATGAGGTGGGCACCTTTTGGAAAGAAGATGTCCGAAAACATTTCCCATCCCTGAGAAGTGTGCACTCGTGCGAGGAGGAGGCCGGCCGTAGACCTCGTGCCGAGTGTGCCTTCTACCGCGAATGTCGTAGTGCTTTGAAGCTCCTTTTACGGACGTCGGATGGCCTCTCCGACGCCCAGGCGTTGTCTCGTAAGGCATTGTATCGATTGTTAGTTAGGGGGTCCGTTCAAGATGATCTGATCGACGAGCTCGGTCTTACGAAGCAGGAGGCTCGCTCGATGTGGCCTTGGGCGCCTGGGTTGAAATGTCTCAATAACGATGAGGCATCACTCACCTGGCTGATGATTCGTGAGGCCCTCTGGGTCGGCAAGAGACTCTGTTCAGCAGGTTTGGAGAAATATCCAAACTGTCGTCGCTGCACTGGCGAAGTCGAGACCATTGGTCACGCCTTTTTTCAGTGCAAGACGGTAGTGCCGTTGTGCAAGTTTGTTGAAGGCCTCATGGTTCGCATGCTGCAGGGAAAGTTCTTTGTCCTGGAAGCCAGTTCTGTTTGTAGCAATGTGGTGTCGCAATTGACGAAGGCTGAACACTATGTGTTCTGTTGCTTACTAGGGATTATGAGAGTCGTGATTTGGACGACGCGTCAGAAGGGATTCCATGAGGGCGAGAAGTTCACCTCTTCCCAACTGATCTTGTACTTTAAGCATCAGCTTAAAGTCAAGATTAGGACGGAAAGGCGGCGGCTCACCTCATCGGAATTTGGCAAAAGGTGGGTGAATCTTGCGCGAATGTGTAGAGTGAAAGGGGCTGACCTAGAGTGGCACTTGGACGTCGGTTAGGTACAGGATTTGTCCTAACAGGGTTGAACATAGGCAACCCACCCTGATTTTAGGTTAGACTAGGTTTTTGAATTTGAATCTTTAGTTTTCCCTTTTTTCTAGTAAACTTAGCTAGGGTATGCATGCGCATTGGCCCCTTTTTATTTCTGTCCCTATTTTTTCTTTCGTTTAATTCCCCATCCCCTCCCTCGTTAGGTGGTCAGTGATTTCAGTTCTCTGGTGGATGCGGGGCGACTTTCGTTTCGTGTGTGTGCTTTTTCGTATTTGTTGTTGTGTATGAATGTGTGAGTGTCTGTGTGAATGCTTGGAGGAATGAATGTTTTTTCTTATTTTTCTAAGCCCCGCATTGATTTCGTCTAGTTAACTGATTTTGCTGCCACATTTATGGTTTGTGGGGGGTTTTATTACTAACACAGTTTTATTTAGTTTTATTGTAAATAATTTAAAAGTCATATTGTACATAATCATTTGGGGTTCTTTTTAAAAAAATTGTTATTTTATGACCCTCCCCCCACGAACAATATTTGTACATAAGGGGACTAGTTAGGACTTCATGGAGAATTTGAGGCGTTATGGTGGACGTGGTAAGAAAGGTAGGAGTGAATGTGTTGTTTTGGTGATTGGAATATTGTTGGTTTGTTTGGGTCCGTGTCTGGGACTAGCTAAGTTTAGATTTAAGACAGAAGAAGACCGTCATTCCCCATCCCCCTTTTAGGCCTTGTGCCACATTTTATACATTAACCTGTATAAATAAATATCTTAACATACTTCCTCACCAACCTAGGTGAAATTAACACTCTTACTCGACAAGCTAAGGACATTTAATTTCTTCCTCGCCAAGCTACGGACATTTAAATTCTTCCTCGCCAAGCTACGTGACATTAACACTCTTCCTCACCAACCTAGGTGAAATTAACAATCTTACTCGCCAAGGTAAGGACATTTAAATTCTTCCTCGCTAACCTGCGGTCATTTAAACTCTTACACGCCAAGCTACGTGACATTAACACTCTTCCTCGCCAACCTAGGTGAAATTAACACTCTTACTCGACAAGCTAAGGACATTTACACTCATCCTCGCCAAGCTACGGACATTTAAATTCTTCCGCACAAAGCTATGTGACATTAACACACCTCCTCACCAACCTAGGTGAAATTAAAACTCTTACTCGCCAAGCTAAGGACATTTAAATTCTTCCTCGCCAAGCTACGGACATTTAAATTCTTCCTCGCTAAGCTACGGACATTTACACTCTTACTCGCCAAGCTACGTGAAATTAACACTCTTCCTCACCAACCTAGGTGAAATTAACAATCTTACTCGCCAAGGTAAGGACATTTAAATTCTTCCTCGCCAAGCTACGTGACATTAACCCTCTTCCTAACCAAACTCGCTGAAATTAACACTCTTACTCGCCAAGCTAAGGACATTTAGACTCTTACTCGCCAAGCTAAGGACATTCAAATTGTTCCTCGCCAAGGTACGGACATTTAAATTCTTCCTCGACAAGCTACGGACATTTAAATTCTTCCTCGCCAAGCTACGGGACATTAACACTCTTCCTCACCAACCTAGGTGAAATTAAAACTCTTACTCGCCAAGCTAAGGATGTTTAAATTCTTCCTCGCTAAGCTACGGACATTTACACGCTTACTCGCCAAGCTACGGACATTTACACTCTTACTCGCCAAGCTACGTGACATTAACACTCTTCCTCACCAACCTAGGTGAAATTAACACTCTTACTCGCCAAGGTAAGGACATTTAAATTCTTCCTCGCTAACCTACGGTCATTTAAACTCTTACTCGCCAAGCTACGTAACATTAACACTCTTCCTCGCCAACCTAGGTGAAATTAACGCACTTACTCGCCAAGCTAAGGACATTTAAATTCTTCCTCGCCAAGCTACGGACATTTAAATTCTTCCTCGCCAAGCTACGTGACATTAACACTTTCCTCACCAACCTAGGTGAAATTAACACTCTTACTCGCCAAGCTAAGGACATTTAAATTGTTCCTCGCCAAGGTACGGACATTTAAATTTTTGCTCGCCAAGCTACGGACATTTAAATTCTTCCTCGCTAAGCTACGTGACATTAACACTCTTCCTAACCAACCTAGGAGAAAGTAACACTCTTACTCGCCAAGCTAAGGATATTTACACTCTTCCTTGCCAAGCTACGTGACATTAACACTCTTCTTCACCAACCTAGGTGAAATTAACACTCTTACTCGCCAAGGTAAGGACATTTAAATTCTTCCTCCCCAAGCTACGGACATTTAAATTCTTCCTCGCCAAGCTACGTGACATTAACACTCTTCCTCACCAACCTAGGTGAAATTAACACTCTTACTCGCCAAGCTAAGAACATTTAAATTGTTCCTCGACAAGGTACGGACATTTAATTTTTTCCTCGCCAAGCGACGGACATTTAAATTCTTCGACGCTAACCTACGGACATTTACACACTTACTTGCCAAGCTACGGACATTTACACACTTCCTTGCCAAGCTACGCGTCATTAACACTCTTCCTCACCAACTTAGGTGAAATTAACACTCTTACTCGACAAGCTAAGGACATTTACACTCTTCCTCGCCAAGCTACGGACATTTAAATTCTTCCGCACAAAGCTACGTGACATTAACACACTTCCTCGCCAACCTAGGTGAAATTAACACTCTTACTCGACAAGCTAAGGAGATTTAAATTCTTCCTCGCCAAGCTACGGACATTTAAATTCTTCCTCGCCAAGCTACGTGACATTAACACTCTTCCTCACCAACCTAGGTGAAATTAAAACTCTTACTCGCCAATCTAAGAACATTTAAATTCTTCCTCGCCAAGCTACGGACATTTAAATTCTTCCTCGCCAAGCTACGTGACATTAACACTCTTCCTCACCAACCTAGGCGAAATTAATACTCTTACTCGCCAAGCTAAGAACATTTATATTCTCCCTCGCCAAGCTACGGACATTTAAGTTCTTCCTCGCTAAGCTACGGACATTTACACTCTTACTTGCCAAGCTACGGACATTTACACTCTTCCTCGCCAAGCTACGGATATTTAAATTCTTCCGCACAAAGCTACGTGACATTAACACTCTTCCTCGCCAACCAGGGTGAAATTAACACTCGTACTAGCCAAGCTAAGGACATTTAATTTCTTCCTCGCCAAGCTACGGACATTTAAATTCTTCATCGCCAAGCTACGTGACATTAACACTCTTCCTCAACAACCTAGGTGAAATTAAAACTCTTACTCGCCAAGCTAAGGACATTTAAATTCTTCCTCGCTAAGCTACGGATATTTACACTCTTACTCGCCAAGCTACGTGACATTAACACTCTTCTTCACCAACCTAGGTAAAATTAACACTCTTAGTCGCCAAGCTAAGGACATTTAAATTCTTCCTCGCCAAGGTATGGACATTTAATTTTTTCCTCCCCAAGCTACGGGCATTTACACTCTTACTCGCCAATCTACGGACATTTAAATACTTCCTGGCCAAGCTACGGACATTTAAATTCTTCCTCGCTAAGCTACGGACATTTACACTATCACTCGCCAATCTACGGACATTTAAATTATTCCTCGCCAAGTTTCGTGACATTAACACTCTTCCTCACCAACCTAGGTGAAATTAAAACTCTTACTCGCCAAGCTAAGGACATTTAAATTCTTCCTCGCCAATCTATGGACATTTAAATTCTTCCTCACCAAGCTACGTGACATTAACACTCTTCCTCATCAACGTAGGTGAACTTAACACTCTTCCTCGCCAAGCTACGGGCATTTAAATTCTTCCTCGCCAAGCTACGGACATTTAAATTCTTCCTAGGCAAGCTAGGGACATTTAAATTCCTCCTCGCTAAACTATGGACATTTAAATTCTTCCTCGCCAAGCTACGGACATTTACACTCTTACTAGCCAAGCTACGTGACATTAACATTCTTCCTCACCAACCTAGCTAAAAAATAACACTTACTCGCCAAGATACGGACATTTAAATTCTTCCTCGCCAAGCTAGGGAGATTAAATTCTGCTTCGCCAAGCTACGGACATTTAAATTCTTCCTCGCCAAGCTACGGATAGTTACACTCTTACTCGCCAAGCTACGCACATTTAAATTCTTCCTCGCGAAGCTACGGACATTTAAATTCTTCCTCGCCAAGTTACGGACATTTGAATTCTTCCTCGCCAAGCTACGGGACATTAATACTCTTCCTCACCAACGTAGGTGAAATTAACGCTCTTACTCGCCAAGGTAAGGACATTTACCCTCTTACACTCCAAGCTACGGACATTTAAATTCTTCCTCGCCAACCTAGGTGAAATTAACACTCTTATTCGCAAAGCTAAGGACATTTAACTTCTTCCTCCACAAGCTACGGACATTTACACACTTACTTGCCAAGCTACGGACATTTACACTCTTCCTTGCCAAGCTACGTGACATTAACACTCTTCCTCACCAACTTAGGTGAAATTAACACTCTTACTCGCCAAGCTAAGGACATTTACACTCTTCCTCGCCAAGCTACGGACATTTAAATTCTTCCTCACAAAGCTACGTGACATTAACACACTTCCTCGCCAACCTAGGTTAAATTAAAACTCTTACTCGCCAAGCAAAGGAGATTTAAATTCTTCCTCGCCAAGCTACGGACATTTAAATTTTTCGTCGCTAAGCTACGGACATTTACACACTTACTTGCCAAGCTACGGATATTTACACTCTTCCTTGCCAAGCTACGTGACATTAACACTCTTCTTCACCAACCTAGGTGAAATTAACACTCTTATTCGCCAAGCTAAGGATATTTACACTCTTCCTCGCCAAGCTACGGACATTTAAATTCTTCCTCGCCCAGCTACGTGACATTAACCCTTTTCCTAACCAAACTAGGTGAAATTAACACTCTTACTCGCCAAGGTAAGGACATTTAAATTCTTCCTCGCTAACCTACGGTCATTTAAACTCTTACTCGCCAAGCTACGTGACATTAGCACTCTTACTCGCCAAGCTGAGGACATTTAAATTCTTCCTGGCCAAGCCACGGATATTTAAATTCTTCCTCGCTAAGCTACGGACATTTAAATTCTTCCTCGCCAAGCTACGGACATTTAAATTCTTCCTAGGCAAGCTAAGGGCATTTAAATTCCTCCTCGCTTACTATGGACATTTTCATTCTTCTTTGCCAAGCTACGGACATTTACACTCTTACTCGCCAAGCTACGTGACATTAACATTCTTCCTCACCAACCTAGCTAAAAAATAACACTCTTACTCGCCAAGCTACGGACATTTAAATTCTTCCTCGCCAAGCTAGGGAGATTAAATTCTTCTTCGCCAAGCTACGGACATTTAAATTCTTCCTCGCCAAGCTACGGATAGTTACACTCTTACTCGCCAAGCTACGCACATTTAAATTCTTCCTCGCCAAGCTACGTGACATTAACACTCTTCCTCGCCAACCTAGGTGAAATTAACACTCTTATTCGCTAAGCTAAGGATATTTAACTTCTTCCTCGCCAAGCTACGGACATTTAAATTCTTCCTCGCCAAGCTACGGACATTTACACTCTTACTCGCTAAGCTACGGACATTTAAATATTTCCTCGCCAAGCTACGTGACACTAACACTCTTCCTCACCAACCTAGGTAAAATTAACACTCTTACACGCCAAGCTAGGGACATTTAAATTCTTCCTCGCTAAGCTACGTGATATTAACACTTTTCCTCGCCAACCTAGCTGAAATTATCACTCTTACCCGTCAAGCTAAGGACATTTAAATTTTTCCTCCCCAAGCTACGGACATTTAGACTCTTACTCGCCAAGCTACGGACATTTAAACTCTTTCTCGTTAAGCTACGTGACATTCACACTCTTCCTCACCAAACTAGGTGAAATTAACAATCTTACTTGCCAAGCTAAGGACATTTAAATTATTCCTCGCCAAGCTACGTGACATTAACACTCTTACTCGCCAAGACATGGACATTTAAATTCCTCCTCGCCAATCTACGGATATTTAAATTCTTCCTCGCCATGCTACGGACATTTAAATTCTTCCTCGCCAAGCTACGTGACATTAACGCTCTTCCTCGCCAACCTAGGTGACATTAACACACTTCATCGCCAAGCTATGTGACAACCTTTCCCTCACACTTTCTTCCTTGTTTGTTTTTTTCTCACACATACATGCGAAGAATTCGCATTTCTTTTTATCCTAACCAGCAACTACCAACACGTAACTTTAACTCTCATACATTCTGAGAAAAATTTATTTGTAAAAAACTCGAAAATAAAAATATTTTCATTTTCGTGTTTTTTTTTTTTTTTTACTACTACATTTTAACTTTTCTTACCTTTGTCTTTGTTGTGGGCTGTTTTAAATCTTCCTCGAGTCTGCTGGTGAAACCAAACACGTTTTGCAACTATCATATCACGCGGCTGAGGGGGAGCAAGAAAGAGTCCATGTCCTTTCCTGTTATACTAGTTATTGCCACGCCACCAAGCGAGCGTTAGGAGGAGTCACCCACCATCGTAACAGGCAGGCTAGGCAATCCCACAAAAGATGAATTGGGTGAGAGGCTCATTGAATTGAAAGCTGAGTCGAGTCTTGCCGTCCTACAATTCAACTCAAAATGTTACAGGAATGTCAACAGCTTAAGTATTGATGAACAAAGAGATGCCAGTTTTCTCAAATGCGAAACGATGTAAGCGGAGGGGACTCCTTTAGTGACAGGATCCCAACCAGAGGTTGACGGAAACATAAAGCTGAATTAGTTTGGTATTTTTGAGCGACAGCTATTTAGAGAGAGAGAGAGAGAGAGAGAGAGAGAGAGAGAGAGAGACAGACAGAGAGAGAGAGACAGAGACAGAGTATGTGGGCAGGCAAGAGAGAGAGAGAGAGAGAGAGTGAAAGATAGAGGAGGACAGGCAGTTAAGATAGAGGTAGGGGGAGCAGAGAGGTAAGAGATAGATAGATAGAAGGGACAGGCAAGTGAGAGAAATAGAAAGGAGAGCAGATAGAAAAGATTTTACACGTATTTCAGTCGTTCGTGTTTACTGAACACGTAAGCAATGACAAAAGTTTAAGAGAAAATGGAAAAAAGGACACTTATACTAAGAAGCATAAGAAACAGTCGAAATTTCTAGTAACAATAATGAAGAAAGAAGGCTTAGAAAATTTGAAACTCACAGTACATATTGAACGCTAGGATGACAGAGGAAACAGTGCATAGCCTATCTAACAACTTTGTGTAAATGTTTGGCAGAACATTGATTAGGAAAGAAAACTTTATTAAAAGCTACAAAGGATAGGAAATTGTCGATAGCCATGATTGCCCACGTCCTGAAAAAAAAAAAATTACGCGTAATTTTTAAGAAGAATCATCGATTGTCAAAATGCAGGCAAAATTAGGGTTAATACTTCTAATTTTGTGAGAAACTTTGGCAAACAACTATAGAATGATAATCATATATATTTTAAGTTTGTAGAATTTTCTCCTTTTTGTTTTCTTTTCCATGCATTTCTTTTTACTTCTTCCAGTCTTTTTTCTTCTTACTTTCTTCATCGTCGGCGTCGTTCTTGTATATGACGAAACCCTTCAGCCTTTTGCTCTCCTAGCAGCTGCCAACGACTTTCGCTTGTGAAAGTCAAGTCCCTTTTGATTTGTCACACGGGTCAGACTTTTTAAATATCCACAAATCAGCTCCCAGTTGAATCAGAAATTTGATACCACAGAAGTGCAACTTATTTTCCAAATTGGTTTAAAAAATAACAAAAAGGTATGTCTTAAACCACGCTTCTTTTTTAGATTTTATTTAGGCGGGATTTGAGACCATAAAACTTAAACTTTTTTCTTTTTTTTTTATTATTTGAAAACCAAATTTTATGCATGTAATCTTATTATAAACCGTCAGGTTTCATTTTGGCATTTTTTTTATTTTTTTACATCAGCTTGAACCTGGAATATACAAATCTTTATACATCAAATTTTCAAGTCATTATTTACTAACCGTCTAGCATCATTATAGCAGTTTTTTGTTATATATATATATATATATATATATATATATATATATATATATATATATATATATATATATATATTATAAATGAAAACATTTAATAAAAGAAGTTATATATATATATATATATATATATATATATATAACTTTAATATTAGGTTGGTGCAAAAATAATGACGTAATAATGTCGTTATTTGACGTTAAAAAATACGTCAAAAAAAAGACCTTATTAGGTCATTATTTTTGCAACAATCTAATAATAAATGTTGTTTTTTAAATACGCCGCTCAAAAGTAAGTGTAATAAACAAACTTAGTCTATTGTATTATTTTTTTATTTAACCATTAATTATTCTTATATAATTTTACTCTTATTTTTTATTATATAAATTTTTATAACTATCCATTTCCCCACTAGCACATCCGAAGAAAAGCGTTTAGTTATCTAAAAGATTACATTACATGAATTGAATCTCTTGCCAGTTACACAACCTTTTAATTTTAATCTAAAATTAAAAGGTGACGACTGCATAATATTAAAACTCTAATCTTCTACATGTGTATATATATTCCCGAGATACAGTGTAAATGACACATAATAACCAAACCAATTTAGGAGTATATGTACAATGAACGTCTGCCAAACGCAGTGTTGAATTTCATTAAAATTACACAAGGGGTTCTTGAGTTAGGGTCTGTTTTCCTGTTTTTACGGTATTCAGTAATTATTTCAATAGATATTCTTATACCAATCCGTGTGTATAAACAAACACTTGCATATTATATTCCGACTATTATGTGTGTGAAAAATAATAAACATACATAATGAATTATAACAACATTATTAAATAAATTTAAATATGAATAACACAACTTATATTTATACAAATACATAAGAACTTTTTTTACAAACAAGTATCTCAACAAATACTTTGATAGGTGAAGACGTTTAATGAGTGTGTCATTGTAAAACGTAATCTGTATGGATAGAAAATTGTGTCACGTGACTTGATGGTAAATAAATAAATACATGCACACTGGTTTGCCGCCGTTATGTATTTTGAAATAAATCTGAGGAAGAAATAAGTATGTATCATAAATACAATTACTATTAATTTTTTATTGTGTTTGATTTAAGTAATATTGTATAATGTTAGTAATAATAATTATTACAATAACTTGTATTGAAAATACAAATTAAAATATGTGTAATTAATAATAAAATGAATAATATTGTTACCTCATTACTTTTTTTTTTTTTATCGTGGAGTGCTTGGTTTATGGCTAGTCTAGTTATTACTAGAGGCAGGGGCGATGCGTACTACTACCGATGAGGGGTGGGTGGCTAATTAGGAGCCCCGGGCAGTGTTTGGTGAGCCTCACTATTTTATAAACATTTGAATTTTTTCTTTTATCTACATTTATATATGTTACAAATTAATCTAAGGACAACTATCAAAGGATGAAAAATTTTCGTGTATTTTGACGTCATTCTGGGGTTTGTTTTTTTTTTTGTCCAAATCCGTGAACTTGTTTTGCTCATTCCAAGTCTCGAATAAACACTATTATAAAATTTACTATTTTTTATCCATAATGTTGTATGTGTTAAAATTATCCAACTTTTTAACAAAAAAATTTCAAGTTGATGTTAAAAATTGTCGCGAAACATTGTTGATTTATTTAAGACGTCATGATCTATTATGTATGACATGTCTCTAATTTCTATTTAGAGAGACATAGAACTTATTTTCAGCTTTTCTAATTGAATTGTTCTATAAAAAATTTATTTTGATGTAAAAAAAAAAAATGTTAAATTTCGTGCATTTTTTATGGCCTTTCAGGCTCAAGCCGAGATCTTGTGAATCTACCTTTTTTTAAATACTCGGAAGGGGATTTTACGTATATTGGCCAATGGGAATTTAAGATTTTCTAGCACCTAAAATTTTTTGGCTAAAAGTAGGCCGTAAAAACAGAATTACCGCCTCTTACCTATAATATCGTAATTTCTATGAACGATTGTATTCCATATTATAAATATTACTCGTATTTTTAGCCAATCTACGTGTTTATACCAAATATATTATATAACCTTGTATCAGACTAAATTAAGCTTGGTCTATATTCAATCTCATTAATCAACTTTTTTTTCTTCTAATAAATGCGCGTATGAATAAATTTAACATCTGTTTTTTTTTCTGTGTATTATTTTTATTTTTTACAGATATTGTTGGCAAATGTAGATTTGACGTCAGTATACTTATCTACCGACCCAATTACCGGCTTTCCTTCCCAATTCGGCTGTCTACCTTTTCATGTTTCTACATACTGCATAATTCGCTGACGTATATGCCAGATATTTGGATAATATATTTGCTGCCGTTTCGTAATTTCATGCACAAAACAAAAGTGTAGTAAATAAAATATATTACCAAACCTGTGCAGTCCGGCCGCTAATGTTCTTAACTTATTTATGTCTTAATTTCTGAAACATGCATCTCTATGTTTTAGGCTTAGTAACCACGGAAATTCTGCATTTCCTATCAGTGCCACTGATTGGGTTTCAAATCTTTGTAAAAACAATGATTTAATATGCTGATGTTTAGTGCAGGCAGACTATTTATTTACTTTCAAAGAATTCACTTAACACAATTCTCTCTAACTCACATTTCCACTCATTTCCAGTTGTGATGAACCGAGTCAAATAAATTTAATAACTATCTGAAGGATTTACGCAATACAGTCACCGTCATTTTTTCTTAATTTGTGCAGGAACTTTTTTTAAGCGTAAAGTTTTTGCTTTGCTCGGTGAGTGAAAAAGTTGCAGATTGCTGACAGGATTGCAAAAGTTGATTTTAAATGCGAGACATTACCACCTCTCATCAGTGATGTGATGAAGTTCGGTGATACCCGGGAACAAATCCTTGATAGTATCCCCCTAACGCTTGTAGCGGTGTTCGCTGAAATGAAGAAAGAAGAGAAAGATTTACCTCACCTACACGCGAGGTGGGATGCGACACGAGGCCTGAGGGGAAAAAAAAAAGTTCGCAGCAAGAAGTCGCCCAGTACTTATAGTATGCGGAGAGAGACCCCTAGTGACAATTTGGGAATTAAGGAGGAGCTAACTCCGACAAACCTAGAGTAAGAGAGCCTTAGCCAGTAAGCACCAGTCAACCATCGTATTGAAAACGTTGAGATAAAATCTATCAAATAAAAGGTTTTTTAGCATTTTAATCATTGGCATTTATAATAGAAATGAAAACAATATTAAAATTAATATTGCACTAATACCTAAGTGATATCTTGCTACGAAAGATGAATTCAGTATAATGTTCGAAATTAAATTTAACAAGGGTGGGAATCGTTGACAAAAACGTTTGTGCAAAAATAGGGCGTTGGTTGAAAAATGTTTGGATGACACCATGTTAGATTTGTAAACATTTCCTATTTGTTTTTGTTATTCTATCTTATTGTGCGAGTCTATCACGCACGAACATACATACATACAAATACAAATCACATACAACGCCAAACATTCATTGGTTAATTAATCACCACATTATTATAGGCAATTTACAAATCGCAGCAATGTAACAATTTTGATTTTGTGATCGCTCTATATTTTTATGTAGTCAGTTTTGTGCACTTTTGGGAGAAACGGATCACAGAAGCTTTGTTAAGTCTCTCCAAATCTCGCTCGCTGATTGGTCTATGCTAACCAATCAGTTCGTCTGCACGGGAAGAATAATTCTTCCCGCGCAGCGATCAGGAGCCTATAGTTACTTATTTAAGCAAGAATTTTTCTTAGCTAATTGACAGTTGAAACCATGCGCCAACCTTCTCACTCACACACACCACTCACATGCTGAACATACCTTGTATATACTCACATAATCTTTTCATATACAGCAATTCTTTTAAGAACTATTATTATATGAAACTCTCATGAACATTCTTTCAGTGAACTTTGGAACAATAAAATAACAGTTAAAGGGAGACAACTCTTGTTTATTTCAACCTTTTCTTACTTAAATGCATGCTTTCTTTCACATCGTTGTTTGATATTGTACATCTTATTAAATACATATTTTATGTGTAACAATGTCTTTTGCTTATCCTTTTCTGCGTCAGCCCTGTTTCCTAATCTAAAGTTAAATTAATGTGGTGAAGTTCGCCACATTATCATCCTGTCGAATTCCGATCCGTATTTGATCCCAACTCTCTCTCTCTCTCTTCCTCGCTCTCTCTCTCACACACACATTAAAGACATTCTACAGTTACTTATAATAAAAATGCAAAGCAGAAAAAAAAGCCAAACGATACACATGTGTGACGTCGTCCCCTGGCCGCAGCGCCAACCGTGACGTTCTATCCTAGTCCACCACGGCACCAACTGTGACGTCCCTAAACAGCACCAATTGTGACGTCTTCGCCGCGGCGCCAGCCGTTCGCTCCTCGCTGCTCCGTTCGGGTGTCGCCGCTCCAAATGTGACGTTCTAACCTTTTGGTGATTCGGGTGGGAATCTGGTTAGATTTGATATCAGCCTCGTCGTTCCCAACTCGCTTCCAACGCCTGGTTACCGAAGTAACTACTTTGATTCCCAGTCTGCCTACCCACGTTGTGAATTGATCTAGGCAGAGGAAATCAATCAGTCGTCGGGGCCGTACTGCAAACCGAGTTTAACGGGGGTGATACCACACAAATATGCATAAAAGACAATAAAATGAAAACTCAAAAGTTCAAAGTATCAAAGAAAAAGGTAACAAACTTTATGTCTAGTTGTTCGATACATAGGACTGCATCTATCTCTCGACCCGTTCTATGGATTGTGACACGTCGTTTTCCGCTAGGCAAGTTTTAACACTTCAAGTTGTCTGCTCTCTAAGAAATTGGTGTTTCGGTGGGTCTTTGGACGAAAGTCAAAAGAAAGAACTTATTTCGGTGATCTGGATCTAAGTCGCTCTTCAAAATAATTGTTCTTGTTGAAGAGGGGCCCGGAATGTGCGTGAATCTTGGTCAGCTATCTGCGAGGCTTGCTTCAACTGAAGACTGACTCTGGGAACTGCTGGATCTCAACTCAACTCTGCTCGTTGTGGCTTCGTTTATATGGGCGCCGACCAAAACCGGGGTGAGTTTGTCGGCGCCGGGGGGTTCCTCGATAATTCTAAATACATATCCACCTCTCTGGTTAGGAATTCCCCCCTTTTTCCATTTTTGGGAACCTTTCCTCACTCCCACCTTCTCATCATACTTCAGAGGGGCGTGAACTGCCCTCCCCACATCTTCGTAGCAACCTCTCTTACTCATCCTCCAGATGGGCTGCAACAGCCTCCTTCGTGCGTCACGTGATCACCACTCGACCAATGATGTCTTAGTCGGGCGTGGACGAATCCGCGGCTTTGTTTCAGGAAGAAAAAAATATCTTGCTTAACTAAAAAAAAATTATCTCTTCTCTTTCCCTTTTCTTCCTCTTAATTGTGTTATCATTTCTCTGGCCGCGAACGGGACAATATGACAATGGCGGTCATAACTCTTGTTCTACAGGTGGTTTACGTCAGGTATTTTATCGCTAATTATCAGAATGTGTGGTCTTCCTAACACGGTCTCAAAAAGAAACATCTCCAAAGTTTCAGTCAGTCTGTCGCCCCGAAGAAAGAAAAAAATAAAAAACACTTCTAGGTTCCCATTCATTTTCCTTCGGTACATATTTCTGATAACATAATTTTATTATCGCAGGTCAAGGATGTTCCGTCGAAGGAAAATCGTAGGTGGTCCTTAATTTTTCATATCTGTCCAAAGTCCCTTTAGTTGCCTGTTTTTCGTCACTTATCGAAATAACATTTTCATTTGAATTTTTTTTTCTCCTTGGCCAGCCGGTCTGTAGTTGATAAGATGTCTTCCCGTACCAATAGTTTGTTTTCATATCCTTAGATAACACAGCCGATGCCAAAACATATCTGATTCTTTCCTTCTTTCCCTTTCTTTTTACTCAGAATTTCCCTGACATTGTAACGACACTCTCTCGCCATTTGTTACTTATCAAAATATCCTTTTATCCATTGTCTCTTAGCCGTGTGTGTGTTCTTGCTTATCACTCGCGATTCGGTCCTTAGCCTCTCCTTTTCTTCTTTTCTTTCTTTTCCCTTTCTGCCTCGTTAAATGGTGCCACACATGACACAGAAATTATAAATCATGAAAGTTGGTTTATAAATGTAGCTTATAGGAAGTTAATCTGACCAATGAGAGAAGTTTACATAATCTATTAACTAAATGAATGCATATTTTATTGTTATTTACCAAAATTAACCGGAACCATTTTGATAATAAATTTCTGGACTGTTGATTAATTGCTCTGTTTTAATTTTTATTCTAAGTAACTGTATAGTGATTTATTGCTACCCTGTATATATATATATATATATATATATATATATATATATATATATATATATATATATATATGAACATATATTATTAAATATAACAGACAATGAATGTCTATTATGTTTGATCATGAGTCGTTCTAAAGTTTGTATGTTTGCTTTAATTTTGGGTGAAAATAAAGACAAAAATTGTACAACATTTGGCTCATGATCAAACATAATAGACATTCATTGTCCGTTATATTTAACAATATATGCTTAAATAATTACCTGCTGCCCCAATACAATATATATATATATATATATATATATATATATATATATATATATATATATATATATATATATATTAAAGAGATATAAACTAATTTACAGACACACACGTAAATGTGTGTGTGTGAGAAAGAATATCTTTGAATCTGAAGCAAATGTTAAACAAAGAATAAAAATACTTCTCACTATGACGCACCTTTCCGCTTCATGATACCAAGAGCAACATGTTAACGATTCTGCCATTGATGAGTCAACTTATTTCCACCAGAATGTAACCTTTATGCATACACGTCTATTTGCCAATTTCTTACAGAACAATCTCAGCTTAAATATGGTTGATTACATTTCAAACTATTTCACAAGTATCTGTTGGAGGCAAGCTCCGATTGCTGATGTTTTTACTATAAACAGTAAAAACATTGCCAACCATTGTTACAAGTTCTGATAATTACTACAGTGCTTCGTCTATTAAAATATTAAAAAAAAGTATTACTGTTGCTACTAATACTACAAGTGTAAAAAAAAAAAATAAAATAAAAAACGAATATTGCACCAAGAGGGATTGTGGAATAGAATGACGAGTAATAGGTTAGATTTGATCTACAAAATTTTCACGTTGATATAGGTTAGCTGTAAAAGCAGTTGGTGCGTTTAGGAAGGTTCTCTAAGATAAAAGGGATGTGAGTTCAAATCTCACTAAGGTCTTAAACGTTATTTCTGATCTTGCGCTCTCCACTCACTACCGTAGATTGACATCTTTAGTATAAGTTGCGATAAAAAGGGAATCAAATTATTAAGATGAAAGTAATTACTAGCCAGAAATGAATAATAATGGCTGACAATGCTTTATTTAATAAAAAATGAAGATGAAAGTAAATACTAGTCAAAAATTAATAATAATGCCTGACAATACTTCATGTAATAAAAAATGAAGATGAAAGTAAATACTAGTCAAAAATTAATAATAATGGCTGACAATACTTCATCTAATAAAAAATGAAGATGAAAGTAAATACTAGTCAAAAATTAATAATAATGGCTGACAATACTTCATCTAATAAAAAATGAATATGAAAGTAAATACTAGTCAAAAATTAATAATAATGGCTGACAATACTTCATCTAATAAAAAATGAAGATGAAAGTAAATACTAGTCAAAAATTAATAATAATGGCTGACAATACTTCATCTAATAAAAAATGAAGATGAAAGTAAATACTAGTCAAAAATTAATAATAATGGCTGACAATACTTCATCTAATAAAAATGAAGATGAAAGTAAATACTAGTCAAAAATTAATAATAATGGCTGACAATACTTCATCTAATAAAAATGAAGATGAAAGTAAATACCATTCAAAAATGAATAATAATGCCTGACAATACTTCATGTAATAAAAAATGAAGATGAAAGTAAATACTAGTCAAAAATTAATAATAATGGCTGACAATACTTCATCTAATAAAAAATGAATATGAAAGTAAATACTAGTCAAAAATTAATAATAATGCCTGACAATACTTCATGTAATAAAAAATGAAGATGAAAGTAAATACTAGTCAAAAATTAATAATAATGGCTGACAATACTTCATCTAATAAAAAATGAAGATGAAAGTAAATACTAGTCAAAAATTAATAATAATGCCTGACAATACTTCATGTAATAAAAAATGAAGATGAAAGTAAATACTAGTCAAAAATTAATAATAATGGCTGACAATACTTCATCTAATAAAAAATGAAGATGAAAGTAAATACTAGTCAAAAATTAATAATAATGGCTGACAATACTTCATCTAATAAAAATGAAGATGAAAGTAAATACTAGTCAAAAATTAATAATAATGGCTGACAATACTTCATCTAATAAAAATGAAGATGAAAGTAAATACTAGTCAAAAATGAATAATAATGGCTGACAATGCTTCATCTAATAAAAAATGATGATGAAAGTAAATATTAGACAAAAATAAATAATAATGGTTGGCAATACTTCATCTAATAAAAAATTATGATGAAAGTAAATACTAGTAACAGTAACTATTATAAAACTAATGTAGCTTAAGCTTCAGGGCCCCTTAATCTCGGAGGAGCCCTTGAAGCAATTTCTTTTTAGTGGGCGAATTTTTCAACAAAATCAGTGTTTTTTTTTTAAGTGTTTGTTATTAAAATAAGGCCATTTTAGTTATAGAATCACAAACATGTTTTGATTTGAGGAGTTAAATGCTTCGCTGAAGCCATCTTCCAACAGTGACAATATAAGAGCCATTCACATTGCTGTCATTAAGAAAAAAACAATTCTCTGAACACAATTATTTTCACGTAATGCTGCCATTAAACTATGCCAGGATGACTAGAGTGGGACTCAGATCATCTCAAAGTTACCAGCAGAAAAAGGAGAGTAAATAGAATCAAACCTTAAATAAATTAAAGTAGCTAATATCAAATATGCTCTAATATCCATTTCATATGGCTTCAAAATTCCTCTGAAATTGGTAAAATTTTCCCCCCAAAATGTAGATCGTCAAAGCTAGCTAATAATTAATAATAACAGTTCACAATGCCTCATCTAAAAAATGAAGATAAAATTAATAATAATTATTGATAATGCTTTATCGAATAAGAAAATAGAATAAAAGTAATATTATGATCGGATGCTGAACATTCATCATCCAAATTCATTTTCTAAAATTTGGCAAAATTATTTTTTTCCGGGATTTGAAATATCTTCATTGATAATTTTGCTCTGTAAGGCGTTTATCTCCCTTTGTAACAATACGATTTCTCACACACCCTTAAGAGATAAATCGCTAAATTTCTTTTTCTTTTATGTCTACTTAATTATCTGAGTTTCTTAGGAAATTCGTCCCCAGTCCATCTTTGTGTCAACTTAAGTGTTAGAATTTTCAGGATTTCTGTTTCCAGCCCGCTTTTGAATTGGCAAGCATAAAATTTTGTCAGTGAATTTAAATAATCATAAAAGTAGTCCTTTGCAGAACCTGATCACCCCAAAAAGGTGGTCTCTTGTTCCAAAACACAAAGGAATGGATAGGAGTGTTTGAACCCCAGCCAGTATTTATATAAGCAGAGAGAGGCAGGAGGTCAGTAAGTAGGTAGATGACCGGTATGTGAGTGTGTAGCTGCTCAGCAGCCAGTGAGGAAGGGACCAGCGAGCATTTAGGGAGATAGCAGTCAACTATCGAAGCCGAAGGGAAAGATTGATAGCTTAGTGAGAATTCGTATTGTTGCTATTTCTCAATGTCATGAAAAGCATTTCTCGTTTTTTTTGTTCAATATGATCATGGCTAAGGAGATAGATCTGTGAACATAGTGAGTCGGGTGTATATTCAGACACAGCCGACTTTGGATGTCATCATAGGTGCAGTGTGGACTACATTGTCATAACTTTGGTGGAGATAAGTTACATGAGTTACATGACAGTCGCTTAGTGACGTCACTCCATATAGTGACCATAGTGGCAGTCAAAATCAGTTTGTTTTACAGCAGCCAAATCGTGAGGTTACTTTCTTTTAGCCTAGAGCAAAGGGCTGAGGCTAAATCAGCCTCCCCAACAGATTACAAGTCCATGGTGCCATTTCCTTTTCAGAATATATCTTTCCTAGATATAGAAAGAAACTTCAGTTAGAAGTCCTCAATTCGGGAAAACCCAACACTCGCTGTTTCCTGTCCCATTTGTTGAATATGTCCTCGCCTGGGACATAGATGAATCTAGCCCATTTGAATCTGGTGTCTTAAACATGGCTTCTCCAGACACAGAAGTATCTCCATATTATATGTAAGACCCTTCATTTTTGTTTCTCCTTACACGCTGCTTTGCTGTGTAGATATATGTGATATATTATTCTCAGCATCGGACATGTGTATATATGTAGATATAGTTTTGTGTATGTCTTAGTAATATAAAAGTCTCTACGAGAACAAAGCATGTTTGCCATTCCTTTTCCTTTCAACCATTCCGTGAAGTACGATAAAATCACAGATATAATAATGTCTACAATGGAAGAAATAAAAATGGAAAATAAATTTTTCTACTGTAGCTTTCTCCCATTATAACTCTTCAGATTTAAAAATTTTTCTTTAAAGTGATTTCATATTATTTTACAAGAAATTATTATATAAAAATATCTTTGGCATATCATCAATTATAGCCTAGTACCCTTGAAAATTATGGGGTTATTGCTGTGTCCCGTTGGTATTCATAGCTCTCCACAATTTCTTATCATTTGTAGCTTCTTAATAAATTTTGTCTTTTTGTAAATCTCTCCTAAACCTTACTCGGCCATCCATTTATTCAATCTCGTTAGGGCTCTTATGTATTTTCTCTGTCGATAGTGCTTTCAATTTGTTCTATGTGTATCAAATTTTCCAAGCCTTTTCTCCGCATTATGTGAGCTAACAATTTCAACTCTTTCTTCCTAATGTTAAGTGTCCTTTTTGTCTCCATTTTCTCTAAAACTTTGTCATTGCTCACCTGTTTGGTTATTGGTATTCTCAGCATCCTTCTGTGGAACTACATTTCTGCTGCTTCAAGTCTCCTCTTCATCTGTGATAAACTTATCCAGCATTTGCTTCCATATAAGAGGACTTACATTACATAACATTTCAGTACTCTTTTCTTTGTTTCTAACAAAATTTTCCTGTTTCTCAATACTTTGCTTAGCTTTTGGAGGGCATCTTTCATGATCCCAATGTGCCTTCAGATTTCAGACATTTAAATTTTTGCACTTGTTTGACTTTGGTATCTTTTTTTTATGTTGGGCTGTTCCTTTTGCTGACAACCATGGATTCCGTCTTTTTGCAATTGATGTTTAGTCCTTTCTTCTCGCTTTCCTTTACGGCCTTCTGTAGGTGTTTTTCTTTTTTAGTTGTGTTCACCCCAAGTAATGCAGTAAAGCCACTGAGACGGAAGGGGTTGATGAACAGGAAAGAGTTAGAAACGGGAACATTGCTAATGAGCAGAGTACAGAGGAAGAGTAATCAGGAGGAAAGTAGATAGCGATTGACATTGCATTTAAATTCTTGCAGATTACAGATGGCTAGAAAGCATGGAGCTGGAAGGGAGATCCACAAGCTGTTAATGTAGAATATATCCTTTTTTTACCACCGTATACATTCGGTGGTGTAACCATGTTTAGTCGACTGGTCCACTGGGTTTTAGGATGACGTTTTAACCACAGGGCTAACTCTGAACTGGTCAATACTGACACTGGTCCAAGCTGGTTGTTGGTCGCTGGCCACTTTGATCCACACCAACTCTGCTGATGTTGTGTTTTTGATCTCAGGGCAATGGAAGATCGATTGTCGTGCTAAGGGAAGCCCTGGTTCAAGCCGTAGCAGGCGCCATATTAAGAGAAGAAATATCTTCACAATTAAAAATAAAAATAAAAGATTCGTTTGGTTAATCTTCAGTTAGTTTATATAGTTCGTGATACAAAAAAACAAACAAACCTTCCCGCATTAATCTCTATAGTAACACTGGACCTCGTCTAAAGTTTTGGGTTCAAAGTTCTTGAGAGTCAAGAGATCTGATGGCAGCTGATGCAGATTCCAGAGGCACTCGATGTTGGATTCACAGTGCAAGACTTTGAGCTTTCAGAGCTATCTGCTTATATGCACTTTGGCCCAGAACCGGTGTGGGGTTGAAGGGTTCTGAGTATTAGGTGATTCCTCAATTTTCATATTAATCCCAATAAGAGTTCTTTGTTCCCTATTTCTGCTTTCTTAATCAACTTTCCAAATTTAGAGAATTATCCACCTTCTGGGGAGTTGTTACAGGGATTGCTCCTCCCTTCAACTCCAGTTTGCTTTACTTTACATCTCATACCATCACTCCATACAGGTAGTATTAAAGTCTCTCTCTTCCTCCTTTCTTCTCAGCATTTCACCTCAGTGTTGGCATAACTGTCTTTGTGATAAATCTTATTTTAATGTGTGTGGGTGAAAGGACGTAGTTTTATTCTTGTCATTCATTTTAATTCTCTTGATTCCTCAAGAAAGAGATAAAATTATTTCTCCATTCCTGGACTTACTTCTGTCTAGTGAAAATATAAACCAGATCACTGTTGATAGGACTTGTTTTCATAACTTTGATCCTCAAAAAGGGTTCATTCTTTGTTTTTCCCAAAATTCTCAATTCGTTTTCGTCAGTGAAAATATAAACCCCGTCTGTCTCTCTCCTCGTTAATTATATGTGTTTTCTTAATTCCTTAAGGAAGAGATAAAATTATTTCTCAATCCCTAGACTCATCTTTGTCCAGCAAAAATATAAACCAGATCACTGTTGATAGAACTTGTTTTCATAACTTTCTGGTTATTATTTGTTCTCATTTAAATTTCCAAGTGAGAGACAAATTTATTTCCAAGTCTGTTTTTCTCTGCATGCCAGACTTTCATAGATAAAAAATATATCAGCTGCCATTTTGATCTTATCAAACTGATCAGACTTACTATCAAGACAGGAGTAAATAGTTAAGTCATCAGCACAGATAGCAATTTGAGAGCTGATGCTATCAGGAAGGTTGTTAATGAAAATTAGTAGTATGATCAGTTCGATAAGATTAAATTGTCAGATGATCTTAAAAATGATCAAGTTTGTGGTTAACTGGGGCAAAGAATGGCTTGTTAATTTTAATGTCTCCAAAATGAAACTGCTCTCTATTAATCATCTGAGAGATCTTCCATCAGCATGGCTGATGCTATTCTCATTGCACCTTCTCCAACTAACATGAAGTGTAAAGACTATATTAAATCCATTGCTAGGTAAGCTGCTAAAAAAATTTGGTCACGGTTTCATGCTAGACAATTTTTCTCTCCAGAATCTATCCTATATAAGTTTACCATTTGTCCATGCTTAGAATATTTCTGCCACATAATGGTCTGGTGCTCCTGTTATATATCTAGAGATCCTTGATAAAATCCAAAGAAGAATCAGCAACATTACTGGTGCTGATCTGGCATCTTGGCTTCAGTCACATACCTACTATCGTAACATTGCTTCCCTGTACCTTTTCTATAAATACTTTCATAGTAACTGTTCAGATGAACTCTTCCCTATGGTACCTTGACTTTATGAATTTAAGTGCAGTACTAGACTGGTGACGGGGCTTCATCAATTTACAGTTGTTGGCTAGATACAAGTTCTAGATCAAGTTTTCTTTTCTCACCTTTTCCAGTAAATTTTATTCTTCCAAAATTTAAAGGCAATGTCAATTGCTATTTACTGTCTTCCTGATTACTCTTCTATTGTTCTCACTCCTTAGCAATATTTCTATTTTCTAATTCTTCTTCACCCAGTAACCCCTTGTGTCTTAGTGGTTTTATTGCCTTGCTTGGGGTGAATTTGATTAAAAAAATTACCACTTTGTCACCATAGATTGTAATTATGACCAGTTTGTTCACATTGATATCAATTAATATAACTACTAGTCGATCATCAGCAATTGCATTTTTTTTGCAGTCCATCATTACCAATTGCAATTATTAGTAGATCATTTATTCAGACTGTGATTATTATTGATTGTAGTTATTACCAATCTGTCATTGACAATACCAGTTGTAATATGACAATACCATTTGGGTAGAAAGATGACTGGAATAAACTGTGTTGAACATTGACTCATCCATTCGCTTTGAGTGGAACATCCCGCTCATAGGAGCAGTAGTTGCAAAGTGGGTCACATGCATTTCAACACAAACAACGGTATTCGCTACTATTGTATTATTAATCCATGTGATTAACAGTTTCTTTCCTAATTTTTTATTCCAATGTTTTCCTTGTAATATTATTGTTGTAACCTAGGGAAGGTTACTGAAGAATCAAATGAAGGTTGGTAATGAACGATAATACTTAGGACACGAACAACACATACTTGCCAGTGGCACGTAGAAGTAGTCAACTGCTAGAAGTGAGTCAAGTGAATTCTACAATGAATCAACAACTGTAGGATATCTACTAACCCCACCCCCACACGATCAGATGTGGCACAAGGCCGAATTTAATGTGGGTTATCCGAGCCCATAGGCTTCGTCAAAAATTCCCCGTATAAAATGAGGTTGGGTAGCTGGTTCCTGAGACGAGACTCTGCCTTTTGACATAGCCTCGTCGGGAGATCCAGCTGCCTCTGAGCAGAGAGTATGACCAGCACAGCTGGAGACGAATCTCCAACTGCAGACCAACATACAGTATTTACTACTGTATTTATGTGAATGGGGACATACCCATTATTGTCCTTAGGTATGCTACAACAATTATTAACCAGAACTATGAACTTATATGAGCATTATAACAATTGCAATTGCAATTATTACCAGGTTATCATCAAGTGTTTATTACCCCTACCAACTGCAATTATTAGCATTCTACCATCACAAGGGTAATTATTAACACTCTTCTAACCAATTGAAATTATTCCCAGTCTATCATTACTAATTGCAATTTTTACCAATGTACAATTGCAACATTTACCAGTCACTAATTCTAATTATTGTCAGATTATCAATTGCAATAATTAAAGATTTATCAGTGCCAATTGTAATTATTACCAATTGCAATTATGCCAGTTCATTATTTCCACTTTACTCTCAGGGGCATCATTTATTACAAGCCTATGATCAATTACAATTATTACCAGGCCACATTATCAATTGAAATTATTAACAATCATCACTGATTACAATTATTACCTACCACCACAGATTGTGATTTTTATCATCAGTTACAATTACCAATCATTACCAATAGCAATTATTGTACGACTATAAATACTAATTGCAATTATTACCATTCTACCATTAACAATTACAATTATTATGAGAGTATCTGACATAGTTGAAATTATTACCAGTCTATCATTACATTAGCAGTCTATAATTACCAGATGCAATTATTGTCTACTTATACTGACTGCTGCGATTATTGCAAGTCTGTTATTATCAATTGCAATTGTTAAACTATCAATAATTACAAACCTATCATTATCACTTCTCACTGATTTCAATTATTACCAATGTATCATCATCAATTGCAATTATTACTAATCAGTTATTACTAATTATTATTATCAATCAACACCAATTGCAATAATCAAAAAAATTATTGTAAATTGAAATTATTGCCTATTATTAAAGGTTACAATTATTATCAAGCTGTCATCACCTATTACAATTAACAGACTGTCATCAACAATTGCATTTATTAATATTATTGAATGACTTGCAATACCCTTTCACTGTTAAAACGGTTAAATGTAACCATCTCTTCTACTCCAACAGCTTCTTATTTTGCACTAAGTCCCTTCTTTTTATTTGCATTTTCTTTTGATTTTATGAATCTGTTGTGTATATTTGTTTGTAATGCTCTTACAAACAAATATACACAACAGATTCATAAAATCAAAAGAAAATGATTGAATACATGAACAGTTATAATGACAATATTCTCCACACGTGACAATTACTGACGTTATTTTTCAGCTAAAAATATGAAAATAGCGTTTCACTACATTCCAGTTGCTAGGTACATTCTGTTTTTGTTTTTATTAGTTACTTTGTTCATTTAATTTCATTTTTGTATTTTGCTTTGATAAAGTCCACATTGGACGAAACATGTCAGCAATTACCAGTTTTCCTATTGTCATTTTTATTCATAAATATTGTCTCTCTACTGATTAATTCGGAGAAATTTTCAAATATTACCATTCCATCATTATCAATTGCAATTATTACCAGTCTATCAAACAACTGCATTACCATTTTACCATCAGCAATTGCAATTATTACCATTCCATAATCCCTAATTGCAATTATTACCAGTATATCATCACCAGTTGTAAATATTATAAGTGTATTTATACTAACTGCATTCAATCTGTTATTATTGATTTTAATGTAATTCACTTTGGTTTATCATTATTAACTGCTATTATTATCAATCCCGTTATCAGTTACAATTGCAGTCTTTGACATCAATAAATTCAGTGCAGGAAAATTCATTGGCCATCACTATAGAGAAATTATTGTTTGTCAAATTTTTTTTGCGTCTACCATTTTTGTTAGAAATAAATCAAGACTTAATTTCACCCAGCACAAGGGTCAAGTTACATGTGCTATACATTTTAGTTGTTATTCTTGAAAGTCCTGAAGTGATGTTTGTTATTTGGTACAGTTCTTGTGATTTTACCCACATTATATCACACACACACACACACACACATATATAAGCTGATGAAAAATTTATATGTGTCTTGCCTGTAAATTTCATAGTAGCAGCCTGACCTGCAAAATTTACTGGTATTTGCCAGCTCGACAGATACAAAATTTACAGGGCAGACTGGCATTGTAAATTTTGCAGGCCACACTCGTATTATAAAATTGCAGGCTCGGCCGATATAACATTTGCTGGCCTGACTAGTATTATAAAATTTACAGGCCAGACGCTTATTATAAAATTTGCAGGCTAAATTTTATGATAACCTACTTTTATGATATCCCATTTGGCCTGATGTGCTGCTTATAAGCAGTAATTTGAACTTTGCTAACCAGAAGTTCTCTGTGGCTGAATGGTTAACAGCATGTCAGGCCAAATGACAGTTTCTAAAAAATTTCTCAAATATTCAGGCTGATAAATGTAATTAATGCTATTTAATTAAAAACACAGAATTGGCTCAAATAAGTTGTATCCATGAGAATAATGTATAAACAGAAAATGTATTAAAATATTTGTCAGATTTAATCCATTTCATATACATACATACATATATACATACAGGGGGTCCTTGGTTTATGACAGAATTCCATTCACATGTGTTGCAACATGATTTTTCGTGAATAAGGACTTCCATCACCCACCTATACTAAAGCAATAGTAAAGTAATAATCTTGGACATAACATATTTCTATGACATATTTTAACATGAGGAGGACTAAAAAGGATATACAAAGGATATAAATATCATACATATAATGAAATTAAATTGTTTTAAAGTGCTTGTATATTTATTGCCAGTGATGTCATTGGCTCTCGGTAGATGAGATGCCAAAGGGTAAGAGCTTGTCTCTCTTGCGGTACTCGGAAACACCACCAAATCTGGGGAAGAAAGAAAAAGAAACACGAGTTTGTTTTTCTTTTTTATTGGGAATTCACCAGCTTATAGTTTAACAAGAAAATATGCGTCTCTCTTACAGGGAAACTCAATATCTATACGCATATGTACATGATTTAAGTGACAGTTGAACAACTTAAGCTAAGCGGCACTCACAAGGCTCATCGAAGACTAAAGAAACAGTGGAAACCAGCAAGTGATCTATTTGACAAGTTTCAGTAAATAAATGGTAAAACAAGTACCCAAAAATCAAAGATTGAGTCACTCATTTTTTATGAATTATCAACCCTTTGCAGGTTATTTAAAACCAGAAAAATTTATTTTTCTAGATTGTAAAAAATTTATTTTTTTGAGCAAATGATTTGCTGATACAAGTTTTACTAATTAACCCATATCTGGGGGGAAGAGGTGAATTTGTACCTTTCTCAAGGGTGTTTCCATGTAAGTGAATATGACGAACCCAACTGGAATTGGAACTCACTTCTCTGATTAACAATTCAGAGCCATTATCCATTACACCACCCTCACATCCAAGCTTACAGCATCTGATATTCCCAAGTGGTCACCCATCTAAGTATGGACTAGGCTTGATGAAGTTTAATTTTGGTGATTGTACAGGAACCAGTATTTCAATGTGTTGTGGCCATAAACCCAGAAATGTAAAGATTTTTCTTTTTATAATGATGTTTACCCCTGTACAAGGCCCAAGGTCAACTCAGAGGGTTACAGAGTAAGAGGCACAGTTTATGCAGATATGTGGTGAAGGTAATGGTTGACCCTAGACTTGAACAGGTTAAGATTGTTGTGATCAGGAAAACATCTTCTTTGGAGTTGGTTTCACAGAGTAGCTGTTCGCAAGAAAAAGCTGCTCAAGTGGAACTTACATGTTCAGGTCCCTATTTTGACTGTTTAAATACATTAATTCAGGAATAAAAATGGATCCTAAAATCAGATATTATTTTCCGAACCCAACTGGAATTGGAGCTCTCTTCTCCAATTAACAATTCTGAGCCATTATCCATTACACCACCCACACATCCAAACTTACAGCAGCTGGTATTCCCAAGTGGTCACCCATCTGGGTACTGACTAGGCTCGATGTTGCTTAATTTCAGTGATCATACAGGAACTGGTGTTCCAATGTGATGTGGCCATAAGCCTGAAAGACAAAGTGGGGGTTGTAAATGAGTAGAAATTACTTAGGAAATGGTGGAGAGCCATGATCACCCACTTCCTGAAGAAAGCGAAGAACTCAATAATTAGAAAGTTAAACAGTGGAGAAATAATCTTTAATGATCTTTTTTAACATCTTGTAGCAGTTTGTTTTTATGGCTTATCAACCTTTTGAAGGTTATTTAAAGCCAGAAAATATTGTTTTCGATTTTAAGAATTTTTTTTAGATAATGGTTTGGTGATACAAGTCTTACTAATTAACCCATAGGTGGAGGGAGAAAAGGTTGATTCATACTTTTTACAAGGGTATTTGCATGTAAGTCAACATAATAAACCCAAGGTGAATTTTGAATCTTAACTTTCCAATTAACAAATGCAAGCCATATCTATTACATCACTCACACACCCAAGCTTACAGTATTCCCAAGTGGTCACCCATCTAGGTACTGATCAGGTTCAATGGTGCTTAACTTCACTAATCATATGGGAACCGGTGTTGTAACAGACTTGGTAAACAATTATTGTCTTTAGGCGTCAAATACTAGAACAAGTAAAGAAAGGAAAAAAATCAAAAGATTTTCTTTGTTTTTTTATTAGACGATAGAACATTTTTTTTTTTGAGAATTGCAACGTCAACAACAATTTATATTGGTTGGATGAAAGGTCAATTGGAAAATGTTCTGGCATTTAATAGAACAAAACTCCAAGATGACCAGACATTGGCTTTGAGGGGGGAAAAAAAAAAAAAAAAAAGAAACATTTTGTACAGAATTTTAATGAATTTATAAGTGAAAGCCTCAGTTTTTTTTTTAAATTTTCTCCCAATATACGGATTGAGGTAATATTCTGAACTTCTTTAAACTAACAATTTCTAAAAACTACTATTTTAGTTAGTTTTAGCTTTACCAAAATGAAGTCCTTAACCCAGTCATTTGGAGGGACACTTTAATGACCTACATCTTGGCTGTTCATCATGAGAGAATGTTAAGTTTAAATATATTTATATTTACTAAGGATATTCTGGCACAAGGCCAAATCTTTGTGTATGTGGGGGATTGGTGAAGGAAGAATGTATAGTATAGCGCCAATCTTCGGAGTTGAAGAAAGCTGCTTTGAAAATCAGTCATGAAATCTAGATCTAGGCACAACTTTCTCAGCCAACAAGTGGGCTTAAGCTACAAAGTTATATTGTTATCATCAGGCTGTCATTGTGGGACTGACAAATTTTGTCACCCTGAGAAAATCTACAACCACTCACGAATTAGGCACGGCAAGAATCTCAAAGAAGAATTGGTAGGTAAAAATTATTTAGGGAAGGATTTCAACAACTTTGGCTACAGACAAGATCACTTATGGATTTGAAGGGAGTTAACACAGGTTGGCTATCATTGATCCGGCAGTCAGTAATCTGACTGTGATTTGCATGAGAATTTCGGATTTCGCGGGTTGCCACATGGATCTGCCACTACTGTTTGGTGGCGCTTGCTGTGACATCGGCTGTTTTTTTGTTTTTTTAAGCATTTTCAAACACTGGTGAATTATTTCTACTTGTCTTTTGTGCATCTTTATTACAATGTGTTGACATTTAGCTCCAGTTGTTTCTCCAATGAATACAGAAAAGTGTTACTCATGAAGAGCAAACAAAATATGTTTCTCCATAACATTTAAGGCAAAACCCACTTTTCATTTTTTTACCCCCTTTAGTAACAAACATGTACCGAGTCATGGGGTATTTTAAAGGTAGAATCAAGTTAGTTGCTGGATTAAGCATATTGTAACGTAACCCTCAGTAACTCAACAAAATGACATCATAGAAATCCAAATGATGCCGGATTAGTGAATGTCAACCTGTAATATTTTGTTTCCAGCACCAAATAAATGAAGTTTTTTTTGGTGTTTTTTTTGTTTGTTTTTTTCTGAAATGCGGTTAGTAGTGACTTCTACGCAGTAATCTTCCATTTCAAGAATCATCTCTTCTTGTAGTTGCCATCATAACAATTCTAGCCATGCGTAATATTAGTCGTCATAATAAATGTGCCCATTATAGTTGGTACACTTGAAAGTGTGCCAAGGAACACTGGAAATAAGATTGGATGAATTGGAAATTTGAAGAAGAGTTCAGACAGTACAGATCACGGTGCTACTGAGATCTGTGAAAATATTGAAAAAAATGATGGAGATTTGGGGGAGACTTTGGTCACTCAACTCCCAGCAATGACCACCGGACCTCCTGGTGTGAACACACAAATGCAGGAATAATAATAATAATAATAATAATAATAATAATAATAATAATAATAATATTATTAATGATTTCTTTCCGATTCTTTAAATTCGGCTCACATCAAAAATGACTTATCCAGAACAAAAAAAATAGTTACAATTCTGTCATTTTTTTAATACTTTACAATTTCTGTTTTCCGGATTCAAGCAACAAGTTTCTTACTTCTCATTTGGTAAGGCACAAGGCCAAGTGTGATGTTAGAAAGATTGTGTAGCATTAATCTTCCAATTAGCATTTGAAATTAGACTTATGGCATTGGTGGGATCTGCCAAGAGTGAATCTTTCTTTTCAGTATCTTATTACCCAGTGTGTTGCAGGTCAAAGTTTCTGTGTTAAAAGTATGATCAATGAAAAAAGTCACTTTTATTGTTTTTTATAAATCCCTACATAAAATTATATAAAAAAAAAAAAAAAAAATGGTTAAAATATTTTTTTTTCTCTTTAATTTAAAAAAAAACGCAAAAATCTTAAAATTGGCAGGCAGCTGTTCCTGCTTGTAAAAGACAAAAAGGAAGAACACAAGAGATGATGAAGACAAGTTATGGTCATTGGTAGTTGAGTAGTTAGGTTGAGAAACCAAAATGATCAAGACTTTTTTTTTATTATTATTTGTTTTTAAATAAGTCGCACCACCTCCACAGTTCCGATTTTAATAATAGACAATTTTAAGAGCAAAGTCCTTTTTTTTTGTTTATTACATGTCGTCTGGTCAGTTGGTATGTATAGCCTGAAGTTTCATTCCTCTTTTGGTTTTTTTTTTTTCTTTCTCTCTACTAATTTGTGACTGTGGTAGACATTTTTTTTTTTAGTAATTTTTAGCTTTCAGTAATGGTCTTTTAGAGAAAAAAGCACTTTTTAAAAAATTTTTTTCCACCTGCAAACAAAAAAATCCCTGCATTTTCTCTTCCTTGCTCCAATTGTCCAACTGTAGGGGGTGAAGAATTCAGGAAGAGGAGGAGGAGGAAGGGTCTTGGCAAGCAGAAATGGAGATTTTATTTTTATTTAAAGGTGGGGTCAAATGGACAGTCAAATATAAACTAGGGGGGAATGAGAGGGAGACAAACAGATACAAACAAGGGGGAGAATGAGAGAGAGCGAGAGATAGGAATGGTGAGGATTGTAGAAGATATAAGTGAGGCTTTTGTAATGGGGGGAGCAGGGACTTTAACTGTTGCTCAGAGAGAGAAAATCAAATACGAATGGGGGGATAAGATAGAGAGGGAGGGAGAAAGAAAGAGAGAGAGAAAGCTAGGAGTGGTGAGGATCCGTGGAAGAGATAAGTGAGGCTGTTGCTGGGCAGTGACTCGTTAACTGTTGTCGAGAGGGAGACAGTTTATAGCAGAATTCTCCAGTCTGAAAGAATATTCATACTGAAAAAAAAAAAAGAAAAGAAAAAAAAAAAATATGGAATACAAATCAATACTCAACAAATACACAATTTAACTTCTAGAAGCCAAATAATCATTGACAACACATCAAGTAAAGGTTCATTAGAGAACAATTACATTTCTGTTTATATTTCCGAGATTAGGTATTGTAACTATTTATATTGTTTGGACTGTTATCCTCATCTTTATTGTCATATTCATGACGTTTCAACTGCTGTACACTCTGGCCTTCTTCAGATGATATACATTGGAATTTTGAAACCGCACATGTTATTTCCCCCCCCCCCCTACTGGGGTAGATTGTTCTAGTTCCATATGGCATGCCTTTGCTGAATATCTCAGTTTTCAGTTAATTCCCTTCAGTAACTCAACTTGAAGTTTTATTTTTTGTTCACCTGTGGCCAAGTATTGAACTCTCAACTCTTATGGTCAAGTCACTGGATTACTTCAACTTTTTATCCACTGAACAATCTACCCAAGTGGACAAAATAAAGGGTTAGGTTTGAAATTCCAATGTATACCATCTGAAGAAGACTGCCGCTGAAACAACAGTCCAAACGATGTAAATAGTGTAATTATTAGGTTGGTGCAAAAATAATTTCGTTTTCTAAGATATGTTACTATGTGAGAAAACAAAATTATTTTTGCACCAGCCTAATAGTTACAATTAAATTTGTTCTTCCCCTGGGAAGAAAAATGAACACCAACAAAATATTGCAACCCTAAGAAATCATATTAAGAATCATATATACCCCCCCCCCCAAAAAAAAAACCATAACTGTATTTAATTTTTCAGTTTGATGTCATCTAACGGTGGTTTATAAAAGCATGTCTTGTGAGACATGTGTGACTGTTTAACATTATAATAATATAAAAGAAAAAAAACAAAAAAATAATCTAAACTTTATAATTATTTATTGGCTATGAACTTTGACACCATTAGGTTAGTAAAAATATTCAAGCCCTAATTTAGAAAAAATTAAATACTTAATCCTAATTTTAACGAGGCATTATCTTGAGAGGCAGATTGATAGGTAGCAGAAGCATTTGCTCTCTGTTAGTACCATGATTCTTCTACTTTATGTGTCATGTCCCCTCAGGACATAGACGATCATGGCTCTCCACAACTTCTTGTCCCTTACAGCTCTTAATAAACTTTGTCTTTCTGTTATTTCTCCTAAACCCTGTTCCGGCATCCATTTACACAAGCTCATTAAGTACGTTATGTGTTGTCTTTATCTGTTCCTTTTGCTCTATCTGTCCTGTATGTATTAGATTTTCCAAACCCTCTTTCCTCAATATATGCCCTAGAAACCTCAACTATCTCATCCTGATGTTAAGTATTAATTTCCTTCTTGTTTCCATTTTCTCTAGAATTTGTTACTCACATGTTCGGTTTACAGTATCTTTAGCATCCTTCTGTAGAACCATATTTCTGTTGCTTCAAGTCTCCTCTTCATCTTTGAAGAAGATCGTCCAGCACTCACTACCATACAGGAAACCAGATATCATATAGCAGTTTAGTACTTTTTCCCTAGTTTCTAGCAAAATTTTTCGATTTCTTGGCCTACTATCCCAAAAGTTGGTTTTCCTTCATAACTTATAAAGTCATAATTCAAATTTTCATGATGAGTCAAGTAACTTTCTGAATACCACAGTCAATTAACTACAACGAGTTTCTGGTTTTAGTCATATGATTTGTGTGATTTACAAGCACTTTTATTTGTTTACTGAAAATAAAATAAAACCGGTTTTTATATATTTACACTATTTACATTGTTCAGACTGTTGTCTTCATCTTTATTTTCACAGTCACAATGTTTCGGCCATTGTATGCTCCAGCCTTCTTCAGGAGATATTTTTTTGTGCTTGTCGGTTTTCTCTTTATGGTTGAAAACAAGAAAATGGTAATAAATATAGCAATCAGACCAACATTTTATGCCATTTATCAATTCCTGACTATGTTGGCCTATTCATTTTTCAGCCTTCATCAGTATTAAAAGCCACATCAAAAGAGAGAGCTCATTCTTTCCAGTCAGTGTCTACCAATGTTCTTTTGATTGATCAGTTGTACAGAGAGAAGAGTGTACACTTGCAGAAGGCTGAAGAGAGAATCGGCTGAAATATAGCAATACTTTATATCATCAAAAGAAGAGGATAAATCATGTGTACAAAAAGAATTTTCTGCAGACTTGAAAAAGACTAACCTAAAATTATTCAAGTTACACTATAAATGTTTTAGGTTTTTTTTCGTTATAAAAGATGAAAATATCAAGATGGAGTCAAAGTCAAGAATCAAATGATTCTAGTGAAACAAATCAATCAGAGACGAGAAATATTGATTTTTTTAAGTGGCTCGACTGGAATATATTCATTTCCAAAGTACAAAAAAAGGGTTAAAAAAAAAAAAAAAAAAAAAAAAAATCAAAGTTTGAATAACTGCAAATATTTACTCACCTGTTGATCAAGGTCATACATAGTTTTACAAATTATTTTAGGAATTGTAATCTGGAAAACAACAACAAAAAAAATACAATGTTACAATTTGCTATTTAAATTTAATATCTAGAGTCACAATATTTCATTGTCCTCAATTCTTTCCCTAACTAAAATTCTTATCCTGAGATTTGAACTTCCTCCCTTGGGAGTTAAGTAACTTATCTGTAAAATTGATAAGCATTAAAGGTTGGTGCTATTTTTCATTTGCTTTGTCGTCCTGAGTATGATGATAAACTACATCTGGAGGCAATGCCTCTGATCAGAAGATTAGAAGTTTTGAGGAGCATGGAACCACCTCTTAATTGCTGTTAGCTATGGGCAAATAGTTAATCTCCAACCTGGGATCAGATATAGGGGTTCATTATTTGCCCATAACTGGGACACTAACGGGTGCCACAACCCCAGGTCAGAGCAGGCTTGGAAAAAACAGCAATTAAGATGTTGTTCCATGCTCCTGATCAGAGGACTTGCTGTAGTTTATCGTCATACCCAGGACTAACTAATTGGCAAGAGATAATACCAGACATCTTTCTAGATACTCAAGAGTAAAACTGCAATAAATTTATAACAAGAAACAGACTAAGATGAAAAATGAGGCTTCTGCAGTGCCTGGTGTTCTGTAAACCTTAGGTACTGACATGTGCAAAAGGAATGAAACAGGAAACTCTTATTAATGGTAACTGTGTTGATAGTTGGAATCAGGCTTGAAACAAATTGATAAAGCCAAACGGGTTATCAGTAAGAAATTGGCATCATGATTAAATTTGTTAACTACAAGAATCATGAAGCACTCTGTGTCATGTCCCCTCAAGATGTGGCTGATCATGGTTCTCCACAGCTTCCTGTCATTTGTGACTTTTAGCAGTATTGCTCCTGTAAGTTGCTTTGTTGTACTTATTCCACCATCTGTTTGTTCAAACTCGTCAAGTAGTTTTTATCTCTTTTGCTCCCTCACGGCCCTCCACAGCTTCCCCTGTTTTGCTGCTTTCAGCAATACTTACTCCCTTAAGATCCCTCATCATTTTTATGATACTTATTCCACTATCTATTTGCCCAGACTCATCAAATAGGTTTCATTTTTCTCCAATCAAGGTCCTTCACAGCTTCCTGTCTTTTGGTGAGATCTCATCATCTTTGTGGTACTTATTTTGCCACCTGTTTGTTCAAACCTGTCAAGTAGGCTATTCATTGCTTTCCTCTACTTCTATTGTCTTAGATGCATCCTGTTAAATTCTTCAAGACTTTTTTCCCATATGTCCCAAAAGTGTCAGCAAGTTCCTTTTAATTCCTATTTTCCTTTGAACTTGTTCATTTATTGCATGGCCAATAGTCAATCATTATCCTTATAATCTCCACTTCTTTCATCATTACCATTTTAACAGTATCCCTCTACCTTCAATGACTCAAGAACCTTGTATCAGGCAAATTTTAGTATTAAAAAAAAAGGGGTATTTTCATTATTCATTGGTAAAACCACATTTTAGTTGCCTAAAGTCATTTTTTTCAAATATGATGAAATTGTCCAGAATTTAATGCTGCAGAGTAGGAGGATAAACACTGCTTAACACTTTTTTTTTTCTTTTTTTTTTTATTTCCTCATTTTTTTACCCCCCCCCCCGCCCCTATAAGAAAAAAAGAAAAAATGATGTGATGATGCAAAAAAATATTTAATTAAAAAAAAAGTTTGAAATATTAAAAGTTAAAAATAAATATAAAAAAAACTGAAATATTAAAATTTTTTTTGTTATATATGCAAATTATATATATATATATATATATATATATATATATATATATATATGTTTATAATGTACCTTGTTTGTATTTATTGGTCCCCATAGAAGGGGGGAGAATTAGGGGAGGTAAAATGAGTGCACTCATCCATTATATTTAGGAGTCTGTTGGTTTCAATCTCATTGGGGAATGACTTCAAAATATTTTCCCCTCCCTCTTTTTATAGCAAGAAGCACACAAATGCATGTTGGGATTTTTTCCTAGCCAATAAAACAGGTTGGTTCTTGGTTTCATCTGACTCAGTTCTGATCTCTCAGCTTTATGTTTGCTTGTCCAAACTTGCTTTTGTGTCAACTCTAATTCCTAGTTTGTGAACTTTTTGCCATATTATTTCAAAGCACTCTTTTCTTTGTTTCTAATGTTATTTTTTGATCCGTTAATACCTTACTTGGTTCTTGGAAATCTCTTGTTATTTCTATGTGCTTTCAAATTTCTGTGTCACACGCTCTATCAAGGACATGAAGCTTGAAACTCCCATTAAAACAAATATGGCCAAAGGTGTCTTAGCCTAATAAATAACTACAAGACCATGAGAAGGTATTCATTTGATTTTGATAATGGCTGGCTAATAAAAAGGAAAAGGCAATGTTATTCCAGTTGAATAAAGAAAGAAACCATGAAACACAGCATCAAATCCAAAATGGCAGGAAAAACCTTATCAAATTTACAAGCAGAAAGCAAAGACGTAGTTATACTTAAAAGGTAAGACTTGTTAGATTTTGTATGAAAGTTAAGTGGACTTACATTTTGTAAGCGAGTTGCTTCTCTCAGTTGAGCATTCAGATGCCATGGAATACCCGACAAGGCTGAAAAGAAAAAGAAGTATTCAAATAACTGCATCGACAAATTAATCAATTTGAGGTGAAAGAAATTGTTTAACAACACACACACCCATCCATGCACATATACATAAATTTTCAACGCCAAAATGAACACATTTTATTTATTTATTATTACTATTAATGTTGTATCTCTTGATATCAAGCTCTCTATTTACAAAGACTGCTCGCCTTAAAAACATTATCTTCCAGAAATAGAGACAAGTGTACGTTTAATTTCATTTATTACTCATAATGCTCCATCTCTTGATTCCAAGCTCTCTAATTACAAAGATTGCTCACCTTATTCCAGAAATTATATGAATTGATAGTTGAATATAAGGTGTTTTTAACAAGGTTTAAAAAAAATAAAAATAAATAAATAAATAAATTAAAAAGTTCAATGGCAACCCATCTGAATGAATCTAGTTCAACAAGAATATTATTCAATTTTTATAAAATTAAAAAAAAAAACTCTTTTCTGAATGAATGCTATTTATCATGATTTAATTTAAAAAAGAAAAAAAAAAACCATAAGGTAAATTTAACAGTTTGAATCCTGTTGGATTTTGGGGAAAATGAGAAGTGCTAAGAAAATTTTAAACTTTTCATGAATATGGATCTGGAAAGGATATAATTTGAATAATTAGAATGGTATATTCAAATTGAAAATGAACAGACCAGGATTTTATAGTTATAGCTTCTAAGATTTGCAGTCATTTTTTCAACTAATCTTATTGTATATGTATGTTATTTACAAGAGACAAAATCTTATTGCCAAGTGATATATATTTATTAGAAGCCCTATATTAAATCAGAAAATTAAAAACTAAAGATCTTCAACACTGAAAGTGCAGTTTTAAATGTATTCAGCAACTGATGATATATTCAAGCCAATAAAAAAAAAACTTCTTTGCTAGTTGCATCATCACAAAGTATAATGACCAATGGACAGTTTTAAATGTATTTGAATACAAGAGAAGATATCTCCATAAATGTGGATCTTGAAAATAGCTGCAAGTATGACCAAAAGTGCTCAATTACAACCATTCAAACAATTTCTATATACACTCAACCGAAACATACACTTTAAATAGAAAAGATGTTCTTTTTAATAAAAACGCTATTTACATTATTCGGACTATTGTCCTCATCTTTATCACAACGTTTTGGCCGTTGTATGCTCCGGCCTTCTTCAGGTGGTTGGAATGTCGAACTGAACCCTTTACTTCGCTCACCGGGGTAGACTGTTCTAGTTCCACGTGCCATGTTTGATGGATGTCAGCTATCAGTTATCTCCTGTTAATTCCCCTCTCAAAGTTCTCCACTGCCTTAACCAGGTATTGAACTCACACTCTTTGGGTCCTGTCACTGGATCTAACCAATGCCTTAACAGGAAATAACTGATAACTGAAACATGGCACGTGGAACTAGAACAGTCTACCCCGGTGAGCGAAATAAAGGGTTCAGTTCGACATTCCAACCACCCGAAGAAGGCCGGAGTGTACAACGGCCGAAACGTTGTGATAAATATGGCGACAAAGATGAAGACAATAGTCCGAATAATGTAAATAATGTACATAATACCTCATCTCAGAAATATAGACAGACTCTAATAAAAACACGTCCGAATAGCTAAAGACTTACGAGATTTTGTGACACTGACAAGTCTGTTAACAAGTGGTGGTTGATTGGACTCTGAAGAATGGTTAGCAGTTGGTCCTGCCGCTATTGCTGTTGGATTTAGGGAATAAGGAAGAGCATTCCCAACTGAAGACCTAAAGAAAGAACAAAAAGTATAAAAAAAAAGAAGACATGCATAAAATATTCAATTATGCATGGACAATGTTAACACTGTGTCTCATGGTGCGGTCAAATCCTTTTCAAATGTCGGTACATATTACAACTACCTCTGAACACAAGGCATAAAGTAGAAAGATTACATTGAATCATTTGCTAGGACTGCTGCTAGGAATATTGGTTCACTGTGTCGTGCTAGACAATTTTTCTCACCAGAATCTATCTTACATATTTATAAGTCTACCTTTCATCTACATTTTGAATATTGCTGCCAAATCTGGTCTGGTGCTTCTGCCACATATTTAGAGATTCTTGATAAAATGCAAAGAAGAATCTGCAATATTATTGGTCCTAACCTGGCATCTGAGCTTCATTCACTTTCTCACCACTGCAACATAGCTTTTGTGCGGTTTTTCTATAGATACTGTCATGGCAATTGTTCTGATGAAATTTCCTCTATGGTACCTAGACTTTATGAATTTAAGCGCAGTACTAGATTGATGACAAGGTCTCATCATTTTACAGTTGAATTTTTTTCTTTTTTAAACTTTTCACCCCAAGCAAGGTGGGAATGCCACTAGAATGCAAGCAGTTACAGAAAGTGGGAGCAAGAGTAGAGGCGTGAAAGAGGAAAGGATGAAGGCATCTGGAGATGTTGATTGACATTGCATTTAAATAGTTGGAGATTATAGCTATCAGGGAAGCAAGTAAGAAGAAGAGAGTTCCACAGAGGGGAAGTGTGGGACATGAAGCTATTGGAGTAGAAGAGACAGCTACATTTAACCATTTTGACAGTAAAAGGGTGGGACTGAGATGCCAACCTAGTAGCACATTTAAATTCATGCAGTTTTGGAACCAGCGAAAGTAGCTTGTCGGAGCAGTTACTGTGAAAGTATTTGTAGAAAAGACAGAGTGAGGCAACGGTACATCTGTGAGAGAGTAATTGTAAATGAGATGCCAGATCAGGGCCAACCACATTGCATATCCGTCTCTGGATTTTGTCAAAGACCCTAAGATGAACAGCTCTACTCCAGACCATATATGGCAGCAATATTCCATGCAAGGGCAAATGATTGATTTATAGATTTGAAGGATGGACTTGTGTGAGAAAAACTTTCTGGTGCGACACAGAGAACCAAATTTCCTTGTGATAGATGAAGCTACTGATTCACTGTAATTGTTCCATCTCAGGTCAGCAGACAGTGTGAGACCAAGCAGTCGCAAAGAGGTGGAGTTGAGCATCAGGCATTCTAATGGGAGGCAGGGAGGGTTCTCTGTGGTGGGTATTAGAGAGCAGTTTTGTTTTTGAGGCATTAAAGTTTACCAGCTATTTCCTGCCCCAGTCAACAACCAATTGGCGGTCTTTTTCGAGACCAATGGCCAGGTTAGTTTTGTCAGTGATACCAGATTTGCTATTGAGGCAGAAGTAAATAGTGGTGTTGTCTGCATAGATGCCTACTTGGGAACTGATGACATCAGGAAAATTGTTAATGAAGATAAACAGTTTTTTTCTATCGCACTTCTCACTTGTGGAACTCTCTTCCAGATTTTTGATTTCTTTTCTTATTTTGTTTTACTTTTTTCCTCGTTTTTCTTTCTGCTTCCTTTTTCCTTTCTTTCTTTTTTCAGTCATTTGATTTTCAAAAATTTAAATGCAATGTCAATTATTATCTTCTATCTTTTTAATTCCTGTTCTTTTATTGTTCTTTCTCATTAATAGTGTTTTTTTCCTCTTACACTCAGTAATTCTTGTGACTTAGTGGCTTTATTACCAAGCGTGTGTGAACCAATTAAAAAAAAAATTTAAGGTTTAGTTTTCATTACCACACATCATTTTGTCTTAATTTCCATGGCTTCTTAAACATATTTCGGATTGTAAAAATAATTCTTTTTTTTTGCAAGTGAATATTGCTTTAACAATTTCTTTTCCAGGATAAGTCTAACAATTTAACCAATAGAATGGGAAGGTGAAGGATTTATACCTTTCCCAAGAGTATTTGTGCACATGAATGTAACAAACTCAACTGGAATTTGAACTCAGTTTTCTCATTTCTCATTTTCTCATTTCTCAGCTGCTATAAATTACACCACCCACACATCCTTAATTTTGGGGAAGTTTTTCATTTCTTAATTGCTTTTGATATTTTTAGACAATTAATTCTTCTTCAGCTGTTAAATCTGAATAGTTTTTAAAAATTTTGACTTGAGAAATAAAAGGAAAAGACATTGTGATATGTCCCAGAAAGGGATATATTTGTTCGAAGTGGCAAAGTGGTTGTTGACTACTGTAACTGGGTAGGACAATCTATGACTGGTCCTCGTTGTAGTCGAAGACAATAGGCGTTGTCCATGTACCTCCACATCAGTCTGTAATTATGGTTGACACAAGCCAATCATATTACTGTGAGGGAGAACCCAGGTGTATGCATATTCATTACATCACATTGTTTCTTTTATAAAACTTTTGTCGCTTGAACCTTGAAGTGAGATCAGTCTTACTGAATTAAACAAGAAAAAAAAAAGAAAAGAAAAAAGGTATTGAAAAAAAAAAATCTAATACTTCAACATACCTATGAGATTAATACAAAAAAATAATATTTGAAGCTCAACATTTAATGGCAATATTGGAGACATGTTTCTACCACAGAATCACAAAACATTGTCTGACATCAAGTAATTTTATGCCATTTGATGAGCCATATTACTTACAATTGTAATTTTGAATTAAAAAAAACAACACTGCAATAAAAGCAGTATTTAATTTCTATATCTAAAAGTTTAATTTTAACTTTAGAAATTTATCATACTTTACTCAAAAATTACTTTGAACTGATAAACTAGTTTACTTTCATTTATCCCATAATATTAGGTACTTCCTGCGAAAAGTTATACCTAATGTTAAAATGTATGTAAAAATGAAAAATATTTCTTGAAGTTTCAATTTTAGTTTTAATTCTATGCAAGCAGATTAAATTTAATAATCCTAATGATCAAAATACTTTGGTGTATTTGAAACCAAATTTAGATTGGAATCTTTTCTTTCTCAACTCATGAGTAAAATCTATAAGTTTGCCCATATTGACAAATCTGACAACACAAAATAATTCATTTTTTAAAAAAAAGTGTTCCAAAAATGAAATATACCTTTCTGAAATGTTAATTGAAGAAGATTAGTTGATTTTAAAAAAATATTACTTTTAGATTAAAAAAATAGAAAAATCATTTTTTTTTTTTACATGAAGGGATTGTTTTTTTATGTGTTCATTGATTTATTCACAGTAAGATGTTAGGAGAAAATTAAGTTTGCAAAATTACTTAACAAATAGTAATACATTTTCTTTGTTTTTTTTTTTTTTTGAAAAATAAAATAATTTCAGATGGAAATAAAATAAAGAATAAAAATAATTAAATTTTAAGCATTAAGTTCAAAGGTTGCGCTTAAATGTAAACCAAAAAATGATTTAATTAAAGTACATAAAAGCAATTAAAAACTTTATAGATAAGATGTCTTAGTTTCATTGCAGTTTTTATTTTACAATTCAGGGCAGATTTTCTACAACTATTTGACCAAAAGATTTTACTGATTTAAATTCTCTGAGGAGTTGTCCTTATAACAAATATAAACATTTTGAGCTACAAAAAAGAATTTCTCAGAATTATCATAAAATTAAATAACTGGGTGACAGGTAACAAATTAAAAATATTTTTTTCATAAAGAACTTCTAAGAAATAGATGTTTTAAAGAATTTGTTTCAAAGAATTTCTGTAATAAGTCCTGAAAGTTTCATTAAAATTCAACAATTATGAAATCAATACATCAAATCAATACATTTTTCACCACCAAACCAAAAAAGAAATATTCAAATTTCCCAAACAATTCCAATGTCTTGTATTGACAGAAAGAAAAAGAATGTTTTCACCAAAATTACCAAGGTTCTGTAAAAAATAGAAAAATAATTTTTGTATAAAAAAATCCTTTACTTTTTCCTTTTAATAAGATTGAGAAAAATTCATTTTGTTTATTATGTTTTGGGCATTTTTTTCATCTATCATTATTTTTTAACAAATTTTGGAGAGGTACCTATATCATATTTTTGGTTTGCTAAACCAGTTTACTTTCATATATCCCATAATATTTTCTGCTTGTCACATTAAGAATTATAAAGTAAAAACAAATTTCTTTATACTTATGAATTCCAATAAAAAAAGTCAAGGAAAAAATTGTATTAGCATAATAAAATGAACAGCTTTCCCTCTTTCCTTGATTAAAAATGTCACTTCTAGTTTTTTTTATTATATTAAAAATATCCTGTTTTTGAACTATTAAAACCCTTTATTTTGTAATCATGTTATAACATGCATATGTTATAATTTATAAATATTATATTAAAAATAGAAAGAAATAAAATTAGCCAACAAGAGTTACTGACCCTGAGGGTCAGTTTTGATGCTTGGTTTGATAAAGTTCACAATATAAAAAATAATAATAAAAAAAAAAGCTTTATTTCACATAATGATTAACTTTTTTGTATGAATTTGCATACTTTGTTTAGAGTGATTCATTTGAAGCTCAATGTTCTCCCTGATCTTAAAAAAAACACAATATATATATATATATATATATATATATATATAAAAAGAAGACAGAAAAGTTTTAACTTACATGCTTAACCTTGTTTCGGCTGTCCTTGAGGACGGTGCGTTTTGTGAGCAAAGGTCATCTGCTCCGACGTAAGTGGATTTGGACAAACCGACCATTTTGAAGCAAAGAAACATGTTATTTACATCACTGAAATTGCAAAAAAAAAAAAAAGTGGAGAAAATCAATTTAATACTTTTAGTCCAGAATTTGGGGGATTTACTTTTTAAAATTTTTTCCCATGATGTACTAAAATATATGATTAGATACTAAATATAGTTTACCAATACTGTACCCTCTCCAATAAAAAAAAGAAAAAAGACGGCCATATTTAAGCAATATTACAATTACATTGTTTATATTTCCTGCATGAACAAGGTAGGACTTTTGACAATTAACTCTATTGTTGCATAAAATAAATAATTCTGCATTTGAAATCAGTAAAATAGAAAGTACAAAAAGATAGCTAACACACACACGTTTTAGTAAGTTGTTCTCACTACTTACTAATGAGGTATCCCATTCTTATAGTAACATAAGGAGGTTGTTTAATAGTGTTAAGTAATACCTTCTATTATCATTGCAATGGAATACCTCATCAGTAAATAGGGTTGAACAGGTTGTGTTCTACATTATGAATTAAATAACTGTTTTCACTCAGAAAAAAATTAAAAAACAGCAGATGATTTGCACCTTTGGAAAATATAAATAAAAGCAGAATCATGTCAATGGCATAAAATTATAAATTGTGATTTAAAAAAAAAAAAAAAAAAAAAAAATTAACCAGAAATATTTGTGAATTTCAACAAAATAAGTTTTAGCATCTGAAAAATTTAAATTCTAATTTAATTTCTGTAATAGAAATCATCAATTGATATGTAATTCTGCAAAATGACCAAATCATGAAGACTGATAATTCTTATCACTGGATATTATGGTCAGTCTGAAAATATTAACTATTGTCCATCTCTATTGAAACACACCTCTTCAAGAAATAATCATTTTTTTCAAAATTTATTTTTATATTACACTTTGTTAAGCTTTCTAAATTACGAATATCAAGAATATTTGTCTTTTAATTGTAAATTGATCCCACCCTGAAAAAAAAAAAAAAAAAAAAAAAAAAAGAGGCTCATGCCACCTGGTAAAGCATCTCTTATAAAATTTTAAATAATTTCATTTTAAAATAAAAAATTATTTAAAGCAAATTCTTTTTCCAGTATAATGACTACAAACATAATTTCAAAACAGCCACAAAAGTTAATGAACTTAAATAATTCTTCCTTTTTTCCTTTATTATTTTTATTTTCTCTTTACTTTTGGTGTGCCTGTGTAGAGGAATAAATTTACATAAACTGAAACCCCACTTCTTAAAAGTTAGAAAATTAAAATCGATAGGAGAGTGTGAAGGTAAATTGTCACTATTTTATATTTTTAATTTCATGCATGCATATTGGTTTAGATTTTGTCAACTGCACACTATAGTAGGGTCAGTTGAGCACCGTCTGTGAGAAAAAGAGCACGATGACATAATTCACTCCATCAGAAATTTGGAAACAGCACGTTGTACTGCTTGGCATTCATGTCGAAATCGCCAATACAAACATTTCAAAGTGTTTGGGTGTCAATCTGAGAACAGTGCAGAGGATTTGGAAAGAGTTGGATGAGTCTAATGGTGATTACAAAGGTATGGAAGATCAGAAAACTCACTGATCGTTCTGATAAGAACTCTTGAATTTGTTGGTGGCAAGTGCCTTGAGAAGACAGAGCTGCCCTGGGTAAAGAGGGTGGCTGCTGGAAGACCCTATATCTGGCAACAGAACTCTGTACAATGCAAAACATGCAGGAGAACTTAGTTATGGCTGTCAGACAATTTCTGCAACCACATCATCCCTTACATCTGGCAACCTAACTCCGCAAACTGAAATCCTCTTGAATATTATATGTAGGGTGTAGTTGAGCAAGAGGCCAAAAAAACTCCTTGTAATACCAAATATGAACTGAAGGCAAGGATTATAGCAGCAGTCACCAACTTAAACAAGGAAACTGCCCAGAAGAGATGCAGGAGATTCCAAAGTCTTCTGGAGGCCGTGGTTGAAGCCAATGGTGATTTTATTGAATAAATTTACTCTTTAGTATTTCAAGATATTTTTGTGTAATTTTGGTAAATATATCTGTTAAAATAAGATGTCAGTGTTATCTTCATTTTTGCATAATCTAGACAACAATTTATCCATAGCACCATATATATATATATATATATATATATATATATATATATATATATATATATATATATATATATAGATACTAGGTTGGTGCAAAAAAAAATGATGTAATAATGTCGTTTTTGACGTTACGTCAAAAAACGACATTATTACGTCATTATTTTTGCACCAACCTAATATATATATAAAAAGTGTATTAGCGGATACTAATACTCATTAGTACAAATAATTAGCGGATAGTTGTATTTGAAACAGATAGACTAGATGTAATACACATTGTTTAAAGTAAAAATAAAAATGGTGCATCTATTTCAAATATGAGAATCCACTATAATAATAGAACAAGCAATAAAAAATGTTGAATTAAAAATAAATACACTAATTCATGTATATATATATATATATATATATATATATATATATATATATATATATATATATGAATATATTTTTTTCATTTCAACTTTTGGAAGTAAAGTCTGAGGATCCAGAGCCCTTTAAAAGGGTTGTGGCGAAATAACTTATTACATGGAACCTTAAAGTGGTCTGTTTTTATTAAAAAAAAAAAAAAAAAAAAAAAAAAAAAATATATATAATTTTTATTCAAACAAGTAATATTGACAAGTTCAGTTTATCAAATTTCTGAATTAGTTGTTTTATGGTATTGGTAAATTTGACAAACTTCATGTTTATTTTCACTTTATATTATAATTGTACGGTCCCCTATGGAGAAAAAAATACATTATTTAATGTTGGCTGCTTCTCTTTTATTACAACAGCTTCAGGTTGAGTATTTAACAAAAAAAAAGTAGATTAAGTTACCTCCCTTACATTCATATTCTTAACAATTAATTTTTGAATTGGCTATAATGGAGTGTGTTTTCATACCTGTTATAACAGAGCACATTTCATGCACATTTACAAAAAAAAAATCACAACTATTAATTACATTAATTTTTTTGTCTTATTAATTTACGCCTGAAGATTATCTTGGATGAATACTTGGGAAAATAAAATAAAAGACAAAAACTACAGTGTCTTCCTTAATAAGTTTAACAACAGCATTAAGAAATTGATCTGTGAATTTGAGAGGATTAAAATAGACATATGTCTAGATTATTCAATCAAACATGCTTTAATGAAGATATGCTGCCTATATATATATATATATATATATATATATATGACGATCGCAAAAGCGTGAAACCCAGGGTCACAAACTCACATCAATCCAACCAAATATGTTAGCTCTATCTCTGATATTGAGCGCTTTCTAATAAGTACCACGCATATAATATATAAATAATTATTTATATATTTATTTATATACACACACTTTTCATATATATATATATATATATATATATATAGTTAAGTTATAAGGAACTTGGTAAACCGAATTGGTAAATCCAAAGAGGATGAAATCCTGAGAGCTCAATGTTAGGACAGAGCTAATATGTAATGAAAAACAAATCACTTTAATGTACCATTACGATAATTTATTTCACCTAAATCCTTTTTTAAGGATTCAGGATCATCAGGTAAATCTTCCAACAACGAAATGAGAAAAAAAATGGGATTAGAAATTGGTGGGTATAATTATAACAACTCCATCTCTCTTTCCCCCCTCCCCCCTATCCCTCTCTTTACCGTAAGGCTCACTTGTATACATTTTCGACAATTCATTTCCGTTTTATTAACCATCTAAAGAGGCCAAGTTTTCTGTCACTCCTCCTACTCCAATATAAAACATACTTAAGAGAGATATAAAATTAACCCCTCCCTATACTTTATATTGTCTGGTTAACTACCACTCTCAACCCCCTCTATTAAATTACAAAAATTACACTACCCACCAATTTCTAATCCCATTTTTTTTCTCATTTCGTTGTTGGAAGATTTACCTGATGATCCTGAATCCTTAAAAAAGGATTTAGGTGAAATAAATTATCGTAATGGTACATTAAAGTGATTTGTTTTTCATTACATTATATATATATATATATATATATATATATATATATATTCATTTATTCAATAATGATATGAAAAGAAAGTTTGAAAAATTTATTATTTCTTGGGGGAGGTGCATATCTGTTGAAATGGCAATGATTGTATGTAGAAATTTTGAAGACTTCAGTTTATTTGTTAATTTTGGTAACATTTCTATTGAATCCATTACATATTTTTTGAGTACAACATGTGGAAATTACCCATTTCTGATGAAATAAATAATTAAAAAAAAGTCAATCACTTCAATTAAGCTATTTGCAGAATATTAAACATCATACATTAAACTATAATACAAAAAAGCGGGTTTGCACAAAAGCGAAAAAATCACAGAGTTATCTCCCTTGAACTTTTGACCGCACCAAATCTATATTATAAAAGTGTTGATTCTCTGTCCATCATAATTTGTGTGTGACTTTGCATGCGCATATGTAATATATGTATGTGTGTGTGTGACTTGCATATGCTTGTATTATTTATGTACACACACATATGTATACAATTTGACCGAGTTTGAAATAAATTGTTTTAATTTTTGACAAGTGAAATAAAATTATTTTTTTTAAAAGTGACAAAAAACGTATTTACACTATTAGATTGTTTATTGGAATGGTTGGAAAAACACTGTTTAATGGCCATCAATTCAAACTTTATAAAATGGTAAATGTACAAACATTTTGAATTTAAGTGCAGTACTAGATTTTCATCAAGATCTTATCAATTTACAGTTGAGCTGGCTAGATGTAGACATAAATTCTATGTTAACAGTTTCTTTTTCTTGCACTTTTTGCTTGTGAAATTCCCTTCTGAATCCATGCTTTCCAGTTAACTTTAAAAAAAAAAAAAAAAAATTAAATGTAATGTCAATCACTATCTACTGTCCACCTGATTACTCTTTCCGCACATTATTAAAGTTTCTGTTCCTAATTCTTCCATACCCTGTATCCTCTTGTGTCTTAGTGGTGTTACTGCCTTGCAATGAGATGATACTGATTAAAAAAAAAAGAAAAGTTGGTTCACATATTTTAATAATTTGATAAATGTTTATAAAATTATGAATAATAAATTGTTTTATTTCTTTATAAATTGGTAAATGATAAATATTGCATTAGTCTTAATACAAATTTATTAGTTTTTTAGAAAACTGTAATTATATTCTTGTAAAGAAACAATTTAATAAATAAAGTGTTTAATATTTTTGTTGTAAATTTTTAAGAATTTAAATGTTTGCTATGCAACTAGATTTAAATGTTGTTTTCTTTGACTGTAATCATAATTCCTAACATTAGGTTGGGGCAAAAATAATGACGTAATAATGTCGTTTTTTGACGCTAAAAAATACGTCAAAAAACGACATTATTACGTCATTATTTTTGCACCAACCTAATGTTAGGAATTACTTGTTTGTTTTATATTGATTTTTGTTACTCATTACTTCGACTCACATTGAGTCCGCCAATAATGTTTGTGGGAAAAATTCTCTAGGAGCCCATAAATATTTACTAGCCAAAGTGTTGATTCCCACAACATAATGGTGACTAAATATTTATTATTAGCTGCACGCAACATATTCTTGGAATTTTGAAACATTGATTAAGTGCAGCAATTTATCTGGAGGTCATGAGTTCAACCCCTATGCCAATCAATGAAATACATAAAGTAGCAGAAACAGAAACCCAAATGAATGAGAACAGTCTCTCCTGTTGATTGAGTAAAGGGTTATTCGAGATTCCAAGAAAATTACTGAATTTACCATACATTTAAAGAAGGCTGGAAAATACAATGGCTGAAATGTGTCCATAACAACCAAGGTGAGGATACTTGTTTGAATTTATGGGAAATTCAGTCAGTAACCTGTCTATATGACAATGCCGATGAAAGAGACTTAAATTGAAGGGTTTCAAGTTTGGTGTAAAGATTGAGATGAAATACTCAAAACAAAAACTAACCCAATAATGGTAAATCCAGTTGGCGATCTTCGCATTGCCTTACTAAGAAGAATCAGTTTTGAAATAGCAGCATTGGTCAGCCGGTAACTCATCCAACGAAAGCACAAACTCTTCTTCTTGAGAGACTTTTCACCTAAAAAGAAACAACTAAATATCAACATGAGAACAACAGGAATGCATAACAAAATACACTTGGATACAGAGATAACTGGAAATAAAGATGAATCAGCAATATTACGGGTCCTCACCTGGTGTATCAGCTTCAGTCACTTTCCCACTGTTGTAAGGTTGCTTCCTTGTGCCCTTTCCATAAATAATTTCATGGTAATAGTTTGGATGAACTTACCTCTATGGTACCTAGACTTTATGAATTTATGTGCAGGTTAACTAGATTGGCAGCTGGGTCTCATCAATTTACAGTTGGAGTGGCTAGATGCAACCATAAGTTCTATGCTAACAGTTTTTTTACCTTCTTGCTTGAGGAATACTCTTCCGGCTCCATGATTTCTAGCTAACTTTAATCTTTCAATGTCAATCATTATCTACTGTTCTCCTGATTACTCTTTTGTTTTTGCTCTTTAATAATGTTTCTCTTTTTTATTCTTTCACACTCGATAAACCTTTGTATCTTATTGGCTTTATTGTCTTGCATGGGGTGAATTTGATTACCCCCCCAAAAAAATAACAGTGTTAAAACAAGGAATACACAAATGTGCAGATAAATACAGAGGCAGAGTGTGTGTTGCCATGATAAATCATAAATTGATGACTGTAAACTGACCATCTGAGAGTTGGTGTAAAAAATGACCAAAAAAAAACAAAACAAAACAAAAAACAAAAAAAAAAACAATGAAAGAAATACTAGATAAAAAGTTAATAATCTATACAAATAAAATGAAGTGTCTGTTGGTCTGCGATTGGCTCAGAAACTACTGGATGGATTTTCAACTAAACTTGGCATACAGATGGGCTATAACCTAGGGAGTGTCATAGGTGATGTGGTCAACTTTGAAGGTCATGAAAGTACAGAAATAAGATAAATAAAGCCATTTCTCATGGCAGTTGAATATTTATTCCCATATCTAGTGGTAAGGGAGGTAATTTAGCTTTTAGTAGGAAATTAATACTGGGTTACTTCAACAAATATTAGGTTGGTGCAAAAATAATGTCGTTTTCACCACATATGTTACTATGTGAGAAAACGACATTATTTTTGCACCAACCTAATAAAAGGCACCAATATTCAGAGAACTTATTTTAGTGCATCATTTTACTTACAATTATTGCTGCATGACCAAACAATAGTCAGTGCATTATTTAAACAAATGTCCCTTCAGGAGGTTGACGGTCATGGCTCTCCATAACTTCCTGTTCTTTGTAGCTCTCAATAAATGTTGTTTTTTTTTTTTTTGCCATCACTCCCAAACCCTACTCTGCCATTCATTCGCTCAAACTTGCCAGGTAGGTTATGCATTGTTTTCCTCTGTCTCTCTTGCCTTTGATCTGTCCTGTGAGTATCAAATTTTCCAAGCTGTCTTTCTTCATTATGTGCCATATAAATTTGACTGTCTCTTCCTGATTTTAAGTATCAATGTTCCTTTTGTTCCCATTGTTTCTAAAGCTGTAAATAACCAACAGAAATTTTTTACAGTCATTTGTCACTTATTGTCAACTAAAACCATCTTTTGGACCCTGGATCAGGGTTACACACTCAGTGCCCTATATTAAACCCAACCTTGTGTCACCATGAGGAGATGAGTAAATACCTACATAAGTAGTGAAGAAATCATTCTAAGTAACGTGGTTAATCAAAACAAGTACCACATAATTTGTTGCGCAAATAAAATGAAGCATCTGTCTTTTTATTTAGAGTGAATTAGTTCCTGAGCAACATTGAGCATCTCTAATAATAATGTTAACCATGTTTCTTTTTTTTCTAAATTCCACCTAATAAATGGTTCGAGAGCCACTCAAGGGAGAGCAATGGTAATATTGTAGGGTGTGTGTGATATGAATGCAAAAGGTGATAAATTATGAAGATAAGGAGGGAAAGATGATGATTAACCCTTAACTTGAAGAGGTCAGGTTTGAAGTGTTCTGGGAAGCACACATGCAGGAGTTTGTTCCACAAAGTGGTAGTTCTGTTCAAGTGGAACTTACTTTTTACATTTTGAATATGGACGGTGATTTGATTTTGTGTAACGGTTTGAACTGGTGGAACTAAACAATGTATTGGTTTGGTTTGAGGCAATTTTGTTTAACTGTGTGTCAACACTGATGAGTCATTTTATGCCAACCAGATGAATGCATATATCACATATACTTTTCTTTTTTCTAGTAGTTGTAGGGACTCAGTTTGTAGTCACAATTCATTTTAAACAGATTGCTTAATCTGTCAATTTGAACTGTTTAAACCAGTCCTTCCTACATACCCATGCATTTTTTTAAAGGAATTTAAAAGTCCTATTTCTTTTAGAAACCTTATTTATCTGGCCAGGGGTAACATCTTTAAACAAAGTTTTTATACTTGCGACAATGTAGTATTTATTACATTTTAAGCTGATAGCTTTTACATCCAATTAGATTCTCTAGTTTGGTTTTGCTAGATTTCATTTAATGGCATCTCAACTCTGATGGGTCATTTTATGCCAACCAGGTGAATACATATACATATACTTGGAGGGGTTCAGTTACAATTTGTTTTAACTAGATTTCTTAATCTGTCAATTTAAATCCGTTTAAACAAGTTCTTATATAGCCATACATAAACAATTTTTAACCCTTTCGACCTTGCATTCCTGAATAATTTTAACCCTTCTGCCTGAGCTCTTCAGTCAAAATTTACAAATAATTGGTATGTAATGTTTCATGGTAGATATAAAAATAGTTACAAATGTTTACCAACCCAACCAGTGACTGGGCATTAAGTCATTTTTCTCTACCACCGGTAGAGCATTGTCAGGGCTCAAAGGGTTAAAGGAAATTAAAAATTCCTATTTCTTTTAGAAACTATTATCTGATCAGGGACAACATCTTTAAACAATGTTTTTATACTTGTGACATTGTAGTATTTATTATGACTAAACAACATTTGCCATGGAAATAGTAACCGAGTAGTGATAGGCTTGCAATGATGCATTTATGTGGGAGGGACAGTTGAAAAGTAGAAAATAAGTCTTCGCCCACAAGGTATTAATTAAATCAATATTAATTTGGCAAGAAATAAATTGCTAAACACAACTGAACCGTTTCATGCAGAGTTTTGACTTATTGGTTGGTTGGTTTTGTTTAGCAGCATATCAACTGCTACAAGTTATTTAATACTGAAATCTAAATATTTTGAATGCAATTTTATGCCTTGTACATAATTTTATACTTTCAGAATATATGTATATTATATATATATATATATATATATATATATATATATATATATATATATAGTTTGTAGATGACAAAATCTATTGCTACTAATTATACCATAAAGATGTATTTTTATACTAGTTTTAGTGTTGTATTGATTGTAATTTTACTATAAAAAAATGTACTGTTTATTTTTGTTTTGAGGGTTCACTATTTTCCCATAGCTGGGACCCTAACAGGTATTACCACCCCAAGTTGGTTGTGGACCTGGGAACATCAGCAATTAAGAGGTGGTTCCACGTTCCTCAAAACTTCTAATCTCCTGATCAGTGTCCTTGTTGCCAAACGTAGTTTATCTTCATACTCAGGATGATTCACTCATTGGACTCAGGAAAAGTTTTAAAGAATAATTTTGTTCATTACAGGAAAAATCTAACTATCACTCTCCTGTTATGCAGAAATAGATTCTATTGCAACAATTACTGGGGTACTACGGACGGAAATTGCCCCATTTGTGAAAAAAAAAAAAAATAGTGAAAATGTTTTTGTGCGAGTAATTTTTGTTGATTAGCATACATTCCTCTACCTGGGACATTTGTCTGAAATTAAAAATATTAATTCTTTATCATTTTAGCAGTGGAAGGGTGGGGTCTTGTTCATAAAATAAATATGGGTATGTCCCTGGTTTACAAAAATCTTGACCTACAACAATTTGTGGTTACAGGACATTCTCCATTAATCTTGTTTCAACTTATGCTGTTTTCCTCGTTCATACAAACAGCATGGCAGAAAATGAAGTTTTTCTTTTTTCTTCAGATTTGGTGTCGTTTCCAAGTACTGCAAGAGAGACAAGATCTTATCCTTTTTCATCTCATCTACTGAGAACCAATGACATTACTAGCAATAAATATACAAGCAGCATAAAACAATTTCTTCATATGTATTATATCTATGTCCTCCATGTGTTTTTTAGTCCTAATTATGTTAACATATGTCATAAAAAGGTTGTTTTTTTTTTATCTCAGAGATTATTACTTTACTATTGCATTAGCATAAGTGAGTGACGTAAGTGCTTATTCAAAGAAAACACTGGGTACATTCTGACTTATACTGAAAGTTCCATTACGATTCATTGTAGGAACAGAAGGAGGACCCTCCTGTATAGTGTCAAATCGATCCTGGATCTTTTTTAAAGAGTAATCTTTAAGCTTTTTTTATTTGCAAATGTCAAGTCTGAAGCTATGAGGTGAAAGGAATGATTAGAGATTTTGATAATTTCAACTCCCCTGACTGTCTCCTTTTTTTCAATTACTCCTTCATAACCACTGAGACTCATACTTCAATTACCCGTGCAGGGTCCATCCCTCTCTCCACTCCGCTTGTGGAAAGGTTGGTCTACTCTATTCGTGGAAAGGTGGTGCACTCCGCTTCAAGAGTAGTTATGCAAAAGTGAATATCACAAATCCATAAGAAATTTGAACTCAGGTAAGCAATTTCTGTTTGTAATCCATTAACCATTGCACTACCTGAACTTTTATTGATTTTTATAATAACTTTTACTTAAATTTAAATGCAATGTCAATTGTTTGCCTTCTGTCTTCTATGCTAACAGTTTCTTCTCTCACACTTCTTGCTTCTGGAACTCTCTTCCAGTTTTTTTCTTTCCAGTCAAATTTGATCTTCAAAAATTTAAATACAACATCAATTGTTATCATCTGTCTTCTTAATTCCTGTTCTTTTATTGTTCACCCTGCTTAATAGTGATTTTTTTTTCTCATATTCTCTCACACTCAGTAACCCCCGCCCTTGTCTTAGCAGCTTTATTGCCTTGCTTGGGGAGAAATGATTAAAAGACAAAATTTTGCACTGTACAAGCAGTGAGTTGTTGTTTTCAGGATTGCATGTACAGAGTGAAACAATTGGCAAGAAAGAAATTTGAAACATCCAATTGGTTTCCACCAATTTACCTCTCACATAGTTTGTTTCATCTGCCATTTTATCATGTATTACACACACTTTTCTACATCAGAAATCCACATTACACTTTTTTTTTTGGCATAGAAAACAATTATTCAATGGTAAACAAAACCATACTTTAATACTTAGAAAATATTGAACATAAATCTTTGGAAATTTTATAAGTACAAAGCAATTGCAGAATTATTTAAATGCCGCAGTCATTTTTGGATGGTACAAATAGAGTCATACAATTACATTTTTGCAGGTTTAATGACTTCAGGAAATTACTTTTTGAAAACAATACTCAACAAAGTGTGATAATTTCACTTGTAGCAAGAATGAGTTCACAAATCATTTCTAGATAAAGATACTGCATTGCTTACAACAGGTTAACACCTCAGTTTCGTTTTGCAAAAGAAGTACATTACATACCAACATGTGGGAAATGTACTCACGTGTATCGTCTGTTTGTTCAAGTACTGTGAAACCGGCTGGCACTGAATCTTTCTCATTGATAATTGCAACATCTACAAGTACATCTTCATCCTGGAATAAACAAACAAACAACAGGTGAGATACACAAGAAACACACGGTATGTGGTGGTGGTGGGGAGAGAGGAAATAAATGAAAAATGTGGGAGATTACAGAAAAGATACAATGTACACATTCTCAGATAAAATGCCTGCAAAGGTGATGGTCGGGGGGGGGGGTAGAGTTGCTACTATTGGCTATTTTTTTTACTGTTTGACAGACTCCTTTTTAAATGTGGAGAGTATGTTATTACTACTATTACGACCATGTTTCTTCAGGATGTGGGTGACCATGGCTCTCTACAACTTCCTATCCATTTGTAACTCTTAGCATAGCCTTTTTTACAATTATTATTGTGCCTTGCCCCTTCAGGATGTGGGTGATCATGGCTCTCTACAACTTCCTATCCATTTGTAACTCTTAGCATTGTCTTTTTACTATCCCTCCCACTTCCCATTCTGCCATCCATTTACACAAGCTTGGTAGGCAGGTTTTTGACGGCTTTCCCTCAGTCCTCCTTGCTTCAATAGGTTCTGTGAGTGTTAACTTCTCCAAGCCCTCTTATCACATGTATCCCAGAAATTTCAACTGTCTTTTTCTGATTGCAAATGTGCTTTTTGTTTCTATTTTCCTTAAAGTTTATTCAGCATTCACATGTTCTTTGATATTCTAAGCATTTTTCTGTAGAATCACATCAATAATATTCTAAGCCTGATGCTGGAGCACAAAATCTTTTTGCATCTTGAATTATAAAATGCTCAAATATGGCTGACTTTATGAATTTTTGAGAGCTATTTACACTCATCTTGATTTTTTCCAGTTGCTTTTTATTACAACTTTTACTGAAACTGTTAATCTATGCAATGAGTAAAAAGTTCACATTTGTAAATAAAGGATAAACTTTTGGATGAACTTTGAACTCTTGTCTCTTTTGCCTCAGATGGTTCTGGTGAATGTCAGTAGCTTCAACTGATGTTCTACAAGAACTTGATAGCTTTGTAGAAGATCAAATTTAACTTATCACTCCATTTCATATCTCAGAATCATATTTGTCAGTTTTTATACTAGTAGTATTTATAGCAGCAGTATTATTTTAATATAGGAAGCATTTTTTAGTTCCTCTTCATTTCTACTTTATACAGACTGTCAATCTGTGGTAGTGAATAGACAGTGTGGACTGGAGATAAAGATTTTCGCATGAAGAAAGTAAATATTAGTAAAAAAATTAATAATAATGGCTGACAATGCTTCATCTTATAAAAAATGAAGATGAAAGTAAATACTAGTCAATGCTTCATCTAATAAAATTCACAAGATCTCAATCATTACCACACTTTGACTGTAATTCCTTTACTTTGAGTGGCTCTTGAGCCTTGTGTTAGGTGAAATTTTGTAAAAGATTTATCTGTTGCTACCTTTACTACTTATAAACAGTTTTGCGAACTGAATCTTCATTTGTAAGCATTAAAAACAAGCCTAAATTTTCTGCTTTTGTTTTTATTACTGCTAGGAAATTCAATACATGATAGGTATTTACACTATTTACATTATTTGTACTATTGTCCTCATCTTTGTTGCCATATTTATCATAACGTTTCAGCTGCTGTACATTCCAGCCTTCTTCAAGTGTTTTGGAATGTCAAACTGAACCCTTTATTCCGCTTGCTGGGGTAGACTGATCTAGTTCCATGTGCAATATCTAATGGATGTCAGTTATCAGTTGTTGAGGACACATGGCACAATGGATAAAGGCGTTAGATAGTGTGACATGATCTAAAGAATGTGAGTTCAATACCTGGTTAAGGTGGTGGAGAACTTGGAGAGGGGAATTAACAGGAGATAACTGACAACTGACATCCATTAGACCTGGCATATGGAACTAGAATAGTCTACCCCAGTGAGCAAAATAAAGGGTTCAGTTTGACATTCCAACCACCTGAAGAAGGCCGGAGTGTATAATGGCTGAAATGTTGATAAATATGGTGACAAAGATGAGGACAATAATCCAAATAATGTAACACCTCATCTCAGAAATATAGACAGATAATGATAGGTATTACTAGGGGTACTTTTGTTGGTGGATGGACAGTTGCATCCCTGGACATTTGCATCCTAGACAAATGTGTCCCTGGGTAATTGTGTACCTCTGATAATTTTTTGAAGTTACCATTTTGTTTTTTTTAAGAGTTGTTTTGTATACAAATTTGCACACCAATACCTTTATTAACACTAATCAAGCAAAAGAGTATTTACCATAAACAAAAAAAAAAAAAAAAAAGAGAGAAAAATTTCTTTTTTAAAGCAAGAGAAAATTAAGCTAGCAGCTACAGTTCATTCCAGCAGTGTGTACCACAAACATCGAATAGATTCTGGATTTTATAGATTATCTTTTTATTTGGAAACGATGGCTAAGTTCCGAAAATCAATCACTGGTGGAAAAAAATTTGTGGACGAGGAAAATTACAGCTACCACTATCATAAGAAAAATGCCAATGAAACAAAAACATACTGGCAATGTGTTGAGTGATCTTGCAACACTGTTAATCTGTCATTGCATTTTAAACAAAAAATAAATTTATGATGACAACCTATGCTTTTTTTCAAAATTTATGGTAACTGCCTTTAAAAGCTTCAAAAAATTGTCAGAGGTACACAATTATCCAGGGATGCACTTGTCCAGGGACTCAAATGTTCAGTATGCAACTGTCCTAGAACCACTTTTGTTCAACATGTAACTAGAAGGGAAAATAATGATATAATCAACATGGTGACTTTCCAACTATCTTAAATAAAAGGTTAGGAAAGAAACTTCTATCATTATTTGAAAGAGCGAGAACATAGAGTGGACTTAAGAAGTCTGTTTTCCCGAAAAAAAACTTTAAAAAAAGTTCTGTCTATATTTCTGAGATGAGGTATTGTAATTATTTACATCGTTCGGACCATTGTCCTCATCTTTATTGCCATATTCACAATGTTTCAGCTGTTGTACGCTACAGACTCCTTCAGGTGATATACATCAGAATTTTGAACTGAAACCTTTATTTAGTGAACAGGGGTAGGTTGTTCTACTTCCACATGCCACGCCTCTTCAGGATATCTCAGTTTCAGTTAAGTCCCTTTGGTATCTCAACTCTCCAAGTTTTTGCTCTCTCTGCTGTGGCCAGGTATTGGATAAAAGTGTTGGTCGAGTGATCCAAAAAATGACTTGACCCAAAGAGTTCTGAGTTCAATACCTGGCCACAGTAGAAGGAGCAAATACTTGAAGAATTGAGTTACTAAAGAGAATTAACTGAAATCGAGATATCTAAAATAGGCACAGTAAGTGGAATTATTAGAATAATCTGCACTGTGATTGCAATTTATAATAAATAAAAATTTTTTTTTTAATATTTAAAAAAATTTTTTAATATCTAAAATATTTTATAAATAAAATAATAAATAAATAATAAAATAAATATAAATGAATACTTCATTGAATATTGTCATTTAGATACTTACCAATATGGTTGCTTGACTTTATGAATCCCCCATGAGGATAGCATTCAAATGTATCTGTGTCTAATAGAGTATTTTGCACTTTTAATCTCCCAACTGTTATATGTATTTTTAATTCTTTTGTCAAATTCCCATACATTGTAAATCTTTATATCTTCAAATCTATGTTATTCTTTGTTATTCTTGATACTGTGACGTATATATGCATATCTTTTTAGACTTGACAGGCTCCTGTTCTTTGCTCTGCAGAATTGATGAATTGAAAATATTTCTATTCTAAAGAAAAAGTAAAAAAAATAATAGATATAAACAAACCCACCGGCTTAGGATTCGCCTTCTTGTAGCATAAGTATCTGTAGCAACGACGTCCAAATATACTGTCTCTCCACAAATCAGCGTCTTCTTTGCCATCCTCTGTTCGGTCAAGCTGGAATGTAAGAAAAAAAAAAAAAAAATTCAAGTTTAAAATATTTAGTTGCAGTTTAAGAAAACTTATTTTATATATTCTAATTTTAATATGTTAAAGATTTTTTGACTTTGAGCATTACTCTTTTTAAACTGCCAAATTTATAAATTTAGCCATTTTTATATGCTAATAAACAATTTAACCAATTTAAATGATTCTTCATGCTAATAAAGAATTTAGCCATTCTTAGCCTCCTCTTCTGTAGGTTTTTCCTGCAAAGGGATCGTAGGTTTAAATCATAACTGAGGACACACTCTTTTTAATAAGTTTATTCAAGTGTGCAGGCCAGTAGATATAAATATGTGACGCCCCCTCGGTGTCGCTGCACCAAATGTGACGTCTGCCTGGCTGCGTCCGTCGTGCTATCCTGTCCTGTGACGACCAACTGGCTTGGTATTGGTCGCGGCACCAAATGTGATGTTCTAACCTTTTGGTGATTCGGATTGGAATCTGGTTAGATTTGGTATCAGCCTTGTCGTTCCCAGCTCACCTCCAACGTCTGGTTACCGAAGTAACTGTTTTCATTTCCAGTCTAACCTACCCACGTTGTGATTTGATCTTAGGCAGACAAAATCAATCAGTTGCCGGGCCATAATGCAAGTCGAGTTCGAACAAGGGTGATATTGCACAAGTATATGTAAAATAAAATAAAATAAAATAACTCAAAAAGTTCAAATGTGTTAAAAAAGGATAACAATATTTTATATATGGTTGCTGAATACAGGACTGCGTCTTCTTCCCAACCCGCTATATGGATTCGTGACACTTTGCATTTGTAAGGCGAGTCTTAACATCCTAGGTTGTTTGTTCTTTAAGAAACTGGTTCTTGGTGTATCTTCAGGCAATATTCGTAAAACTTGTTTCGGTGGTGTGAGTCTAAGTCGTTCTTCAAAAATAAATTGTTCTTGATTAGAAGTTGAGGTTGATAATGCGCGAATCTTAGTCAGCTTCTGCGAGGCGGGTCTTCAAAGCTCTCAGCTCACTGCAACTGCTTGCCTGTCTGTCTCCAACCCCAACTGCTTTTCCCTCGCTGCGACTCTGCTTATATGGACGCCGACCAAAACCAGGGTGGACTTGTTGGGGTTTGAGGTTCCTTGATAATTCTAAACCCACAATCCACTTCTTTGTTTTCGGTCAGGAAAATTTTATTATTTTCCATTTTTGGAAGTCTTTTGTCTTCCCACCTTCTTTTGTTCTCATATTGGTATCTCACCATGCCCTCAGAGGGTGTTGGGTTTCCCCTCTCTCTCACAGTGGCATCTCACACCTATCCCTTCAGGGGGGCGCCACAGGCCTTCCCTCCTCCTTCACATGATTACCTCCACCTAACGCTCATGCCACCATCCAGCCAATGGGCGCTCAGCGGCGTGGGTGTGGCCAGACTAGCCTCGGTTTAAAATATCTTGCTCAAAGAAAAAAAAATCTTTTTTTTTTCTTTTCTTTCTCTTTCTTTCCTTCTGCCCAACAACAAACCTTAGACTCTTATCATAGTCAAATGTCACTTGGACTTTATCACCCGGGGCCTTCGCCAAACAAGTGGGTGGTCAATTGGACGTATTTGCATTCTGTTGTTAATTAACTGTTCTGATAAAATAATTTCGCTATCATAGCCAGACCTGACGATAAACAGGTGTTTTTTCCAAATGACATGGAGGTGGTTCCACGGACATTTTGGTTTCAGTCAAGCTTGACCTAATTAATTTTTTATCTGCCAGCACCCTGCAGGAGGTCTCTTGTCCAACTTTAAAAAATCTTTTTTTATCATTGCCACGGGCAGATTGGATATATCTTACTCGCCGCCCCGTAACATAAATCAGATTAAATTCTGTGTTTCACCTTCTCGACAATGGAAATAAAAATCTTACCACTTTTCCTGTCAGAAAAATAACACCGCTTAGTGTCCTTTTTGTGATGGCTTCTTATCACCTAAATTTAATTCTCGCCTTTCTTTTTTTTTTTCTTCTTTCTTTCTAGCGATGTAAATAGTGTCACAAATATATACAATTTTAAATCAATAAAAAAGCGAAGTGTCTACTCACAAATATGGGAATTCACAAAAAAAAAAAAAGTTTGAAATAATAAGAATATATAATCTTCAACTGATTAGTCTCTGAATCTTGCAAGTGAGCATCTTTTGAGCCAATTGTCAATGCTTCTTAATAGCTAGGCTCTCAAGTAGCATACGTACCATCTTAGCTGGCCTTGAACTGAGTATTAAATAAATACTGGTAGGACAGGAGCAGAGCGTTGCCTTCAAAGTATGGTGAAACCTTCCAGAGTTTCTCATAACTGTGATTCTTTTAATTAGTTCGTTGTCATTGCAAAACGTAACCCAAGTGGAAATGATTTCTTTACTGACTTGATTGCAAATAAACCAATAAAATTCATAAATTCTTCAGAATAAGGTTGGCAATTTAGAAATAGATTTCCAGACAACACAAATTGATTTCGTTAATTGCTCTGCTTTCAAAGTGACACAGAAATTCAAAAGTTAAGAGGTTAGAGTCATAAATTCTTCATTGCAGCAATGCACACACACACAGTATTTTTCAGTATATAAAAATTCACCACTACTCAAAATGTAACCTTCAAAATCAGTCCATGTTTTGCATGATAACAGTCAAGCTTAGTGTTAAGGTAAGTTTTGGTTCCAATCCAAGTAGGAATGACCGTAAAAATATCCCCCTCCTCAAATTTATAAAAAAAAAACATACAGATTGTTATACCCTGAGTGATGAGGTGGGCTCGACTACACATGCATAAATAGGAGAACAGAAAGTGAGACTAGAGAAAGACAGCAAAAACCGTCTGAGACAATACAGTAGTAATCTGCAGATGGACTTACTCTAAGAGTGAGGTGAACTCAACTAAGTAATAGAGTCATTACAACACAGCTGCATGCTCGGATCTAACATGTTTCCCTTTTATTAAAGTCTTAAAGACTGAGTGATTAGGTGGACTCACCTGTATGTGTATAAATGCAAGAACAGAATATAGGACTAGAGGAGACAGCAAAAGCCATAATTTAGTAGCTATCTGAGAAAATACAATAGTAATCTGCAGCTGGGCTTACTCTAAGAGTGAACTGAACTCAACTAAGTAATAGACTCATTACAAGACAGCTGCATGCTCGGATTTCTTCCTAGTCAACAACATAGACCACTTTTAATTTTCATCTGCCAAATTCTTGTTCTTTCTTGCCTTGAAGTCAGAATGCTGTGATCACTTGTCTGTATCCCTTTTGTGTGTTAACACCATTCTTAGTTTGTGAACCTTTTCACCTCATAACTGTTGCTTTGACTAATTTTGTCAATTCTGCTTGTTGGACATTTCTGCCAATTACTTTACAGTAAGAATCCATGATTATTTCCAGTAGACAGCAGGCCATATGGATAATGTGTGTGGATTTTTTGATTTCATGACCACCATCTCGGAATATAGTTATTTCCATATACTTAATCAATCTGGCCATAGAAACAATGTATTCTTTTCCGCTATGTCTAAATCCTACTGATAAACAAGGACTGTTGATCTCAAATCATCAGCCTGCATTGAAGATATGCTAAATTTTGAAAACTCATAGAAAGACAATTTTTAAAAATCAAAATTGTACACGACCTTCTACTTGAGTAGATCAAAAGGCAATCAGTTTGCCAAACAAGTACTTTTGCCTTCCATTTGTTTTTTTCCTTGTTTTAAGCTATTTGAATAAGGTTCTAATTGTATGTGGGAATAACGGCAAAATACTTTCCCCTCCCCAATTTATAGGTGGAACCACACAAATACATGCTGGGATTTCTTCCTAGCCAATAAGATAGGCCATTTCTTGGTCTCATCTGACTCAGTTTCTGTCTAAGTCAGAATGCTATATTCGTTAATCCAAATTCCTCGTGTGTCAACACCAGTTCTTAGTCTTTGAACCATTTTTTGCCTTATTACTACTGTTGCTTTGCTTTACATATATTTTTTTGCCTTGTTCTTTTTTTCTCTTGTTATTGCTTATTACAAACTTTGTCAATTCTGTTTGTTGGGCAGATCTGCTGTTTACATTTAACCATGGCCACATTCTCTACAAAGCTTTTTTTTCCTTCAAGACTAATTTTTTTTAATTCTTGCTTAACTGTTGTTTCAGTTCAGCCAAAAGTGCCATGTAAAAGAAAAGAAATTTCATGTGCTTATAAAAGAAATCAAATAATCACATGATAAGACATAATTAAGTTATTTTACCCCCCCCCCCCCCCAAAAAAAAAGAAACTTTGATGGGCACTAGATGGAAGAAATTGCCAAGACAGTTGACTGAATGAAGATCCACATTTACAGGGATTATTTTATGCAGTCTTCATTTTCTAAAAGGAACTTTCTTCCAATTTACCTTTTCAAATTCTTTAATTTGTTTACAAATTTCAAGAATTATGCCATGTCCTATCCTTAAACGGTAAACTAGTTTATTTCTAGGCAAGAAAAATGCACATGAAACACCTTTTTCTTGAGTCTAGCAGACGGCACTCTTCATCTGAGGAATCCATCATATTGCCTCTGATTGGCCAATGCAAGAACTGGTTTACATAAAGGCATTACTGATTGGTTTTATATACTGTATTTATCAGTTCTTTTTTAAATATTTACTCATATTTTGCAGCAGGAACACACTTGTGAAATTTGATAATTATTATATATTTCACATAATTACTTTATTATTTAGATTCCCACCCTGTTGGGTGATTATGAGAGTAAAGAAATTGCCATGGTGATCCACTGTCCACATGTCCTTTAAGGAACTGCTTTCCTGATCAAACTACATTCATGAATAAATATATTGGACATACCACTAAATATCTAGCAAGAAGACTTACGTTACACCTCTCTGACCATAGTTCAATTAGGACTCATTTAAAAACACACAAAGGAGCCTAACAAACTCCATCTCAAACAGACTTGTAGAAAATACAAGTATAATAGCCTCATCCACATGTAAAAACAAAATGGCTAAAAATAATGGAAGTAATAATAATAAAAAAGAAGAAGCCAACACAACAGCATCAATTATGAACATGGCCACAACATGCTGGCTGTGTTTGGAAAATAAAATATTTTCACACTCTAGAAACAGATATAAAAATCTACACATTTGGTTAAAAATAAAAAGCATCCTTGATAATGACTAATAGAATAGCTGAAAGTGCTCGGATATATAGAACATTCAGACAGTTTTTACACACTTTATACCCAGAAAAGAAAACAATGTATGAACACAAGAAGAATTAAACAAAAAGCTTAAACGCATTACCTTGCCAATCATCTTTAATTAAACTTGTATAAAAGAGGGATTGTTACCTAAATACACATGTGCATATATATATATATATATATATATATATAAATAAATAAATAAAGGCACAAACACTAATATTCCATGGTTATAATTTGATTACAATTCCAATGTAATAAATTATAACCATGGAATATTAGTGTTTGAGCTTCTTTTTTTTTTTTTTTTTTTTTTTTAATTATATTCTTACTCTGTCCTGGACATTGAGTTCTAGCTGGATTCTATCCTCTTGGAAATTTATATATATATATATATATATATATATATATATATATATATATATAATGTTTTATATATATATATATATATCACTAATGTTTTATATATATATATATATATATCACTAATGTTTTATATATATATATATATATATATATCACTAATGTTTTATATATATATATATATATATATATATATATATATATATATATATATATATCACTAATGTTTTATATATATATATATATATATATCACTAATGTTTTATATATATATATATCACTAATGTTTTATATATATATATATCACTAATGTTATATATATATATATATATCACTAATGTTATATATATATATATATATCACTAATGTTATATATATATATATATATCACTAATGTTATATATATATATATATCACTAATGTTATATATATATATATATATCACTAATGTTATATATATATATATATCACTAATGTTATATATATATATATATATATCACTAATGTTATATATATATATATATATCACTAATGTTATATATATATATATATATATATAGACCACTAATGTTATATATATATATATATTATATATATATATATAGATATCTTCAATCCTAATATTAAGCAATTCATCAGAAGGAGGAGGAGAAACCAAGAACTTTCATTGCTATTTAATAAAATATGCATCAGTAATACCAACACACATCTAATCATGTTAACTACAGCAACAATTTTTAACAATTTCACTGCTGGGGGCAATGTTATTCAAATTTTTAATGCTGCCCTATTTGTCACTGTAATTGAATCTCATACAAATGTTCTCTTTGCTGGTCTGTACTTTCCACCTGCTGGGGGAATTTTGCAGCTGTTACTCATTATTTTGATATCCAATTCTGCTATATTTTTCAACCGTATTGTAAACATGGAATCACGGAACGGTAAACAATATCAGTCACTTTGTAGAGAGTAAAATTGTAAGGACAGAAAAGGACAATCTTTGCCAATGTGTCTTCTGCACTGCTTTATGATATACTGCACAATCAATTGAAATAATAATAAAAATAGCGAAAAGGAAAGTTAACAGATTTTATTTAGGAATTTCTTTTATTGTTTTAATACCAATTCATAAAAATTACATTGTGACATTTTGTGTGTACTTTTTGAAACAGTCATATTTTGTTGGAAAATGTTGCAATAGGAGCTACAACACTAAGACACTACATGAGTGAATCAGAACACCAGCATAGAAATGGATGGTAAATTATTTTATACGAGTCTGAAGTGTTTGGTGTTTTTAATGACCAGCAGTAAAGTCTATGAAGTAGGATCTTCAAAGTGGCTACTGACTTGACCAAAATGGAATACAATGAATAGATAGATAAATAACTTTTGGGAACAAGTGCCACTTAGCTGGAAGTCATGAAGTTCCAGTCACAAGCTTATATTAACAGAACCACAGTTAGAATGGGTAGAGAGTTCCAGGTTTCCCATCATGAGATATGTTGCAGACTGTATATGTCATGATGGGCAGAAGGGTGGTAGGAGAAAGTTCTCACTGGCTAAAGGGAAGAACTGATCTGTCAGACTGTTGGGATTGAAATAGTAGAAGACTGTGCCAAGTATTATCTACCTTACCCCCACCCAGACTGTGCCAAGTGAATCCCTGAATAAGTAAATAATATATATTGGAAACAGGATTTTTGTTTTCATTTCTAACTGTGACATTAATTTCATCTTTCTTTTTCCTTGTTAACACAAGCTGGGCCTGAATATTCGTTAAATCTTATTAGAGAGGTCAAAGCATGTCAGATCTAATGACAGGTTTCCCCTAGGATATTTTTCTCTAATATCTCAAATATTCAGGCTGGTAGATGAAAATAAATGAATATACTATTTAATAAATAAACAGTATCTACTCAAAATAATGCTTAAGTAATAAAAATTATATATATATATATATATATATATATATATATATATATATATAGAGAGAGAGAGAGAGAGAGAGAGAGTATTGTTGAGGATTAAAAGAAACAGTGTATAGAAAAAAAGAGAGAGAAGAGAGATCTTAAATTTTAATTTAGTCTTGGTTCAAGAAATTGGTTTTAAAAGTGCAACATGAAATTAACAAGTCCCCAAACTATGCAAGGAGATACATTTCTCTGCTTATAAACACTGCAGAGATTTCATGACAAAAAAAAAAGATCTGACGGACACATAGGTATTTTTTTTTTAATTTCTTTAGAAAAAAAAAAAATTCCATATTTATATTTGTTATGAAAAAATAATTTTATATACTGTAAATAATTCGTTGAAAAATACATCCCTACCCCTACCTAAACATAACCCTTTTTTCAAACTTAACTAATAACTGATACAACAAAAGTTAATAAAAATGAACACGCTATCACTCCTTGTCTGAATGATTGGATTTCCCTGTATCCTTGGGAACAATGAATTATGAATTTTTCTGTGCCTTTAAAACTCAGCAAATTTTAAAAAAATAAGTTACTCCAAAATTTGCTTGATGATGAAATGGAACTAATGTTTTTAATTTAATTACAAAATTAAATTTGAAGCTGAAAGCTTCCATTCTTGAAACATGGTTAATACTGTGTAGCAAAAAAAAAAAAAAAAAAACATATTTTAAATCAGTTAATTTATAATATTAATACTCTGTAAATTTATATTGAGCACTATTTTGTAAAAATAAAAATACCAATAAGAACACTGGATTATATATCTTACTGTTCTTTCTTTCTTTATATATATAAAATAGTATATTTTATTGACTGATATAGTGGATCTGATTTTGTCTTGGCCAAAAATCAAGAGAATTAATCCTTTCGATGTCATACAGATTGAGTTCATTGATGTTCTTAGACAAATCTCTTCCATTTGTTCAAGAGTAGAAAAGGATTTAAGTTGCAAGAGTTAAAGCAGCTTTTCCCATAGTCTTTTTTCCAAAGGATTATTTTATAAGACAAATTTAAGACTGATATTGCAAATATTTCTAGAAATCAGTTTCTTCTGGAACAGTATTAAAAAGGTTGTAGTGACCTTGTAGTAAGGAAGCATTGGCTTAGAGAGAAAAGACTGCAATGGCCAAGGGTGGACTGTTGATGTCTCAAGATGTAAACATTTGTTCTTTATGGATTCCTAATATATAAAAGGTTCTTACAGGCATCAGTGCAGTGCAAGGAAATGTGATTGCAGGCTATGTCTAATGGTGGAGAGAGGAAAAAAGGATAGAGGAAGAAGAGAGTGGGGCGGGAAGGGAAGAGGAGGAAGAGAGCGGGAAGGGAAGAGGAGGAAGAGAGCGGGAAGGGAAGAGGAGGAAGAGAGCGGGAAGGGAAGAGGAGGAAGAGAGCGGGAAGGGAAGAGGAGGAAGAGAGCGGGAAGGGAAGAGGAGGAAGAGAGCGGGAAGGGAAGAGGAGGAAGAGAGCGGGAAGGGAAGAGGAGGAAGAGAGCGGGAAGGGAAGAGGAGGAAGAGAGCGGGAAGAGAAAGGAAGAAGGGACTGAAATGAGAGAGAGATGGAGAAAAGAGAAAGAGAGAAAAGAATGAAAGAAACATAGACATGTGAAAGTGTATCAATAATAATAATAATAATAATAATAATAATAAGACTAATATAAAAAAAACAACATGATCATTCAGTTTCAGAAATAATGCATTTCATGGTTTTGCTTGCCTCAAAACTGTGAAAATCAAACATCTTTATTTTAATTTTGATTTTAGTCTCAGTGGTTATTTGAAATTTTGTTTCCATGACAAAATGTTTTAAATTATAGCAATGTATTTTTGTGATATAATCTATGTGCTATGTCTATTCAGGAGGTGAGCTATCATGGCTCTCCACATCTTTTGTTGCTTTCAGTAATACCCAATCCTTTATGGCTTTACTCTTTGTGGTATTTGATTCTCTATCAATTGCTCAACCTATTACTGCTTTGCTCTTCTTCTCTTGCTTTCAATGTGCCCTGTGAGTGTTAAATTTTCCAAGACTTCCTAGCTTTTATTTTGTAAATGCTTTATCCCTTTAGAATGTAGGTGAGCATAGTACTTAAGAGATTCCCTTTCTTTATTATCTGTGAATTACCATGACTTTTTGGAAAAGACAATGGAATGGTTTCCCATTGGCCATGTCATGGTTTTGAATTCGAATGGTGAAGGAAGTACCACAAAGACAAAGTGGGGCTGTGAAGGACCAAGTATTATTGAGAACAACAAAAGATGGGAAGCAGTGGAGATCCATGATCACCCATATCCTGAAGAGACAAAAAACATGGCTCTCTGCAACTTCTTTTCACAATTTGTGTCTCCAAAATGGCAAATAATAGTTCCTATTCTTTAGAACTTCCTCATTTGTCACATCCTGTCTATGGTATTCACAGTATTTGTCAGTAGAAGCCACATCACAAGTGCTTTTGCCTTCATTTATACTGTAATTGTGCAGTATTCACTGTTACAAAACAGAGTCAACATTACATATCAGTCCAACACTTCTTCCTTTCTTTCTCAATTTACTTTTTAATCCCTCAATACTTTGCTGTCATTTTACATCTTGAATGGAAATATATTTGGAAAGATTTTAAATCTAAATTATTTTATTTATTCAGTTTCTTTTATCATTTCACCCCAAGAAAGGCAATAAAGCCACTAAGACACAAGGGGTTACTGAGTGTTAGAGAATATGAGGAAAAAAAAAACAAAACAAAAAACAAAAAAACAAAACAAAAAACAAAAAAAAAAAAACAAAACAAAAAACAAAAAAAAAAAAACAAAACAAAAAACAAAAAAACAAAAAAAAAAACACTATTAAGGAGAGAGAACAATAAAAGAACAGAAATTAAGAAAACAGAAGATAATGGTTGACACTGCATTTAAATTTTTGTAGATGAAACTTAACTAGGGAGCAAGAGGCCAGAAAAAATTTCCACAAGCGTTAAGTGAGATAGAAAAAAACTATTAGTATAGAACTTATGGTTACATCTAGCCACTTCAACTGTAAAATGAGACCTTGCCGCCAATCCAGTAATGTAGTTAAATTCATAAAGTCTATGTACCATAGAGGAAAGTTCATCAGAACAATTCCCATGAAAGTATTTAAAGAAAAGGTGCAGAAAAGCTACTAATTATAAAGGAATTATATTAAAAATATATTAAAAATAAAAATTTCTGTAATATGACACAACCCAATAATTTTAGTATCTGTCTATAGATGAGGTATTATTTACATTATTCAGACTATTGTCCTCATCTTTGTCACCATATTTATTACAACATTTTAGTCTCTGTCTATATTTCTGAGATGATGTATTAGGTACACTATTTACATTATTCGGACTATTGTCCTCATCTTTGTTGCCATATTTATCACAACATTTCGGCCGTTGTATGCTCCCGCCTTCTTCAGGTGGTTGGAATGTCAAACTGAACCCTTTATTTTGCTCACTGGGGTAGACTGTTCTAGTTCCCCGTGCCATGTTTAATGGATGTCAGTTATCAGTTATCTCTTGTTAACTTTCCCTCTCCAAGTTATCCACTGCCTTCACCGGGAATTGAACTCAGACTCTTTGGGTCCTGTCATTGGATCTAACTAATGCCTTTATCCATTGTGCCATGTGTTCTTGAGGACATCTGTGTATGAATTTATTTACACTAATTACATTGTTTACACTGTTGTCCTCATTTTTATTGTCATATTCACATTTCAGTTGTACGCTCCGATCTTCTTCAGGTGATACAAATTGGAATTTCAAACAACAGTTCGAATGATGTAAATAGTGTAAATGGTTACAATACCTCATCTCTGAAATATAAACCAATAATTTTAATTTAAAAAAATTATTTGGTTATATTTTAGTAATTTCAAGAATCCCTTTCTAGGAATTTGGTAACATGTAAACTACAAGTTTAATTAAGAGATTAGTACTGCTATAAAAGTAAAGCCTTAGACAATACGGAATTAAAAAAAAAAGGTCTAAGAATAAAATATAATAGCAGGTAGAGTGAAATAAAAAACAAACATACAAGGTCATTAATGATTTAATAATCAGTCATGTCTCAAATGTCATATCAATCTAATTAACATGTTTGAACAGGAATCCCAATTTGATAATATGTCTGCAGAATCAAGCAATAACAGGTTAACATTACATTTTTTTTTTACCTTTAACCTCTGTCAAAAAAAAAAAAGAAAGAAAGAAAAAGGACATTTAGAAACATTCATTCATGTATTCAGTTAGTGCATTTTGCACCACTGTGGTCACCACTCTCCTCCAACTCACAATTGTGGTTTATAGTGACATTCAAGGCAGAATAGTACAATGACTTGCTGGTTCCTTTTGCACTAGGGATGTTGAGGTTATCCTGTCCTTCCTGTCAGAAGTTAAAGAGGTAAGACTTACAAGGTAGCAGGTGGTTTGAATTCAGAGATTTCCTTCTGCTAGACCGGTGATGGTATATGGAGGCTCTGTGTTGCCAAGGCTACATGACACCCCCCTCCACACACACACACACACACACAATGATATCAACAAGTTCCAAAAGAATGCAGGGAATTACATTTGGGGATGGCTTGGCTACAGGAGTTTCCAGAAAGTTGTCAGTGTTGATATCCAACCACCTTCAGGGTTCCAATCTGGGTTTTCTGTCTGGATTTACTTCCGTAGCCTTTTCTGTGTTTTGGATATGATCACAAGGCAGCGGAGATTTAAAATCAGGGTTTTTCCTTTTTCCTTCCGAGGTTGTTGAGCTCCATCTCCCCAAAGCAGCTGGTTATGGGGTGCTAGTTTTTCGCTTTCACCCATTTCAGCTTGGGGCTGAATTTGAGGCTATTTGAGATGCATGCCATGGAAGCATTTTAGAGACAGTGGGAGCTTGTTTCCACTATCACCCCCAGCTATGACAACATTTAGAAATATTAGCTATGTATAAAAAAATTAGAGCAGGAAAAAAAAATGGTTTCAGCTTAAAAGGTGCTTATGCACATATTTAATTAATGGCATTGCTAAAATCATGACAGAATTTGTTATTATTCTGTTATTAGTTAAGTGGTGAGGCATTAAAGTCCTTTGAAATCGTTTGGCACAGAATTCAAACGTATTATATAAGCCAGTATTTTTGTTAGCTAAAAAAGCAAGAATATATTTTATTTTTTGTGGATATAACTGCTCTGATGAGCTTTTTCCCCCCTGGTGCCCTGGTTACGTGAATTGAAGCCTGCTACTAGATTGGCAACTAGGGCTCACCTATTTTACTGTTGAACTAGCTAGATGTAATTGCCACTTCAGTTCTAACATTTGCTTTTCTTTCATTACTTGCCTGTGGAACTCCCTTCTGATTTCTTGCTTCACTGGTAACTGCAATCTTCAAAAATTTAAATGCAACATCAATCGCCATCTTCTATCTTCTTGAACCTTGTTCCTTTGTAGTCCTTTCCTCAATCATCCCACTAAAATTTTCTCACTCCCTGTAACCACCTGCATTTTAGTGGCATTATTGCCTTGCTTGGAGTGAAACGGTTAAAATAAAAAAATAGAAATAATATGATCCCATACCAATAAAAGATGTTAAAGGATCAACTTTCAAATTGGAAACTCATGATGAGAGACAATCTTCTACAAACTCTGGACTTGGCTATCTTTGGTGGCTTCTATTTTTGTGCTGTGTCCCTTCAGGATGTAGGTGATTACAGCACTCCACATCTTCCTGTCCCCTGTAACTCTTAATAAGTTTTGTATTTTTTGTTATTCCTCCCAAACCCTGTGTTACTATCCTTTTACTTTCCTCTGTCCTTCTTTTCCGCAACCTGGCCTGCGAATATTAGATTTTTCCAAGCCCTCCTTCCTCATTACGTGCCTCAGAAATTTCAACTGCCTTTTCCTGATGTTATGGTTAAGTTTTCTTTTTGTTTATTCAAAACCGGATTGTTGCTCACATGTTTGCTCCATGGTATTCTCAGCATCTTTCTGTAGAATCACATATTTCTGTTGCTTCAAGTCTCTTCTTTGAGGAGATTGTCCAGCATTTACTGCCATACAGGAGGACAGATATCACGTAACAGTTCAATACACTTTTCTTTCTGTTACATCAAGTCTCTTCATCTTTGAGGAGATTGTCCAGTATTTACTGTCATACAGGAGTGCAGATATTATGTAACAGTTCAATACTCTTTTCTCTGCTTGTGTTTCAAGTCTCTTCATCTTTGAGGAGATTGTCCAGCATTTACTGTTATACAGGAGGACAGATATCACATAACAGTTCAATACTCTTCTTTGTTTCTAATGAAATTTTTCTGTCTCCTAATACTCTGAAAAATTTTATTGTGGGGAGGTGGAGTAGCTATAAAAACTAACATTGAGGTATTATTATGGGATGGCCATTCATAAGTTGCAAATTAACAGTGGAAGGTATTCTAATAAACAAACAAACAAAAAAAAACTTGATGTTTATGCAGGTTTACTTTATAAGAGCAGCTGTTTTAGAATTAAACCATTGTACATAGCAATTACATAATGAATGCAAGTAAATAAAATTATCAAAATATTATTTATGTATAATGGAAAAGATTTAATATTAATTTGCCTGCAATAGAACCAAGGAATTCTGATTTAATACGACTTAACCAAAAAGAGAATCAACAAGAAAATTCTGAAAAGACTTAATGCGACTTATTAATTTTTAAAAGTCTGGAGGGGGTGCTGAAAAAGTTCTCAACCTGACCCATTTCCTAAAAATCTAACTCAACCATTAAATCTAGAGCTAAGTTTAACAAATGTGCCTTACCCACCAAAAAAAAAACAAAAAACAAAAAAAACAAAAAACAAAAAAAACAAAAAAAACAAAAAAAACAAAAAAAACAAAAAAACAAACAAAAACAACACAACACAAAACACAACACAAAAAAACCCCAAAACAACACAAAACAAAAATCACAAAACAAAAAAAAAAAAAAACAAAACAAAACAAAAAAAAAAAAATAACAACTGTGTATCAAAAGGACAGCTTTTCTTGATGCCACTATTATTGTATATGCTCTCAGCAAATTTCTTTTTCAAATAAGCTATTTTTAGAATTTTAATAAAACTCAAAACATGAAACTAAATTTATGTATTTTCTTTTTCCTCAAGTATTTACAATGAAATACTAAACCCTATTTATTTATTATATAGTTTATCTACAAGAATAATTTTATATTTACAAGTTTATAAAAATATGCAAACCAACTACACTGCAATATTTATTATTTAAATATTAGAATTAATACAAGTTGTACAGTTTGTCACTTAGCTGGCTGATGTTAACTTCAGCATAAAAATTATTCATAAATTTAAAGAAATTTCTGAGCAAGAAAATTTAACACATAATGAGAAGCTGTAATTATAAATTTTGAAAAAAAAAAAAAAATTTTCTGGGCATTTCTTTCATTGTTCTCATTGCATAAATTTACTAAAATAAGGGAAGAACTGAGAAAAATAATGTACAAATCCAGTTTCATAAGTTTTGGTTGTTATTAAAATTCTAAAAATAGCTTTGTAAAAAAAAAAAAAAAAAAAAAAAAAGAAAAAAAAAAAAAAAGCATTTTGACACAATTTTTTTTTAGCAGGTACATTTGTTAAATTTTGCCAAATTATATATATTTTGAGAACTTTTTGGTACCCAATTCATAATGTTACTTAACCTGCTTTCTGAATAGTCAAAAAAAAATGAAACTGTTGAGTATGTGTGAATTACTGAAAAGATGGTTTCTTAGAAAGTCTGTTTTTATTTTTTTGCAATCTTGAAAGAAATTGGGAAAATACATTCTCCACACCCAGTGGATTTTAGTATGAAAAGTTAAATGACAGCGTATTGCAAAAATACTACTTTTAATACTTGTAGCTTCATTAAGGTCATCGAAAACAAATGTCACTTCAATTCATTGATTTTCTTTCTAGCTAATTAATTTTCATTTGATAGTTCTATAAGCTGACTGTTTGCAATGAAATGAAAATGGAGGTGTTGGAGCATGGTTGGTGTCGGGGGGGGGGCGTTTCAGATTGAACTTACACATATAAATTACAATTAAACCCTATTGATTAACTGTTTCATCTTTGACTGGATAATCCCTTGAGTTGGTGAAGCAAATGCATAATTCCGTCCCCGCTTCATTCTCCAAACTTTTTATTGGCAGCCGAACAAGAAAGAGATATCTTAATGTGCACTCAACTCTTTCTGTACATTTCCTTTTATAAATACAAAAAGTAGGGAACAAAAAGTGATGGGTGGGGCTTAAAGAAAGTGTTGAAATCAATATTTGGACTGATTTCCAATGCATCAGTAAAGATGACAAGGTATTGATAATTGATTTTTAGCCTTTAAACAAAGTCGGATTCAAAGATCCGCCTTAGAGCCATATCTTGCTGAAACACTGGTTTTTGTATGATCACCAAAGTTAAGCAACATTGAACCTGGTCAGTACCTAGCTAGGTGACCACTTGGGAATAGGTGCTGTAAGCTTTTGGGTGTGCAGGTGGTATAAAGAATAATGACACAGAATTGGAAATCAGAGAGACGAGTTCTAATTCCATTCAGGCTTATGATATTCCCCTGTGTGCAAATACCCTTGGGAAAGGGTATGACTCCACCTCTTTTCCTCCACCAGCTATGGGTTAATTAGTAGAACTTGTATCAGTAAATCATTTTTATCACCTAAAAAATTCTTACAATCTAAAAATATTTTCTGGCTTGAAATAACTTGCAAAAGGTTGATAAGCTGTAGAAAACAAATCAATCAATTATTGAAATACTGATTAGCTACACAGGTATGTATTTTAGATTTATTTACATTCTCTGGGATATAAATGTCTACAAATTGCCATGGTCATGAAGTGTGGGATCAGTTTATATGTTGATTGTAATATAGAATTGATCCCCCCACTTTACATTCACAATCTAATTTCTTGTTTATCAAATTCTGATTATGTATGAATTCACCTCTTCTCCTTTATTCTCTAAACCATTATTATCTCAAAGAAAGAACTCTTATAACCTAAAAATATTTTCTAGCTTTAGATAACTTGTAAAAGTTTGATAAGATAGAAGAAAAAACAAAATAAAACAAATCAAATCGATCAATTCAAAGAACCCTGTGGATCTTTGAATTGATAGTAAATTTATTTTTCCTGTAGGCGACAATGGGTGAAAATGTAAATATGGTGATATTTATTGAAATTTTAGTGTGGTACAAGGCCACCAGCATAGTGTAATAAGTGATGATTAAATCCACTACAGTTGCAATGAATTGAAAGATTAATTTGCTAACATAATAAGGCAGCCTAGTTACTGAGTAGACTGAGTTTTGTCTGGTACAAGGCCACAAGTTTAAAACTTTCCGTGAGGATCAAACATTGCAGTATAGGTACTGCCAAAAATGGAGACTACATCATGAAAAAATGCCCCAAAGAAAATTTTATCAAAATCTTTGTATTATTAATAAGAGATAAGATCAAAGATTTTTTTTTGATGTAATATGTCCTTTTTCAAAACTTGAAAATTTTGTTTTTCTGGCATCAACATGGGACCTTAAATTTGTACAGGAGGTCTTAGTGTTCTTTTGCAGTGAAGACACAGAGTGAGACATTCTTGCAAAAATCGGATAATTTTCAGATTTTAATGAAATTTTCAGGACTTGTTCACAAAGGAATTAAATTATTTTTTAAACATTTTTTTTTTTTTAGAAAATCTTGATAAAGTATTTTTTTTTACATTTGTTAATTTTGTGGAATATTGTGAAATTCTTTTTTGTGGTACTTAAGATTTATATTAGTTATAAGAACTAGTAATTTTTTTGATCAAACAGGACTTACCAATTGTAGAAAATCTACCTTGAATAGTAAAATGAAACAAAACTAAGATAATATTTAATTAGAAAAGCTTTTAATTGCTTTTATGAATAAAATTTATTATGGTGTTGACAAAAAATTTTTTTTCGATGAATAATAAAATTTTTACAAGAACTGTTTTCATTTTTAAAAAAATTTAATTAGAATAATTCATCTTTTAAATCTTAAAATTCTGTATTAATTATTGCAGTCAAGTGATATTGTTATTAAATTAAAACTGTATTTATTAATTATAAATGGAAAAGTTTAGTACAAATCAATGAACCTCAGTATTTTGAAAAGAATATTTTTGTTTGTATAAATGCGTCAATTTTTGAAAATAAAAATATCCATACACAATATTATCAGAGATTAAGAAAAGTACCATTTTCTCAACAAGCATTTTCATAAGATGATAAAAGCCACATTACCTAAAATTCAATAAAATATTAGATTGCTTAATATATTCTTAAATTTTTAAGATTACTGTGTGACATCAAAATGGTGTTCACATTGTATTCCACAAATAAGTTTTCAATTATATCTGCCTTACTTATAATTTACCAAACAGGTTGTCAATAAACTACTCAACATGTCAGTAAAACACCCACTGCATGTTAAAAAAAAAGATGCCTTCCTGTAATACAGAGTGAGGCAGAAATACCTCTCACATAATAGTAAGACATTAGTGGCAATAATGTCTTACCATCATGTGGGAGGTATTTCTGTTGCATCATGTATTTTAAATGGAAAGCAAGTAATATTTGTTTCAATTCAGATTAATTAAACTTTAAATTTGCTAATTTTCCTCATAAATGCATATTTCTAGAAGATCTTTTTAATAAAAATAAATATTTTGTGTTGACAGATCTGTTAATATGGATGAATTTATAGATCTTACTAATAAGTAGAAAAAATTTTTTAAAAATGTGGATTGAGGAACATCTAATATAGACTAATCAACAAAAAATATTCCCTGAAAAGATTTTCCTCGTTTTTTGATTGGAACAATTATTTAAATAGTGCCAAACATTTTTCTGTTTATGCATGACAGTGTTCCAGTTTGTGTTACTATTACAATTATTAAATCTTCTTCTATGTGCCATATCTCTTCAGGACATTGGTGAACATGACTCTCCACAATTTCCTGTCCTTTGTAGCTCTTAATAAATTTTGTCTTTTTGCTACCTCTCCTAAACCTTGTTCTGCTAGGTGGGTTATGTAATGTTTTCCTCTGTCCCTCTTGCTTTCAATCTGTGTGGGAAGTATGCAAGGCTTGACTGGAATTGTATGCCAACTTGAAAAAAGATAGGGATTTTTGGAACTCGGTTTTATGGAGTGATGAGAAAAAAATTGAATTGTTTGGTCAGGCACCGTAAGTGTAGAGAAAAAGAGGATAAGCCATGGACTTGTGGAACACTATCTCCAGTATAAATGACTTTGGGGTGTTTTAGTAGAAATGTAATGGGCTTGTTTGTTTAAAATTGTCGGAACGATATAAGAAAAGAATACCATATATTAAAGGAAAATTTCAAAGATTCTATGAGGCACCCTTTTTTGGAAGCTAGCATTTCACTTTCTTATGTAATGAATATGCATACACCTGGGTTCCCCCTCACAGTAATATGATTGGCTGGTGTCAGCCATAAATACAGACTGATGTGGAGGTACAGGAGGACGCCTATTGCCTACCACTACGATGAAGATCAGTCATTACGGTTACCTGCTAGATTGTCCTACCTGGTTACAATAGTCAACCACCACTTTGATACTTCAAACAAATATATCCCTTTTCGGGACATATCACTTTCCAACATGATAATGATCCTAAACACATAAATACACAGGAAAAAAAATTGTCTTGAAAACAAGATCAGCATTTTACCTTGGCCTGCAATAATGGTAAAGACTTGAAGTTAGGGTTTGTTAAAACAGACTTTGGGATTTAGTAGAGTTATTTGTTTTTGAATAATATAACTATATGTCAAAAGAAATTTGTAGTAGATCAAATACTAACTATAGAAAATGTTATGCTATCCTCTACCTTTAAGAGCCAGATTAGACTGTTGCCATATTTGGGCAGGAGCTGCCCAGACTTCACTTTCTTGTCTTGATAGAGTTCAAAAGCATCTCTGAGTCCTTGTTGGTAAAGAATTATTTCCCAGCCTCCAAACTATCTCTCTCTCTCACAGGTGGGATGTGGGGGAGTCTCTCGCTGCTCTATCACTACTACCATGGAAAGTGCTCAGACGAACTGCATCTCCTTCACAGCTGGGACCTGCCATGCCATTTACATTGTAGCAACCCCACCCACATTCCCTCCATATTCCATCAGCGAGAAGTAAGTTCTACTCAAACAGCTTCTTCCTGCAAACTACTGCTCTGTGTAACAGACTTCCAAAAGGATGTTTCCCCTGATCACTACAATCTTAACCTGTTCAAGTCTAGAGTTAACCATTGTCTTCCCCCTCCTATCCATATAAACTACCCCTTAACATAACCCTCTACCTCAAATGTACCCTGGAACTTGTACAGTGTGAAGTTTAGTGTAAAAAAAAACAAAAAAAAAAAAAAAAAAAAAAAAAACTTCTGGCATCAATTGAAACTGATGCCTTCTTTTTTCCTTATATAATTATAAACTATAATTTTGGGAATTAAAAATTTCATTGAAATATGTTGGAAATTTCCAAGTTTTCATGTGAAATCAAGAAAATACAAACTTTAAGTAAAATAGTTACAATATATGGGACAATAGTACGTGTCAGTTTAAGCTGATGCCAGGAGGATATGGGTTATGTCAGGGATCAAAAATGTCTATACCCTTGACTATTATCCATTATTAGTATTGAAACATATGAATAATTTCTGTTATATCCCAGGTTGTTGGGATGAACAGAACAAATGAACTGAAATGTCTGAAAACAGCAAGGATTTATTTGGATTGAAACCATTAATTCCAGTTGCATGTCAGCTTGCCACCATCTTCAATTCAGAAGTGCTGTGCTTGACTTCAAGAGAAGGGAAGTAATATTTGGAGAAGATTGTCCTTTATAGAGGAAAGAAATTAACTTCCCCTAATATTTTCATTCTTACCTATTTTGTTACTATTATAGACATAATGTTACTTTATTGAATAAAAACTACTGAAATAGAAATTAAGACTAACACCATGTTCTTTTATATTATATGAAAAATGTTTTGATATTTGAAAAATGATTTTCTTTTTCATCATATTGACCCATGCAGGGCATTACTGCCACTAAAACACAAGGGGTTACTGAATGTGAAAGAATAAAAAACAAAAAAAAAAAAAAAAACATTATTAAGGAACGAGAACAATCATTGCATTTATTTAAATTTTTGAAGGTCAAAGCTGGCTGGAAGAGAGTTCTACAAGTGAGAAAAGAAAACTGATGGTTACATTTAATTATTTCAACTTTAAAATGATGAGATCTTGCCACCAATCTAGTACTGCACTTAAATTCATAATGTCTAGGTACCATAGCAAAGAGTTCATCTGAACAATTATCACAAAAGTATTTATAGAAAAGTCACAGAGAAGCTACATTATGGGTGTCTGAACCCAAGATGTCAGGTCAGGACCAATAATATTGCTGATTTTTCTTTGGATTTTATCAAGACTCTCTAAATATATAGCAAGAGCACCAGACCAGATGTGGAAGCAATATCCTAAACAGTGATGAATGATGGACTTATAAATATGTAAGAGAAAAATTGTCTAGAAGGACACAGTGAGCCATCTTTCTTAGCAACAGACCTAGCAATGAATTCAATATAATCTTTCCACTTAATATCATCTGAGAATGTTATCCCAAGAAGTTGCAATTAGAGGTTCATAGTTAGGATGATACATTTTGTCATTACAATTGGTTTTGCAAAACAAAAATTACTTTTGACCTAACCTAATAATTTAGTCAAGCAGAAAGCCTACTGTGAATACAACTTAAACATCATGCAGCAGGAGAATTATTTTTTTATCAAAATGTTTTAATATTTGATACAAAAAAATCATAATCCTTTATCTATAAATACAAGATGCACTCAGCCCAAGTGAAGCATGCAATAAAGCTCCTTAATCAATTTGACCATAGTAAAATATAGGGCAAAATCTTTAAGATTTAAATTTACATCCACTTAAAGATGATCTAATGAGTAGAATTTGGGATCTTGAAAGATTTTGGTATGCATAAATATTCCGATAATTAATTTCGGTATGCATAAATATTCCGATAATTAATTTCGATATGCATAAATATTCCGATAATTAATTTTGGTATGCATAAATATTCCAATAATTAATTTTGATATGCATAAATATTCTGATAATTAAAAGTGCTTGAAAATACATAATCAGAAACATTTCATTCATTTTATTCAGTTAGCACATTTTGTGCCGCCGCTGTGGTCACCACTCCCCTCCATCTCACAATTGTGGTTCATAGTGATATTCAAGTCATAATAGTGCAATGGATTGCTGATTCCTTTTGTACTAAGGATGTTTTGGTTACCCTGTCCCTCCTCTCAGAGGTGGGTTTGTTTTTAAAGTTACCTTCTAGCTGCTTAAAGAGTCAGGAGTTACAAGGCTGGTTGCCACCCAAGTCTATAGGATTCCAGTCTGTTCTGTTATTTTATTCAGAGCTGGGGGGGGGAAGAGATAGATTCATACCTTTCCCAAGGGTATTAGCATGTAAGTGAATGCAATGAACTTAACTGAGAAATTATCTAAAAGTCTCTATCCAGAAAATAAGTTAAGATAAAAAGTCTATTTAAAAAAATGTTTAAAGTTGCATAATACATCTTTAAAATGTCCAGTTCATGAAAAGATCAGGTAAAAATATGGAATTAACATCTGATTAGCCTACCCTCCTGCAATATCTAATTTAGCACCCAGTTTCCAGTTTTAGCACAATGAACCTTAATGATCAGTTTTCACTATAATGAGCCATACTATACACTAAAATACAGTCAGCTGTATTTTAAAAAATATTTTTTCAACTCTCTTTTTCACTTATCTGGCTAAAAGAGAGTGAAGATTAACTTCAGTCAAATTAGTGCCAGAACATCAAAACTCCATGTAACATATATAAACCCAGAACTCATTTAAATTTAGTATTACAGTTAGAGATAAGATAGGTTTAAGCATTGGTAGTTGACTAGATACTTCAGCTTCAGATATAAGACTCTGCGGATTGGAGTCTTTTCACTTGGAAAGTAATCACATCTTCTCCCTACCTCACTATCTAATTTGGTCGTAATAAAATGAAAATAAAAAAAATATCTATAAGTACTGTATAAAAAAAAAAATTTTAATTAAAAATAAAAAGCTATAAAAAATACTATTGCTGAGCTTGGCAGCCATATGGACTGGTTGATTGTTGATCAAGATTTTCATTGTTATAAGGTCAATGTTTGGCTTAGAGACCATTGTTGCTAAGTGATTTTATTGGGTTTTGAACCAACAAGGAGAAGGGACTGTATAATTGAAAAAAGCAATCATTTTATTTGACATTCAATTTATCATGGCAGAACAAAATACTTTCCTGTTTTTGTTTTTTTTTTAATCAGAAATCAAAGTATAATTTTAATTCAATTTAAGATAATTTTTTTGTTATTTAAGTGTTCATATTAATATAAAAAAGATACTTTTTTTTTCTTACACAAAGTCAATAACTATAGAATATTGCATGAATTTTCTCTTGAAGCTTTTAGTATTTTAGAATCTAAAAAAAAATCGTGTCTATTCTTACATTAAATACATAATCAATAGAATTATTTTTATAAAATTTTTAAAAGATATGGAGAATTTTTCTCAAATAACTTTTCTTTCAGTGACAATAATGAGGCTGAAAGTCATTAACCAAAATTGCTCCTTGGGGTAAAAAAAAAATGTACAAGTTCAATAGTGTTTACAGATTTGAAAACAAACAAATTTTGAAAAGCAAAGATAAGACATTAAAAGGAATATTTTCCCTGTATCTTTTTTCCTCCAAAGATAAAATTTGTTACGTTCTTCACCTATTGAAGAGTCTTTAGAAAGGAGATAGGTATTGCTAAATAACCCCAAAGCAACTCAATTGGTCAACATTTTTGTCTGAATTTTTGATATGTGGAATTATCCTTCTGATACGTGGATTTACTCAGACTAGAATTCTCATCTTTTTTAAAGTCGCAAAATTTTGTTAATTGTATACACTCTGACGTACTGGGAATTTAAAGCTGAACACTTTATTAAATTCACAGAGGTAGATTATTCTTGTTTTTCTTCTGAGTGTGACAAATTTTCTCCCCCTTCAATATGCTTGTAACAATAATTGCTGATAAATTATTTCATATTTTGGCTTGTACATGCTCCCGGTTTCCTTAAGAGTAGGCTGTGTCCAATAACCTTGCAATAGATTTTAATAGAATTCCTCATCTTGATTATATATATATATATATATATATATATATATATATATATATAAGTTTTTTACTGTTCAAATTAAACAATTCATAAAACCACAGAATGCAATATAATACCAATTTACCAATACCATGAAAAAAAGGTTTAATCTTTAAGTAATTTAGTAATTACATTGTATTTTATGCAACATCAAACACCTTACATCATTTTGCATTTTCTTTTTTAACATGTTGGCTTCCAAGCCACGTTTCCATTGTTGTCCCAGGATCCCAACACTATATCTTAAATCCTGTTAAAGCGAAATGAGGAAAACAATGAGTGCAAAGGAAGATGATAAAAACAAAAAAAACAAAAAAGTAAATCCATTTAGTGCTGAATGTGAAAGTAATCCTTCCTGATGCTGTGAGTGTTTCAATAAGAGACCAATTCTACATTTCTTTGTGGAGTAGAAATATGTGCTTTCATATTTTTTTTCTTTTGTATCTTTTCAAGAAATCCAAATTTAGGAATATGATGGTTTTTTTTTGGTTTTTTTGTTTATTAGGAATATTGGTTTCTATTAGATTAGAATTCTTGGGCTTATTTTACTGGTAGTAGGCATTATTATTTTGATTTCCTAACTAAATAAAACACACCTGTTTTTAGAAAGATTTCATAATTTCATGCCAATTAAATTTTCTGTTTACTCAATCTTTTAGTTTACCCGAATGCAAGGCACAGCTCTGTCCCCCCCCCCAAAAAAAAACAAAATTAAAGATAAAATTCAAAAATATTTAATTTTCTTTTTTTTAAAAAAAAAAAAAAAAAAAAAAAAATGTGGTTCTGGTGTCCCATGATCTCATAAGCGATCAATCCTAACATCACATTCCCAATAATCATTATAGAAAAGAAATTGGAAAACAAGCCAATGGAGTGTGTTGTGCAGGAGCCAATGTGTTAATATTGAATCTAAACAAATAACATTCTTTTCAACATTGATTATGATTTCTATATCATCAAAAGATACATACAAATGAAAGAAGGGCATGATAAAAAAAAAAAAGTTCATTGCTTACTTACCAGGAAATAGTCTTGTGGACAACTTAAACGGTCAGAAACAACGCAGACCGCTACAATTGGTTGGTCTGTGCTATCGTCAGTCATTGAAAGTCTCTTAACCTGAAATGGACAAAAAAAGAAAAGGAGTTAAAAACTATTTCTGCTAAACAAAATAAATTTTATAGCTATTTTTGGGAGAAGGATTGAGAAACTTTAAAACATGATATTTAATTAACCCACCATCCTCCCTTTGTGAATAACATTACATAGTTCAGTCAGTCACATTAGAAGTATATATATATATATATATATATATATATATATATATATTTATATATATATTGTTTTTACACTAATGTATGTTCATCCTGTAAAAGGCCCGGGAGCCACTGAAGGTAGAGGGTTACAGAGTAAGAGGCATAGTTTTTGAGGATAAGGGCAGATAATGATTAACCTTAGATGTGAAAGTTTGAAATTATAGTGATCGGGAAAACATCCTCTTGGGAGTTGGTTCTACAAAGCAATGAGAGGCTTGCAACATCTTGTCTGTGAGAGAGGGATGTTGGATAGGAAATACCCATAAGGATGCTAAGATACTTTTGAACTCTGCATAGACTGGAAAGCGAGGACAGGGCCAAAATATAACAGAAGGGCTCCATTTTTGGTCTGATCTGTAAAAGGAAAAAGGATAGTACAAGGAGTCAGGTAGTGTGGAAGTAGACCTTAGAAGGAACCAGAAACCCAATCCTAAACAAGAAACATGGGATAAACCTTCAGAGGAGGAATGTGAACTGGACAATAGGTGAACCTTCTACCCCTATTAAATGGAGAATCATGATCACTATTTTTATTACCTCATTATTAGCAGTTGAAAAAGAAAATTAATTTCTGGACAACAGCCAACAATCATGGCAGATTCATCAGTTGGTGCACTCTAATATTTAGCTTACAATAAAATGAATAAAAATACTTCAATCACCAACCACAAACAGTTGCAATGAATGAGTGGTGTCCAAGCACATGTATTAAATTGAAATAATAAATATCTTTATAAGAACTGACATTTTGGTAAAATAATCAACATAAAAAAAAAAAAATCTAAATTTTTCTTTTAATTCATTGCATTTTTTCTTAAAGTGCAAATTTTATCCAGCAAATTATTCAAGCTGATATCTTCTTATTTGTTGTTTTGAGCATCTCTACCTAAATTGCAAATCTTTCCTACATATCCTCATAAACTACACTTTTTACCTCCTCCTCCACTTATGCATATACAACAACCTTATTCAGTTAATCCTCTATCTTGAGTGCTTCTTGGGCCTTGTATTGGGTGAACATTAGTATAGCCACCCACTGAAAACAGAAGAAAAAAAACCCAAAGAAAATCAAAATGATTTAATGATGACCGACAGTGTTTTATGTCATGATTAGGCAACATGAAGAAGGTTGGAGATTGCCAAATCTGAAATCTGGTGAGCAAAATAATTTTTTTTTTTTGAGTGTGTGAATTATCGTAATGTGCCATTGTACGAGTTAAAATGAGGATTTTATTCCCATTAAAGAAATGTTCATTTTGAATAGTTTGTAAAACAATAGAAAGAAATGGCTACTAAAGATGATGTTTTGATAAATCGTCAGCAGACATAATCAAAGAAAACATTATGAGACAATAAGGATTTGAAATATGGAATTAATTGATTGAAAAGGAATAAAACTGAAAATACAAGATTAACATTTATTAGATTACACATTAAGTGAAAAATAGAAAGAAAAGAAAAAAGCCATATTAAAATATTTAGTAATATTTTAAGGAAACAGGCAGAGTTTGTTTAAAGTGTTTTCTAAGATTTGAATTTTGAGATTGAAATTACGGGAAAAAAAAAAAAAAAAAATTCTTCCCAGAAACTTTAAGCTTTAATTCATTTTCTTTCCATTCAACAAGCACCTGCTTCATTCCATCAAATTTCCAATTCCTATTGATTTGGGAGACATTTCCTCCATCCTCCATCCACAATTTTTCATCAGTTTAATCAGTGACCAGGTTTCAATGATTGCTTTTATTTTATTTTTCTTTGTTTAAACTAATCTCTGATATTTCAAATTTTCTGTCTTTTTATCATTCTTTCAAAAAAAAAAAAAAAAAAAAAAAAATCTGTTTTTTGCTCCATTTTGATTAAATCTGATTATTATTCAAGATTAATTTCTCTCCCCAACATCTTCTTGAATCTTTTGTCTGAATACTTCTGTCAGAATATTTTCCAATTCTTTCTAGGTGACACGGGGGTGAAGAACTGACCAAATTTTCTTCTCAAAGACATGACAGTACTTCAAAAAGAGACTTTACTGTTTTTATTCTCCTGGTTCTGTGATGAAATAATGTGGGCAAAAAGCTTTAAATCATTCTTTTTTATTTATTTATATAACTTTTCATATTTTTTTTCGTTATGGTTTAACTGTAATACAGAACAATAGATATATCACCACAGAATGTCTTTACATTATTATACTAGAATTTACCTTGTGAGTATTATATATATATATATATATATATATATATATATATATATATATATATAATTCTGTGATTTCTGTTAGACCATCCAACACACCTACTAAAATAGCCATACATTGACCGATCAAAAGTAAACTTTGGGGAGAAATGAAAACAGGTAAAGGGGTACAAAGTACAATTGGTTTTACTAGGGTGCATAGCTTAGTACAATAAATTTATTACATTTTTGGCAAAATTAAATGCTTTATTTATTAGGAGTAGTTTGTATGTTAAAACATACAAAATACTCTTACTATTTTAAAAACAATTTAGTGATTAAAATAAATGCTTATTTAATAAATTTAATAAAAATGCAATATTTTTATTTTGCATATCTTTTCTTTAAGTTTTTATATATACAAGAATCCAGCTTCCAGTTCACCCTGTGTTTGTGAGAACTAGAAACAAATCACAAGGCTAAATGCTTCAAAAAGTTGAAATTTGGCTCTAGAAAGAAATATTGCATGCTCAAGAGTAAGAAATCCTAAGAATTTATTCTTCACTGTTAAAAAGAAAAAATTTCTTAAAAATATATTTTTTATCATGATGTCCTATAAAATTAAATTAAAGATATTATTAAAGAAAAATATATTTTTTATCATGATGTCCTATAAAATTAAATTAAATATATTATTAAAGAAAAATATATTTTTTATCATGATGTCCTATAAAATTAAATTAAAGAAATTATTAAACCGTGAAGTAAGATTTTTTTTGGCAAAGTATTTTTCCAAACAAATCAGCTTGTTTGAATTTTATTGATTGGTTTGTGCAATTGAATGAAACGTAGAATTTTCTTAATATTAACAATATTAAATACTGTGAGGATTTCAACATGCATCAATTCTAGTATTAAAAAATACAAAGATAGTGGTATTAGAAAAGGAAAAAAAAATTTTTTTATAGCTTCTCATAAAGAAGTATGAACCAGGGTTCCAGATTAACTTTTTTTTACCATCATCCCCGCCCCTCAATCTAATCATTTACACAATTTAGATTGTTTGGACGGTTATCCTCAACTTTACTGTCACATTCACAATGTTGCAGCTGTTGTACACTCCGGCCTCCTTCAGGGGATATTTTTGGAATTTCAAACTAATTCCTTTATTTAGTCCACAGTGGTAGATTGTTCTAATTCCATGTGACATGCATTTGGATATGTCAGTTTTATTTAATATGCCTTGATAACTCTCAACGTTGTTGTTCTTTCCACTGATGCCAGGAATTGAACTCACAATTCTCAAGTCACTTTTTTTGGATAAATCAACCAACACTTTTTTCCATTAGGTCATGTGTGGCCAAGGACATATGGTACAGTAGATAAAAGGCAGCAGTGTACAACCACCAAAACATTGTGAATACGACAGTAAAGATGAGGACAACAGTCTGAATAACTACATTTATCATATTCTAAGAATTGTGTTCTATGCATTCAGCTTCTATGAAAAGAATATTAGCACACTAGCAACATGGCCTGGCATTGCCCATGCTTGATTCAAAAATCGTACAACTCATACAGCAATCGCTATCACTTGACTTAAAATATTTTTGCCCTTCCTTGCTTTTAAAGGAGTGTCTTTTGCCGTGCTGATGTTGCTACATGCCTTACTTCTTGCCTATCGCACACTGCGAATTTTTTCTAAGCTCTATACTAAACATTAAATCGGTTACGAAAAAAGAACTAAACAAAATGAACACAAAACGATCATCTTTAAAAAAGGACTTGTAACTGGAAAAACTGAATGAAAAAAAGAATGTTAATAAATACTTTTTCACATCCAACCCAGTTCTGCGGAATCAGAATCAACATTGAGTTTAAGCAAGCGAATGAGCCAATTGAAGTAAAGTGCCATGCAGATCTAAATTTTTCCCCACTTGTAACGAATGCAGCTATCGATTTTTTTTGCATGCTAGTTAACATTCGTGTCAGTCAGCTGTTGGCTCTCACGCTGGCCAATAGAATCTTCCTGCCTATTCCTGGCAGCCAGCTATAGGCTCTCACTCTGGCCAGTACAAAATGGCTGCAAACTACATGAAAACTGCTGCAGAAGCATGAAAAAATCAATTATTTCCACTATCGATGAGAGTTGGGAAACACAAAGTCAGTCTTGGCCTTCCCGCTATCTTGGAGCATGTGCATGTAAATTTTGGTGCAAATCCATCGAAAATTGCGGCCGTGCATTCGTTACACACACACACACACACACACACACACACACATCCTGCCTTTTATAAATAGAGATTTCAATTATTCACAATCAAAAACACTTTTATAAAAAAAAAAATTCCATTTACAATTCCTCTCTTGATTGGGACTAGATTTTCCATATTTGTCCTATTTTAAATTCCCCTTTCGTATTTTCACTTTAATTTATAATAAGCAGAAAATATAAAAGTTGTATTTTTAATCGTTCATTCATTCATGTTAATGAAAAAGTGACAGAATATATATAATTTTCTTGCTTTGTTTATTAAAAGCAAAATTAGTTCTCACAATTAGATCCAAATGTTTTTCACACTTACAGATAAATAATGCAAATATCTAAATTTAAGACAGTCAACCCTCATTCAGGTTTCATTAACTACTTTAAAAAGAATTGCTTAAGTTGTGTATGTGTTCCATTTATTAAAGCCTACCCTCCTAGTGAGAAGACTTTCTTTTTTTATTTTAGGAAACTAATTGCTTTTAGAATAAATATAATTAAAAATTTTACATCACCACCATAAAACCTAATTAACTGTCCCAAACTAATGTTAGGGTATTACAGTCATATCATATTGAAACACAATTGCAGAAGTTAAGCATCATTAAGCCTGGTCAGTATATGGAAAGGTGACGACTTGGGAATATAAAAATTAAAAGAAAATTGCTGTGATGAATTTTAAAATACTACCAAACAACTAACATGAAAGAAAATTAATCTCCTACAATTCCTTAAAGAAATCAAACAGTATTCCAAAATATAAACTTCAACCAAATCATAACATAAAACACACATCGTGCCTCCAGTAAATTTTTGTTTCCATCACTTTTGTTATTAGATGTCCCACACTGTGGTAATAGAAGATCTACCAGGGATGGTGAAATGTTGTAAGAGCAAGGAAGCAAATTTACTTGTGATCAAAGCACTATAAACATTTTTGTCTTAGTGAATTGTTTTTTTTTTTTTCTTTCATCAGGGTAGCATTTTTTTGTGTCAAAAAAGTGGTCAGTCTCATTACAGTGAGCAACAAGATTGACCATAACACACAAACACTTTTTACACATCACCATACATTTTCACCCAATATTGTTCTTGATATATAAAATATATATATATATGTGTGTGTGTGTGTGTGTATATATATATATATATATATATAAAAGAAAGAACAGTAAGATATTTTTGAAACATGGTTAGAACTGTGTAGCAAAAAAAACATTTTAAATCAATTTATTATATATATATATATATATATATATATATATATATATATATGTATATGTGGTGTATGTGTAAGACAAAATGGAAAAAGTTTGTTTGTAATGTTTCATCCAACTGGGTTTGTTGACGTTGACTTTTTCATTTTGTTTTACAAATTCCTGAATACTGTTTATATATATATATATATATATATATATATATATGGTTTAAATGCACTCATAGTTATTCAATGCTAACTGGTATATAAAAGTTCAGTAAAAGTGCACCATACTGTTTTGATCTTAAAATAAGCAATAGACATTATGCCATTGGGCGAAACTAACCCTAGTGCAGCCTATTCTCTGTTCAATTTCCTTATCTCCCATGCTAAATATGTTACAACTGATCCATTCCCTGTTGTATCTGAAGTGTTTAGTATTTATTAATTCCACACGCTGAATTTTTATGGATTCAGGGTCAGTGCCATCACTGTCTTCATTCCAATTTCATGTCAGAGTGTCAGTTTTGGAAATGCTTATCTTGAGTCTTACTTCTTTGAATACTTGATAGAAGATGTGATCCATGTTCATGTTCAAATTCTGGTGGGTTTCATTACATTCACTTTCACACAACTAGCCTTGGGAAAAGAATCTGTTATCAGGGTTGGTGCCATCACTGCTTTCATTCCAATTCCAGATTAAAGAAATATCAAATAATATTGTCTCAGTTGACCGATTAATTGTTTTTGTCATCCTTGTTTGCTATTTACAGAAATGTTTTTCATAAGAGTTGTTCTTGCATTCAATGAGGTAGAGTTTGTAAGAGAAATAAACTTTTTATTATTAAACATTAATCCATTCAGACAATGTCACAACATTCTGGTCTGCCATTCCTTTTAGGTTTGAGAATCAGGAAATCTTGGGTGAAAGCCTTTGATTTCCTGGTTATGCTGGTCTTGTTCTGTTACCTGTTGTGCATTCACTTCCAAGTGAATTTAAAAATCAAAAAGGTGTATACTACATCACCTGGCAACTCATAACTTCCAGGGAGTACTTTTTTTTTTTTTTTTCTTATTTCCCTGATCAAGTTTTGGAAAATAAGGTAGTGTTATTATTATATACTGATCCAAAAGAACCAGTTACCTCATTTTTGTTTTTATCACAATATTTAGTTTTTCCCTTTTTTGTTTGGTCATCATCTCATTACCTGAATCTGACATAGGTAAGAAATAGAACATATTGGTTGAAATATAGTGGTGATAAAAGCAAGAATTTTGACTGATTTTTTCATGTTTTATCAAATCTTTGCGGGTTATTTTAAGCCAAAACATTTTGGATTGTAAGAATAATTCTTTTTTCTTGTGAGTGAATATTGCATGAACAATTTTTTGAAGATAACAATGAGGTTTCCATATACGAAGTCAACTATTTAACCCATAGATGGGGGAGAGAAGAGATGGAGTGATAGCTTTCTATTTGTGCATGAGTGAATGTAACAAATTCAATTGGAATTTGAACTTGACTTTCAGATTCTCATTCTGAGCTGCTATCCATTGCACCACCCACACACCATGATAACAACAAAGATATAGATATTAGGGCAGGTTGATTTTTTACTTAAAAAAAAATCAATGTGAAAGCTGGGATTTGATGTGATAAGTTCTGACATCAAAAATTAGATTCATATCTTTTATCAATTTTTGAGTATTTAGTTTTAAACATCATCTGAAAAAAAACATGTACAGAAACACTTAATTTCTGCAGGTTTTTTGCTTACAAACTGACTTCAAAATTTTACCATTTCAAGAATAAATCCAAATAAAGTCAATATCTTTTGTATTAGATACATTGAATGAAAAATATATTCAAACCAGAATTTTAATTATGAATCACCACAAGTAAAATATGCAGTTTTCATTTTTTACGGTATTCAATAAGTAAAAACTGTGTAAAAACCTTGTAAAAAGGCTACTCAATGAATAAGATTTGTTTGATCATAATTAATTAAAACAAAAAGTAGATAAATGTATATAATACCATAATACTGCTGGGCACAAATTATTTGAGAAAATGTTTTAAATTTAAATTGTTTAATGAAAATCACAATAAACTACTGCAGTGTATATTACATCATAATATAGCTGAATTGTTCAGGATAATTTCCCTTTGAATTAAATGAAGGTCTTATTTGAGGGTACAATGATTTTTAGTAATAATGTGCTTATGCCATGCTTCTTGTCCATATACAATTTGTAAAGCTTCAGTCAATTATACATTTTATAAGGCTGTTCTATGGAGCTTTCAGTGATCACAGGAATTAAATTCCAATGCTATGGTTCCGAACCTAAACTTAATCTTTAAAATGGTTTCCTCAAAAAATGGTTAACTATTTGGAAAAAAATATTTTGTATCATTATTTATCATATCAAACCCCAACTTTCATATTGAGTGCAATGCCACAGTTCCTAATCTGACCTGCCCTAGTGGATATTAGTTCAGACAACCAGCAGAATATTGAAATAACTCATCATTCAGATATTTATCAGTTTAAGATGACAATGGTGATGAAAATCATGTGACACTTGCCAAAGACAAGAGCTAAAGAAATTCTTTGAATCTTTGGTTTGCTTTTTGTCTTGACAAATAAAACTTGTCTGATTTTTATTTTGATGCTATGTCTAATGGAGTCTATAAATGCCTCATCAGAAGTAAAGACAATAAAACGACACAAGGAGGCAAAGTATAGAGCTAAAGAGTAATCTGATGAAGTGAACGTAATGAGAAGATGCTGATTGTTGCCTTGCTTATTAGCAAGGGAGAACTTGGCTATTTTTAGACAAGTGTGCACATGGATGTAATTCATTTACCAAAACATTTCTTTATTGATTTATTTACATATTTTATGTCTCTTGACTTTTGCGATGACAGAAAATGAATGCCTGGTAATGCATTACTGTTCAATTGATAACATTATGCTTATGGGAAAAAAGAAAAGAAAAAGAAAAGAAAAAGAAAAGACAAGCTTGGCTTCTATTTCTTTTTTTCCTCTGCTTAACTTTTTTCTTTCTTCTTTTATTCTTTGCCTTTCTTGGATTTCTCTCCTTACTCATCCCATATCTATTTCTTTCTTTCTATCTCTCCTTCTTTTATCTCCCCCCCACCCCATTCCTCTCATTGGTCCCTTTGCTTTTCCTGGTCTTTCTCTTGATTCCTTATTTTCTCTTTCTATGTACTATATCTTTCTTTCTTCCCCTCTTTTTCTATTCCTATTTTTTCTCATTACTTTGCCTTCCCTAGTCTCCTTTCTGCCATTCTTTATCTCTTTACTCTCTTGCACCGTTAACTACTATTTTGTTTTTTTTTAACTTCTTTTCTTTCTTAGTTTGTTTTCTTTGAAAAGCAAAAAAGTTAATTGCAATCTCTTGTGGACGACATCATGAAAATGGTTACTAGCTTTTTGTGCATTTTTACAAAAGTTTTCAATTTTTTCTTTCTATTCACAGATAATTTTTTTCCTGCCTTCGTGGGTTTTTATTATTTTTTTCTCCCAATGGCAACTTTAATTTCCCTATAAAGAACCAATGTGTTTTGTTCAAATCAAAAAGTCACTAAGCATATAAATGTTATTACTATTACTAGTAGTAACATCACTATCATTTAGACAACTTGAATGTTTAATTGTTAATTTGATTACTATAGTTATTACTTAAATCATGATTTCCTTTAAAAGATGAAGGAAAAAACTGATGATGATGATCATCATCAGAATCACTTTTGTTGCAATATTGTTGAATGGCTTCTCTGGTTTAGTTTTGTTGCTATTGGTTATCAAATTTAATTTTGTTCATTTCTTCTTTAAGTGCAGTATCCCTGTAGGATGTAGGCAATCATGGCTCTCTACAATTCCTGTTCTTCATAACTCTTAATAAATTTTGTCTTCTTGTGATTTTTTTTCTAAAACTTGTTCCACTGTTCATTTACTGAAGCTCACTATATATGTTGTGTGTTGTTTTCTTCTTGCTTCAATATCACTTTTGAGTATCAAATTTTCCAAGTTCTCTTTCCTCATTATGCGCCCTAGAAATTTCAACTATCTCTTCTTGATGTTAAGTATAAGTGTACATTATATTTCCATTTTCTCAAAAACTTCATTGTTGCTAACATATTTGGTCCATGGTATCCTCAGTCTCCTTCTATAGAACTGCATTTCTGTTACTTCAAGTCTCTTCATCTTTGAGGATACTGTCCAAGATTCACTGCCATAGAGGAGGGCTTATATTATATAACAGTTCAGTACTTTTTTTTCTTTGTTTCTAACAAAGTTTTTTCTGTTTCTTAATACTCTGCTTAGCTTTTAGAATGCATCTGGCTATCCCAATATACATTTGGATTTCAGTTTTCGCATTTTCCGTCCTTTGTTAGAACACTTCCCGGATATTAAAATTTTTGTACTTGTTTGACTTTGCCATAATTTGCATTATTTTAGATTTGGATTATTATCCTCATCTTTGTTATTGTCACACCATTGTGTTCTTCGGCTTTCTTCAGGTTCACGATGAATGAATATCCCTTTAAGGAGGCACCACGCTTTGAGAGAATATTGGGCCTCAAACTCACAATTGACCTCAAGTGGAACTTGTATATATAATCCATTGCTAAAGATGCAGGCAAAATGATCGGCTGCCTGTACCGCTCCAGTAAGTACCTGACTCCATATGCTATCCTCTACCTTTATAAGAGCCAGAACAGGCTGAAAATAGACCTGTTGTCATATATGGGCAGGAGCTGCCCAGTCTTCAAATTCCAGTCTTGACAGAATTCAAAAGCGTCTCTGAATCTGTTGGAAAAGAATTATTTTCAACCCTCCAACCTCTCTTACAGGTGGGATGTGGCAAGTCTCTCACTGCTCTATCACTACTTCCATGGAAAGTGATCAGACGAACTTCGGTTCCGCTAGGTCTAACCTTCACAGCTAGGAGCCGCCATGCCACTTATATAGTAGCAAATCACCAAATTCCCTATGTATTTCGTCAGCAAGAAGTTCCACTCAAACAGCTTCTTCCTGTGAACCCCTGCTTTGTAGAACACACTTGTAAGTGGATATTGCCCCGATCACTACAATCTTAATCTGTGCTAACCCACTACCTCAAGTAGCCCTTGAGACTTGTACAGGGTGAACCTTACAGGGGAAAAAAAAAAAAAAAAGAAAAGAAAAAGAAACTTTTTGGTAATTTTGTACTGACCCCTTTATCTACAAGGGTAGATCTTTCTTGTACAGCTGTCCATCCCTAGGGATATCTCATCTTGTTCTTATTTGGTATTGCTCAGTTATTGCTTGCCCTGTTTCAACTGAGTCTACCTAGCCCAGGGATTGAACTCACAAATACTATGTCACAAAATTCACAAACCAATGGGACAAAAACACAGTGGCTTAAAGTGAGCGTTTGTGAATTTGATGACGGAGTAATTGTGAGTTCAATGTCTGGGGGCAGGGAATACAGAGCCACAGCCTTAATGAAGTCATGATTAATGTGTTTGTCAAAATTCTGTGAAACCCAAACAAGAATTGGGAAATTTTATTTAAAAAAAAAAAAAAATAAAATAAATAAATAAAAAACCTTTCAAAATTATGTGGATAGTTTTCTAAAATGTCTGGTCTTGATTATTTTAGATGCATGGGTCACACGCAGTGCTAATAGGAAGTTCTTTGTTTAACAAAGAGGGTCTTTGTGCGAATGCTTAATTAATCAAAGACACCATTCAGGCCATTATCAGCTTTACTCAGGTTGTCCTTGGCAGCCAGGACAACACCGCCATCTGCTTTCATCAAAAGTGAGCAAGACAATGATTATTCTACAATACTGAAAATTAGCCAAAAGCTCGAATACAGCAGTCCCCAACTTTTATGTACCATGGACAGGTGTCATGCAAACCAATGTTTCCACAGACTGGAGGTGGTGGTCGGGAGGGTCAGTGTTGGTTATACAACAAACAAGACCATGATAGTTAATAAAATGGAAAAAAAAAAAAAAAGGTTTATTCTTTCTGTCCAGCCCAGTAACAAATGGTCCATGGCCTAGTACCAGTCCACAGCCTGGAGGTTGTGAACTGCCGCTCTAATAGGCATTAAAGAATTTCAATAAAAAAAAACAAACAAATATTTGTGGAAATCTCTGCAAAAAAACAGGCTCTTGCTATCTCCATTGACCAGCCTTCCATTCCTAACAAGATAAATACTTGTGACACACCAGTTGTCTGCTCTGGCCAAAGATAGGGAGGCTCAATGCCACTGATGACCACTTATCTCAAGAAGAAAAAAACAGTAAAAGAATTAGTTATTTTCAGTGATAACAACTATGTATCCTGAAACAGCATTGTGAGTCTGCACACAAAGACTGTCTATGCAGGAAGCTAGAAGTGCACTGTGTCATGCTAGACAGTTTTCCTTTCCAGAATCTATCTTGCATATCTATAAGTCTACTATTTGTCCATGCTTAGAATATTGCTGTCACATATGGTTTGGTGCTCCTGCTATTTATCTAGAGCTCCTTGATAAAATCCAAAGAAACAGTAATATTATTGGCCCTGATCTGGCATCTTGGCTTCTGCCACATTTCCATTGCCATAAAGTTGCTTCCCTGTACCTTTTTCATAAGTACTTTCATGGTAATTGTTTGGACAAGCTCTTCACTATGGTACCTCGACTTTATGAATTTAAGCACAGTACTAGACTGGTGACAAGGTCTCATCAATTTACAGTTGAGTTAACTAGCTGTAACCATAAGTTCTATACTAATAGTTTCTTTTCTCACACTTCTATCTTGTTGAACTTTCTTTCAGCCAACTTTAATCTTCAAAAATTTTACTGCAATGTCAATCGCTATCTACTGTCCTCCTAATTACTCATTAGCAAGGTTTCTGTTTTCAAATTCTTTCATACCCAGTAACCCCTTCTGTCTTAGTGGCTTTACTGCCTTGCTTGTGGTGAACTCGATAAAAAAAAAAAAAAAAAAAAAAATCCGTAATCGTCATAAAATATTTTTGACTAACAAAAGAGGTATAATCCATGAGAAACTTAAAAAAAAAAAAAAAAAAAAAAAAAAAAATAAATCTCCACCTCCTGAGTTCAATAATTATACATATCAAATTTGAGGATTGTACATGAAACTATTTGGCCATACGTTTCGGTGTCTAATAGACAGGGGGAAAAGATTGGGGGGGGGGGTTTAAAATTAATTTTACATTATTTGACTATCTAATAATTTTCCAATTCCCATCTTTTATTACCCCAACCCTGTCCCCATTTATTGCACATTGATAACTCCCCACCAAAACCATTAATTATTAAGATATACTCCTTGTATTAGACACTGAAGAGCCAACAAAATTCCCCGACTTTATATGTTTTGTGGGCATTGTTTAAGATATTGAAATGCAGGAATTGTGAACATATCTGATTCCAGGTTTGAAAGGAAGAAATAAAAAAAAAAAAAAAAAAAAAAAAAATCTCGTTTTTCAATTATGAATTGTGTAAATATGATTTTTAAGAGAATACTTTTTTTTTTTTTTTTTTTCAAATTTGATAATTATATTTCTAGCTTGAAAAAAAGAAAAGCTATTTTTACCTGACCCTTACATAACTGGGCTTAAGTTTTATAATCAACTTTCCTTTGTGCTTCAACCAAATTGAATCAATTTAACTCCTTTTCTTCTTGGATACCTCAATAGCTGTTCTAGTTGAAAATAACATTTTGCTGTCATCCAATTAAAATAGGAAAAAGGAAAAAGATGGCAATGATGACAGCTTGCTCAAAAATGTCATAATATTTTGAATCGTTTTCTAGTATCAGTACCAACATGGAGAAATTAGTACAAGCATGCATATGCCAAGATTAGAATATTGGGAGGTGGGGATCTCCAGAGACTAAATAGCCTTGTTGAAAAGCAGGCATTAGTCAGTGCAATATGCAGAAGACAAAATGAAGACAAGGTTGGTTGGTTGTTTTTGTTTAGTGGCATATCAACCACTATGGATTATTTAATGCCAAAATCTAATTTGTATGCAATTTATTATTTTTTCTTGACGACAATAATGGTTTTAGTGATGTCTTACTAATTAACCCATAGCTGGGGAGAGAAGTGGATTCATACCTTTCCCAAGTGAATATAATAAACCCAACTGAAATTACAACTTGGCTCTTCGATTAACAATTATGAGCCATTATTCATTATACCATTAAAATGTACAGCACCTGATATTTCCAAGTGGTCACCTATCTAGGTACTGACCATGCTTGATGTTGCTTAACTTTAGTTATCATACGATAACTGGTGTTTCAACCTAATATAGTCGTAAGCCATACCACCTGCACATCTAAGCTTACAGCACCTGGTATTCCCAAGCGGTCACCCATCTAGGTATGGACCTGGCTCAACGTTGCTTAACTTTGCTGATTGTACAGGAAACAGTGTTTCAACATGATGTGGCCATGAGCCTGAAGACAGGTGAAAATTTCAAAAAGGGGGATGTTCATTAAATTGTATAGCACTGAATATCTATAGAATTAATGGATCAATTTTTAATCAGGCATTTTTATTATTTTAAACATTTTAATGGATACCCATGTTTGAAATTCATGCTACATTTTTATTTTAGACAGTATTTATTACATCTATCAGTCTGCATATGATTAATTGTTTGTTTAACGGCATATAAACTCCTTATGGGTCATTTAATGCTGAAATGTAATTTTCTTGGGAGCTTTGAAGTAATAAAAATAAGATATATGTTATTCTGCTTTCACAACTGAATACAGCTTTTGTGCAATGTGCCTATACATGTCTGTGTGGACATAATTACTAGAGGCAGTGATACATGTTTTATGTTGCAGTTTTGTTGAAGTTATATTTTGGAATACAGTTTGATTTCTTTAAGAAATTGTAGGATATTATATAAACTAATGTCATGAAAGAGTTCTTTCATGTTGGTTGATTGGTAGTATTTTAAAATTAATCATAGCAAATTGCTTTTAATTTTTTTTCATTTTGACAATAGTCTTCAATTATACTATGAAATGTATTGTTAGTAATTTCCCTACAAAAATGTATTGCGATCTTTGTTTTTTTTTTTTGGGGGGGGGTCATTATTTGCCTATAGCTGGGACCCTAAAAGGTACTACCAACCAGGGTTAAGGTGAACCTGGGACCAACAGCAATTATGAGGTGGATTGACACATCTCAAAACTTCCAAACACCTGAGCAGAGGCCTTGCTGCTGGATGTAGTTCGCTGTATTTGAGAAATCTTAAAGAAAAAAGGTTTTTTTTTTTTTGTTTTTTTGGGGGAGCAGAGTTTAAAGGTGTGTCCTATATGTAGGAGACAACATTGTTTGATCCAGTGTGCTTTAGACCACTCCGCCACAGAGAGAATCACAGTTTAGAAAGGTTCTAGGTACCATTTTGCAGAATGCACACTTCTTGTCCTTGCTCCGTTTTATATCCAAAATATAAAAAAAAAAAAAAAAAAAAAAAAAAAAAACAACTTCTAAAGAAGTAATTGATTTATTTTTAATCATATATTTTTATTACTTCAAACCTTATTTTACTGGATACCCATGTTTGAAATAGAAAACCAGTTTTTATTTTACCTTTATTGATAGATGTAATACACATTGTTTAAAAATTAAAAAAAAAAAAAAACGCTGTATTTATTCCAGCCACATCTCCATTAAAATAACCTTTGAAATAACACAATGTATTAATGACTATTTGTTCTTAAAATGATTCAAATAAAATAACACTTTTAATAAATCCACAATATGAAAAAGAACTTCATTAAAGCTGATTGAGGCAGCATGCTCGCAGTTTGAATAACTCTGTACCAAAACACAGGCCAGAAAAAACAATTGATCAGTGAGCCATGGATCAATTTGATTAGCTCAATCTACTTGACAGCAATCAAAAAGATTTTCTTTCCACTCATAACAACAAAATGTTTAATTTGAAAGAACATTGGTTTTAAAACATTTTTCTGACTAAATAATATAAAAAAAATAATTTAAAATTATAACTGAAAGTTAATAATAATATTAAGAAGGAGTAAAAAAAAAAACATCTCGACATAAACCTGCATGATTAAAGACAGTCTTTTTTATATTTCACACGTATTCCAGCCAATCCAATAGCAAGAATAATTCTCTGCATCCCTGGGTTAAAAGATAAATCAATAAACTAAGAAAGAAATTTTTTTGCCTTCTATCACAATGGCTGATGCTAACCATAAGGTAAGCAATTCACAGTGCCTTCTTGATTTCACGTATTCCACTAACATGAAGTGGAGTGATTATATTGAATCAATTGTTAGACCTGCTGCTAGAAAAATTGGTTCACTGTCTTCTTCTAGACATTTTTTCTTGCCAGAATTTATCTTTCACATTTACAAGTCTGTTATTTATCTGTGTCTTGAATATTATTGCTACATCTGGTCTGGTGCTTTTGCTATATATGTACAGATTCTTGATAACATACAAAGAAGAATCTGCAATGTTATTGGTCCTGAACCATAGCTTCAGTTACTTATCTACTACCATAATATAGCATAGGATCCCTGTGCCTTTTCTATAAACATTTTCAAGGTAATTGTTCTGATGAGATTTCCTCACTAATACCATGACTTCAGTACTAGATTGGCAGTTAGGTTTCATCATTATGCTGTTGAAACTGATAGCTGTAACTAAATTCTATACTAATAGTTTCTTCTCTCGTACTTCTCACCTGTGGAACTCACCTCCTGCTTTCCTGGTTTAAAAAAAATTAAATGCAATATCAATTGTCATTTTTTGTCTCTTTAATGTCCCCTGTTTCTTTTACTCTGAGTAACTAACTCCTTGCACCCTAGTGGCTTTTATTGCCTTGATTGGGGGTGAAATGATTAACAAAAAACAAGCAAACATTAAAAGGAAAAAAATAAGCATAGAAGGGAAATGATATGATGATGACCTATATATATATATATATATATATATATATATATATATAAATGCATGTTTCATTAAATAATATAGACAAGTTTCGTCCATTTATTTTAAGTAAGTTCCTTTCATATTGTCTGATAAGCTTAGTAACATTATTGTTAAAAGACGAAAGGAAAACACCATATTGATACATGTTTAAATCCAATCTAAGCTTTCGGCTTACACAAGCCATTATCAAAGATGACAATTTTAATAAATCAAACAACATACGGACAAAACAACAATGATAGTCTGTCCTTACTGCATGAAAAATTTCAAAGTAACGACACGACAAACGAAATATACGAGGTGCGGAAATGAAAATCGCGTTGCAGCTCATGACGTTAGACATGACCACGTGAGAGTGAAAAACGAGGAGTATTAAATATGGGAAGCCATTGGAATAAACCAATGGCTTCTGTTATAAATTATAGGCATTTCAGGGTATTTGTGGAGATTTCATAATTTATTTTGTTCAGTTTAGGTTTCAACTGTATAAAGCTTCAAGAATTTTTAATTTTTGGTTATTGTTTTCATGTTTAAGTATAGTTGTGTTGTCAACAAGGATTTTTCGGAATTGAGTACACGGCCAAGCATGTTGTTTTAAATGTCTAAAAATGTAGAGTCAAGCACCGAGAAAGTGAGTTTGTAGTGTGACCAACATAAATATTATTTAATTCATTGGAGATACAATCTCCCAAAGAGCACTTGAATTTGTAAAATATGTTGGTTTTCTGCAAATCGCTAACGGGGAGAAGAATCATTGTGAATAGTTAAGTTGGATATACTAGATTTAGTGTAGTATATGATTAACCTAGCAAAAAAAAAAGATTAGGTTAAAAAAAGAAGCAAACATTAAAAGGAAAAAAATAAGTATAGAAGGGAAATGATACGATGATTATATATATATATATATATATACACACACACACACAGAATGGACAAAAGTATGTAAAATACTACTGGTAGATAAATCAACATTAAAATTACTTGATAAAGTTTTAAATAATAGTTACAATTAAAACTAAAAGACAATTACAGGTTCTCAAATAAAGTGTTTCTTTTTTTTCTTTCGCATTTTGTTGTGTGAAGCATCTTATGCTACTTTGTTTCAAAGAGACTTTCATCAGAAAGCATTCTTTGGCTTTTGAGTTACATTGTTAGAATTTGAAACAGAGTAGCATATTTGTACCACAGGAGCTTGCTATGTCATGTAGTAATACTTATGCATCAACTTAGCTACCAAAGTAACTGATGATCATATGAATTAATTTGTTAACCTCAAACTATTTGTAATGTGTCAAGCTTTGCATTCAATTTCATACCAGACTATCAAAGAAGCCAGGTGAAAGATTGACCTGAGATGATCCCAGCTGGGGATGGAGATGTGTGATTCAGCCAATATCCATGGTGAGCCCCAAGATATAATTCTTTGATAATATTTTCTAAAATATGAAAGAATTAATTTAAAAAGCCATCAAAGTTTGAATCAACAGAAGCTCAGAAAAAAAAAAAAAAAAAAAAAAAAGAAAGAAAGTTCTGTTCATTGATAACTGCAATATTTTTATCCAATTTGTTTTTATAGTTGACTTTTTCATAATTCAACTATATTTGTTAGTTTGAGAAATTGTTGCAGGCTCTCTATTATTAAAAAAAAAAAAAAAAAAAAAATTTTTAAATTATGATTACATTTTTAAAATATGGAGTCAAAGAATTTTAGCATCCATGGCAAAGTGTGGGACATATCTAGGAAGCAGGATAACAGGTCTGACTGTATTCACTAATGTTTGATATTTTCTCATTACTGTTTATGGAAGGTAATGGGCTGTGGGGGGGTGCATTTTAGATGTTGGTGCATGTTCAATATGTAAGAAAAAAAAAAAAAAAGAGAAAAAAACAGCATACAAAAACTGGAGTTTCTATTATAGATGTTTATTCCGTTTATGGTGGCTGTAGTGAAACAAAGTTCTCAATGTCTCTTGGATATGTCCATTCTCTTTCTGGTCCAGAAGTCAGGGTAGGTAAGTTTAATTCATAGTCGTACTCAAGTCAGCCTTGCACAGAGTTGAAACAACCAAAGGAAAAGCTCAACCTACTTCATAGATTAAGTTTTTTGGAAGACATGTGCAAATGCCATGTGTCAGAAAATGGGAAGAGAGTTCAGGTGTCAGCGGACCGGGGAAACTAATATTCCCCAGTGGGAATGTAATTACAAGTTTTTTTTACATCTTGGAGCAAAGATGAGAAAGAGAGTGAAGTAGGAAACATTTGCCTTTTTATAGGCTTTAACAATGCCACCTGATGGTGCTGATGAAACCAAGTGAGGTGATCTAATTTCTGGTTGCTTTACTTGTAGCAAATGGATGGCAGAACAAGATCTAGGAGAGATAGCAAGACAAAATTTATTAAGAGCTACAAAGAAGATGAAATTGTGGAGAGTCATGATCACCAATACCCTGAAGAGACACAGCACATAAAAGAAGAATATAGAGTGCTTAATCAATTGTAATATATGAAAAAAGAACTTCAGATTATGAATTTAAAATCTTTTTTTTTTAATACAAAAAAATCAGGTGGTATGATCATATGTTTTGGCTTTTATAGGGAAATCAATTTACATGGCAAACTGCACTCTGCTATTAAGTTTTATAAAATTTAATTATAAAAGAAATTTTTTTTTTTTTATATATATATATTTTTGATCTGGAGTGCTTAATCTAGAGTAATATGAACAAAAACTTTGAAAAAAAAGGATTATTCCTAGTCATAGTGCCAATTGTACAACTCCATTTACAAAGAAAATGTGTCAAAAGCATTGGGACAAAGAACATCGACAAAAATGAAGATAAAAATGTAAAAAAAGGAAAAAAAAAAAAAAAGGAAAAAAAAAAAAGGAAAAAAAAAAAAAAGGAAAAAAAAAAAGGAAAAAAAAAAGGAAAAAAAAAAAAAAAAGGAAAAACAAAAGGAAAAAAAAAAAGGAAAAAAAAAAAAAAAAAAAAAAGAAAACTAAAAGAAAAACCTCCATTCCTTAAATTGAAATCTAATGATTGGCCATTTGTCTTAAGTGAAGAATGCTTTGTTCATTGAAAATAAAACACTTAAAATGAATTATTTGCTTTCAAATTTAATAGGATTAAGTTATTTTCACTTGTATAATTTTATTTTAAAATAATTACAGATTTGTCAAATAAACACAATAAAGAGTTCATTTTTATGGTGGATAAATGTCTTAGACAAGAGAGAGAGAGATGGAAATATTAATGCAAACATGAAAATTATGAGAATAACAATAACAATCACTATGAGTAAATTCCAAGAGAAAGATGACTTCTTCTATGTGTCATGTACCTCCAGGACATAGGTGATCAACATCCCAACACAACATCCCATCTTTTAGCAGTTTTTCTCTCCCCTATTCTGCATCCATTCACACGAGCTTGTCAGGGAAGTGGCTCACAGTTTTCTCTTATTTCCATTGCTTTCAATATGCTCCCTAAAGGTTAAGTTTTCCAAGCTCTCCTTCCTCATCATATGTCAAAAGAATTTCAGCTACCTTTTCCTGATTCTGAGTAGAAGCATTCTTTCTATTTTCATTAAGACTTCCATGTTGTTCACTCTCTCCATCCATGGAATTTCCATTATTGTTCTGTAGAACCACATTTCTGCTGCCTCTAGTTTTCTCCTCATCCATGGAGAGATTGTCCAGCATTCATTGCCATATAAGAAGATGGATATCATATAGCAATCCAGAATTCTTTTCTTTGTTTCTAATGAAATTTTTCCATTTCTCGGCACCTTGCTTAGCTTTTGGAATGCTTTTTTCACTAGTCCAATATGTGTTTGGATCTTGGCTGCATTTTCCATCCTTTGTCAAAATGCTTTCTAGAAATTTGAACGTCTGCACCTGCTTGATGCTGACATCTGTAATTTGTAACTCATACCTTGGATGTTTTAGAAAGCTTAAAGTCTAAAGAAGCCAAGTTTTGAAATATATTCTGCCTTTAATACCTTGTTGTCTGCATTGATATTCAATAATCACCTGTTTTCATACAATCTTGTGGCGAAGAAGAAAGGGATTTGTTGATTGGCAATTTTTTTTTTTTTTTTTTTTTTTAAAGCCTATCAACTCTTATGGGTTATTTGAAGCTGAAACACATTCTGGATTGTAAGAATAATTTTTCTTTTTCTAAATGAATATTGCATTAACATTAACCCAGATACAGGACATAATATTTAACCCATACCTGGAGCAGGGAGGAAATGGATTCATACATTTCCCGACAGTATTTGTACAAAAATGAATATACTGAACCCAACTTGAATTTGAACATGGTTCTCTGATTTCTCATCCCAAGTTTCTATTTATTACACCACCCACACATCCACAAGAAGAAAGAGAAAAATTAAGTATTTGATGACAAAAGTGAATGCAACAGTTTGATTGTCCATCAGGATTGCAGTTAGAATAGAAAGCAATTTTAATCAAAGAAGAAACAATGGATAGAGGTCAGCTTAAAAAAATATTTTTTTTTTAATATTAAGTTTCAATTTTCAGAAAAAAAAAAAAAAAAAAAAAATGCTATTTAGCTTGACAAATCTTTTTATAAATTCACAGTTTCAAGACAAGGAGTTACTGAGCGTGAAAAAATCTGAGAAAAGAAACATTATTAAAGAGAGAGGACAATGAAAAAAAAATAATCAAAGATGATGATTGACATTGCATTTAAATTTTTGATGACCAAATATAATTGGAAAGCAAGAAGCTGAAGGAGGGTTCGACAAGTGAGAAATGTGAAAGAAAAAACTATTAGCAGAGAACTGATGGTAACATCTAACGATTTCAACTGTAAAAACATGAGGTCTAGCTGCCAATCTAAGACTATGCTTAAATTCATAAAGTCAAGGTACCAAAGTGGAAAGCTCATCAGAACAATTATTATAGAAAAGGCATAGGGAAGCCATGTTATAGTAATGACAAAGCAACTGACGCCAAGATGCCAGGCAACATAACATTGCAGATTCATGAATTATTCATACATAAAACAAATACAAATTTGTAAATTAATTGCACCTTTATTGAAATTAAAATAACTGATCCAAGTGCAACTTTCGGATAATAAGTGCGACATTACTGTAATTATTGAACAATATAGTTCATGCCACTTTGACGGAAAATCTACCAGTAAAAAAGAATTCTCTTACATTCTCACTACATTTGTACATAAACGCATCTTTGATGTAGTGTGTGGCGTATGGTCTGAACACTAACAGGCTGAATCCCAATGTCTTTAATCTCTGCAGCAATGCTAACAGCACTCCTACGCCGATCTTTCAAAGAAAGCATTAGCATGTGCGCTCAGCTTCTTTGGACGACCTCCGCGAGGCCTGTTCCGAGTGGACCCTGCTCTTTTAAAATGCTGGATGATCTTAGCCACTGTGCTGCAGCTCAGTTTCAGGGTGTTGGCAATCTTCTTTAGCCTTGGCCATCTTTATGTAGTGCAACAATACGTTTTTTAAGATCCTCAGAGAGTTCTTTGCCATGTGGTGCCATGTTGGAACTTTCAGTGACCGGTAAGAGAGAGTGTTAGAGCTGCACTACAAATTTGAATACACCTGCTCCCCATGAACACATGGGCATAGTTACACTAATGAGTCACATGACATTTTGGAGGGAAAATGAAAAGCAGTACTCAATTTAGACATTTAGGGGTGTAGTTTCTTAGGGGTGTACTCGTTTCTTAGGGGTGTACTCACTTTTGTTGCCAGGGATTTAGCTTTTAATGGCTATATTTTGAGTTATTTTGAGGGGAAAAGAAATTAACTGTTATATATGCTGCAGACTACTTTTCATTGTGTCAAAAGCTAATTTTTTCAGTGCTGTCCCATGAAGAGATATACTTAAATATTTGAAGAAATGTGAGGGGTGTACTCACTTTTGTGATACACTGTATATATACGCACACAGACATCAGACACATACATATATAAACACAGACATCAGATACATGCTTATATATATATATATATATATATATATATATATATATATATATATATATATATACACACACACACACACACACACACACACACATCAGAGATTCATATATATATATATATATATATATATATATACACACACATACACACACAGATACATCAGATATATATATATTTGAAAATATGGATGAAATCCAACAAAATGCTTAACTAAGGACCAAGTAGGAAATTCTGCTATTTATTTAGCTTCATCAAAAAGTTCAAGAGTGGAAAGATTCCAAGTTATATTTAAGTTTTTAAATTCTATATTTTGTCTTCATTAGTTCATGTGTATATCTCAAGTTATCTGTTATCTGTTTAATCTGAAATATTAGCATAGTTTGACAAACTTGAACTAAGCTAATATTTCAAAAATTAAACATGAAAACAAATATAGAATTTAAAAAACTGAAAAATAATGCTGAATCTTTTCACTCCCAAAATTTCAGATGAACCTAAATAAATAGCAAAATTACTTATATTTTTAAAAAAAAGTAGAAAAAAAAAATATTTTGAGAGATAGATAACCATATATATATATGCGATAGAGACATAATCTTTAGATATAATATTTTAAAAGCCTCCATCTCCAATTTGAACTGGAAGAGCAAAGTGCCCATTGATCAAAACATGTTGATCTCAAAAATAGCATTGTGAATGAATAATTTGATGATTAACTCGAGGCAGTTGTTAAAAATAAAATAAATAAGAAAAAAAAAAAAAAAAAGAAGGTAAATCTGAAGTTAAAATTTTTATCTCCAGTTTTGCTTCTGATCAGGAAGTTACCTGGCTATATATATATATATATATATATATATGCGCGCACACACACACAAAGCAGAGGTGGTAGAACAGTTGCCATGTATCTGAGGCTTGTTTGGCTGTGCCAAAATGTCAAGTGGCCAAAATTATTTTTAACCTTGCTCATAAAGAGTGGAGCAACATCCATTACAATGGATACTGTATTTATAGTCTCTTACCTGACACTTCATTCCCTCCCTTTCCTCCCCACTACAGTGAAATACCCAATAAATAACAGTGGAAAAATCGTTTGTACCAAGTGTCATCAATATCTGTGTAAGATCCATTTTAAAGGAGATGAGGGCAAAGTGAAAACTTGCCTGAAGCTCCAAGGTGGAGTACTCTTAATATTCTAGAATAAAATAAGACTAGTATCCTCACCTTTGTTATTTTCATCATTGTGAGTTCCTGGCCCTTTCTAACAATATGTTGAATTCACTAATCATAAATTTTTCACCTTTACATGAATAAACAAAAATGCCTGTACCAGTCATGACTGATGGGGGGGGGGGGTTCTATGATACAGCCCTTCTACGAAGGAACAGTGTATCTGTTCATTGCTGCAGAAGCAGGAGTATCTGTTTGCTCACTCAAGTGTGCAGGCTGGTAGACAAATTAAACACTGTTTAAAAGAATGGCTTGCCTACTCAAATGAGTATCCACTAAAAAAACAACGGTTGAATAAAAATATCGGATTAAGAAAATAAAATCCAGTAATTCTTTGGAAATTGCTTTGTTTACATTTCTTTGAAAAAGAAAGTGGGTGGGCAAGGTAGAAGGTTAGAAAAGGACAGTGAAGAGTAAATATCAAGATGAAAGAAAGAGACAAATTGGCTTTTTTTTCAGTTTTATTATTCCCTTTGCACCTTTCATCGTTTTTTTTTTTTTTTTTTAATCAAAATTATAATTTGAATTGTGACATTACACCCACCTTTTGTAGCTAAGTATCACAATATTAATATATAAATTTTTAAATTAACAGTGTCACAGTTTGTCATGAAACAATTTGTTTAGGAGTCGATAGTCTAGCATGCAAAGTATCGGACCCCTACTCAACACAGTGTGACTGCAAAAAAGATCATATAGATGTTGCTCAGTTCAGCACAAGAGAGTATCTATGTCAGGAATCTTGTCTTACCATTTAATGATAAAAAGTTTTCCGAGTTGGGCAGCATGAAAGTGGTTCAGCTTCCTTGATATTGGTACACAACTCAGTCATAGAACAGTGTAGTGGCAACATGCCTGTCCCATTCCAAACATTAGTATACACTCATTAGGTGAAAACTAATTAAGATGATATTGTAATGAGAGAGCAATGGAATAAAAATTATTCTCCCATTTGTTTCTCTCATTAGGGTCATTATTATATCTGTGATATATTAATTAACACTATAATTCACGGATGAAACAGAATGGCTGAAGGGAAAAAGAATAACAAACGTGCTTTGTTATCAGAGAGACTTTTATATTATTAAGACATACGAAAAACTATATATACATATATAAACATGTCCCATATATCTACCTATCGAAAGCAGAGTGTAAGGAGAAACAAAAAGGAAGGGTCTTACATAATATGTGTCTGGAGAAGCCATGTTTTGGCCTCCAGATTCAAAGAGGGCAGATTCATCTATGTCCCAGGTGAGGACATATTCCGCGAATGTGACAGGAATCAGCAAGTCTTGGGTTTTTCCAAATTGAGGACTGTGAGCTGGAGTTTCATTCTATATCTTGAAAAGATATAATTCCAAAGGGAAACAGCAGCATGCACTTGTAAGCTGTTGGGGAGATCCATGTGACTTATCTCCACCAAAGGGAAATAAGGGCCTTCTGTATCTCTACAATATCATACAATAGACTATAGAGTAGCATCACAAGGCTACTAGGAGTTGCATATGACCGAGGAAGGCTGAAGAGCATATCAACTGAAATGTTGTGATAAAAACAACAAAGATGAAGATCATCATCCTTTATGCTCCATGTCCTTTCACAATGTAGGTGATTATGGTTCCTTATTATTTTGTTACTTTTGTGCTTTTACCATCCTAATTTGTTCTGCCATCCAGTCACTCAAATTTGTTGAGTAGCTTACTCACTGTTTATAATGAAACTTTTAAAGAAGCTTTAAAATTCTATTTAGTTTGGTTTAAGGGAACGGATGCTTAAAACTCACTATACGTTAGAACCCATGGCTGACAACTTGTTCCCAGCCATCATTCTTTCTCTCCGTGTGTGTAACCCACTGCCATCTATTCGCTGGTATCAATAAAAAAAAAAAAGTCTCTCAACCCTTTGAGCCATGACCACCACTTTACTTTGGTAGAGAAAAATGACTTAATGCCAAGCTACCAGTTGAACAGTGGGTAAACACTTGCAACTATTTTTATATCTGCCATGAAACATTACATACCAATTATTTGTGAATTTTGACTTAGGAGCTCAGGCAGAAGGGTTAAAATTGTCCAGGAACACAGGGCTCAAAGGGCTAAAGGTAAACAGATAACCATACTTCTCTTTTTAAAGGAATGACAAGAATTTGACAATAATAATTTCAAAGATTTAATATCTTTTTAAATTTTTCCATAAAATCAAGAATATAAAATTAATGCATTTATATGAATGAACAACATTTTTAATTTATCTATATTTCTATTGTAACTACTTACACTATTTACACTGTTGTCCTAATCTTTATTGTCATATTCACGACATTTCGCCCATTGTACACTCTGACCATCTTCAGGATTTGTCTGTATTTCTGAGATGAAGTATTGTAACTATTTACACAATTTACATCATTCAGACTATTGTCCTAATCTTTATCGCCATATTCACGTTTCGGCTGTTGTACACTCTGACCATCTTCAGGATCTGTCTATTTCTGAGATGAGGTATTGTAACTATTTACATTGTTTAGACTGTAGTCCTAATCTTTATTACCATATTGTTTGGTTCAAAATTCCAATGTATATCACTCAAAGAAAGCTGGAGCGTACAATGGCTGAAAAGTTATAAATATGACAATAAAGTTGAGAACAATAGTCTGAATGATGTAAATAGTGTAAATATTTTTAATTTATTATTGATTGTTTTTTTTTTTATGACTTACCAATCTTTACAGTTTATTTAAAGCCAGAAAATATTTTTTGATTTTAAGAGTTAGGGATAATAAGGATCTACTGATACACATAGTGAGGAGTGGGGGAGAGGTACTGATCATGCTTGACATTGCTTAACTTCAGTGATCGTACAAAACCAGGGTTTCAATGTGAAATGACTAAGCTTTTTCAAATTTATTAAAAAAATAAATTAATTCAAGTTTTTTTTCTTGTTTCTCCAAATTATAACGATTTATAATTAAACATGCACAAGTGGCAAAACTTGGAGGGGATTGGATGTGCAAAGGATCCTTTATACCTTTTGTTATCTAATTTATAAGAAAATAATTTATATTTTAAGATCATCCAAAGCACTTTTGCAATGTAGGTGAAAATGAAACAAATAAATAAAATTGTAGTTGAATGTAGAGTGATTTCTGCTGAGTGATTCCAATGTCCTAACAATCAGTGAACAAGAGAAGGGAAAAATGATAATTTGGAATGTAGGAGATGATTATGAAATTCTTGCATTTCTTTTTACAAAGAGATGAAAACATGCTTCTGGCTGGCCTAATAGCAACGAGTGTCCCACTTTACAGGGTCAGGAGGATGTGAAGGAATGGCGGGATGGGATAAAAATAAATAATCCAGATTTTGAAGTGCAGTAGAATCAAAAGAAATCACCTGCAAAGTTGGATTTACTCAAAGAACTTTTTAGTTGAAAATAAAAAGGAGAAAAAGACAAAATTAATATGAAGGAAAGAAGCCAAAAGAGAGTAAAAAATGAAGTCAAAGCAACAAAAGAAAAGAGTGAGAGAGAGGGAGTATGCATTTTAGAGAAAAAAGAATATGAGACAGAAAGGGAGTAAAAGAAGAAGAGACAGAAAGGGGCGAGCGGGGGGGGGGTGAAAAAAAGAAAAAGAGACGGAAATTTGAAAAAAGAAAAAGAGACGGAAAGGGGCGGGGGAGAGGAGAGAAAAAGAGACGGAAGTGGGGGGGTTAAAAAAAGAAAAAGTGACGGAAAGGCTGGTAAAAGAAAAAGAGATAGAAAGGTAGAAGAAAAAAGAAGGAAAGGGGGTAAAAGAGAAAGAGATAGAAAGAGAGAAAAGCAAATGAAAGGAGGAAAGACATATTTATGCCTTTTCCATTACTGATTTAAGTGGACATAACAAACATCCTTTGAATTTGAAACTGGCAGGTAAATAAGTCAATAAATAGTTGTGTTTACTAATCAGTGATTTTCAAAAATAATGTCAACATGAATTTCAGTGACTAAAAACAATTTGAAAGAAATTTATCAGTTGACAAATATATTTGCTTCAATATATTTTTCAAATGATGAAATAATTTGTGGGTAAAAATAGCTAACTAGAATAATCATCTGTCATTTTGATCAATGTTTTAAATCTTGCAGCTTTGAACCTTGCTCAGGTGTATTTAATATTATTGGATTTGATTTTTCTAGTACTTCAAAAACTGAGCAATTCAGTATTAGTAAAATTTATTGGTTGACTTTGAAAAGATTATCTTTTTCTCTTGGAAAGACATACATATATACATATATGGCTGTTTATTTGAATATATTTCCTTTATTATTTAAGCATTAAAAAAAAATTATGTAAAAATTTAAATACAGTATAATTAACTAAAATAAAAAAAAAAACCCACTAAAATGCTCAAGAATTAACAACAGCAGCTTCTGTCTGGAAAACCTGAAGCAAAATGGCTACAATTGAAAGAAAAGAGAAAAAGAGAGAAAAGGTAAAAAAAAAAGAAAGAAAGAAAGAAAAAATAAATAAATAGTGAGTGTAAAGTGACCCCCCCCCAAAAAAAACAAAGGACAAATAACCATAATATTCTACATATATTGTGTACATACACTATGAACCCCCCCCCCCAAAAAAAAAACAAACTTGTATCAATGAAAAGTGCATATAAAAAAAGAAAAATCAAGAAGTATATTGCTGATACCCCTGAAGAGTGAATGGAGTTGTTGGCCTGTCTACAAAAGTCGAGAGTAAGGATACTGAAGGTAACATCAATCAGCTAAGTGACAAACCTTGTACTTGTTTTAATTATATATATATATATGTGTGTGTGTGTGTGTGTGTGTAGTAATTATATGAATATAAATTTGTCATTTAGCTGATTAATGTTATATTCAGCACCCCAACTCCAGAGTTTTGTCAACAAACCTTTTTGTAATCATTTGGTCCACTCATCAAGAGCTTTCAGCAATTGACTACAGATTTTCTCATTTTCTTTCTTCTCCCATTAAGAAGCAAGAATCCCCCTATTATCCAAATTAGTGTTCTTTTATTGGACTAATAAGGGTTGTGTTTAGTTGAGACTTGTAGGTAAGCGCAAACAATTACTACATTTCGAGGACTACTAATTCCTGATTTTTTTTCTCGACAGAACAACAGACAAGATATTAAAGATTTTAGGATTCCAACTGGAAAACCTAAAGAATATTCCTCTTTGTAAATAAATGAATTATTACTCTAAATTCATGTCTCTTTCTCAATGTCCTATTGTAGAATATTTGTCATAATTACACTTTTGGTTTAGGATCACATTGTATTGAAACACTGGTACCCGTATAATCACCAAAATTAAGCAATGTCGAGCCTAGTCAGTATCTAGATGAGTGACCACTTCTAAATACCAGGTGCTGTAAATTATGCGGTTGGTATAATGGATAATGGCTTGGAATTGTTAATTGGAGAGCTGAGTTCCAATTCAAGTTGGGTTTATTATATTCACCTATGAGTTACTTATTAAGACTTGTATCAATAAAAGCATTACCACCTCCCCTCCACCAAAAAAAATTGCATACAAAATATTTAGTTTTCAGCAGTAAATAACCAATAGAGGTTGATATGTTGCTAAGCAAAAACCACCAATGTCCCACTTTTACAGTACTTTTAGTGAGATGGTGTGTGAAGTTATTTTAAGTCTCCTACGCAGACTTTTGTGTTGTGTGCTTGATTAACTAATAATAGCCGAAATTATTGTAGGTGGGTGGGAAAGTGGAATTGATTTCTTATTTAATCAATAACATTCAAGTGAGCTGAAAGGTCCAAATAGATGACCAAAATCGCCTACCAATAAGTTAGTTTGGGAAATAAACAGATTGTAATGGCCCCACAGACCTGTTAAGTGGCAGACAGGGTGATCAATCGGAAATGGTTTACAAAGATAGATTGTAGCCAAAATGAGTGCGGGTTTCATTTTCTTGTCAATCAAGACAAATCTGTACAAGTGGCGGTGCCATATTTCTCCATGCTTCCTTGTCTGATACAAGACGTTCTCAGGTGTATCTCTGTGTGTATGTGTCTGAGGGAGGTAGGATACGGAATCCCGACAGAGTTTTGAAGAAATTTGATAACTGGAAAACTGTTTCATTGAAACTAGATTTCTAGATTTGATTACATCTTTTGCCCTTCTAGGTCTTCATCAGATCAAAAAAAAAAAAAAAAAAAAAAAAAGAAATATGTGTGTGCATTTGTGCGTATGCTTAAATATTAAATCATATTTTCTTCATCAAGCTGGTGCTTTTCATGATAAAAGAAAAGAATGGAAATGAGAGATAGCTGTGCTAGAGATAGTTTGACCCAACACCGCAAATTGCCAAAACCACCACCTAAAAATTTGAATCATGTTCTGAAACAGTATCAGCAGATGGAGACTTTCATATAGATGTCGTGCTTGGCACCAAACTCACTCAGAAATCAGTCAATTGTATACAATTTTCTCAGATCAATGGTTAAAAATGGCTTTGAGTGAGTAAAGCCTGAGCAAAGATCATCCTTCTTTAAATCTTGTGGACCGGCACTATATAATATATATATATATATATATATATATATATATATATATATATATATACACACACACAAATAACAGAAACCACGTTACCTGAGGACTACCAACAGCAGCAACAACTAAAATGGATAGCACATATAACTCAAAGAGAATGACATGATCAAGATATCAACATTCCACACTACTTCAGACAAAAAGTTAAGCAAACTCTCATTGATATGGGAAAGAGTGATAACATTTACTGAACTTGAGGAAACTATTTTCATGAAAAATTGTTTTAAGAAAAAGATCTTATAAATTTCAACTCATAATGTTTGTTTGCATACCCATCCTAGGATCAGAGTGAAGTGCTTGATCGCTGGTCTCAAGTGGGGGAAACAATTATGCTTTCTGATTAAGGAGCTTCTGTATTATTATTATTATTCTGCTTGTATGTATGCATGTCTGTTACGTATTTTTACCTAGGATCGGAGTGTAGTATCTGCTAAATTTCCAACTCTACTCTGCTGGGATCAATTGTTTTCTGACCGATAAACCTATATAATATTAAATGGGAAAAGTGAAATCTAAGGAGAATGTGAAAAAGGAAAGAAATGAAAAGAAAACCAACTGAATATATGACATTTTTATGTTTATACATTCTTTTTATAGATGCTCTGTTTATAATAAACAGTATTAAACAACATTTACCGGCCTGAATGTCTGAGAAATTTTCATAGAAAATATTCGCCCTCCAACAGGAATCGAACCTGTACCCTAAATGGAACCGTCATATACCCTGATGTGCCTTAACCGTTTCGGCCACAGACGAGCATTCGATTAGCAAGGTCGATTTTACTGTCTTTAAACTACAATCTTCCATGATTCTCTCACATATATTCATATCTGCTCATGGTGTATTCAAATGTAAACAAATGACGTCACACATTATGAAAGGGACAAAGTCCAACAATTATTTTAAGATGCGAGCAGATACGAATATACGTGAGAGAATCATGGAAGATTGTAGTTTAAAGACAGTAAAATCGACCTTGATAACCAAAAGGCTCCATAGTGGCTCAATCGATAAAAGCATGTCAGACTATATGACAGTTCCGTATAAGATACATGTTCGATTCCTGTCAGAGAACGCATATTTTCTATAAAATTTCTCGGACATTCAGGCCGGTAAATGTGGTTAATACTGTTTATTATAAACAGAGCATTTGCTTAAATATTTGTTTCTAAAAAAAGAATGTATAAACATAAAAATGTCTTAAAATAATTGTCGGACTTTGTCCATTATATATATATATATATATATATATATATATATATATATAATTAGTGTGTGTGTATATATGGGATAACAATATATAAATTTCAATATATTAGGAATAGTTTTGGAGGATAGGTATATGACAAAGTGGGGAAAAGTTTTTGTGACACGTTTTGTTCCTTAGTCCATTGAAGTCTTAAGGTACTAAAAGCATCATACTAAAACTTTTTCCACTTTGAAATTTTATATAAGTGTGTGTGTGTATATATAGGATAATAATATATAAATTTTGATATATCAGGAATAGTTTTGGAAGAAAGATGGATGACAAAGTTGAAAAAGTTTTTGAGATACATTTCACCATTTATGACTTCATTAGGCTAGGTTTATTTACACTGATGTGAATACGCATGAACATGAGAGGCTGGAAATTTTAAATTTAGAAAAAAGAATTTAATGTGTTTTGGGTGTATAATATATATTTGGAATGGATTTTTTATGACATTTTATTACTGTAAACATTATTTCTAGTGGGTACTATGATAGCAAATAGATGCACTGACTAAAAATAACAATTATAGTAATTTTATATATATATGATATCACACATTATGAAATGGACAAACTCCGACAATTATTTTAAGACATTTTATGTTTATACATTCTTTTTATAGATACAAATATTTAAGTAAATGCTCTGTTTATAATAAATATTTGTATCTATAAAAAGAATGTATAAACATAAAATATCTTAAAATAATTGTCAGACTTTGTCCATTTCATAATGTGTGATGTCATTTGTTTACATTTGATACGCCATGAGCAGATATAAATGTACGTGAGAGATTTATGGAAGATTGAAGTTTAAAAGCAGTAAATTTGACCTTGCTAACCGAACAATCCTCTGTGTCCGACTCGGTTAAAAGGCATGTTGGGCTATATGACAGTTCCGTATAGGATACAGGTTCGAATCCTGTTGGAGGATGAATATTTTCTATGAAAATTTCTTGGACATTCAAACCGGTAAATGTTGTTTAATACTATTTATTATAAACAGAGCATTTACTTAAATATTTGTATCTATAAAAAGACAATGTATAAACATAAATATATATATATTATATATATATATATATATATATGATATCTCATGTTGATTTCAATGTATGAACATCCGACAACCTCATTCAGTTTTATGTGTCGTATGTGACACTTCAGCCATGCCCGAGACCTGCATACAGGTTCACAGGAATAGATAGATATATTTAAATTAAAATAAAAATGATAATAAATATTTTTTTAAGGTGTTTAATCTATTTAATATTATTTAAGTATTATCTTAACAAGAAATAGACCCACAAATATATATATATATATATATATATATATATATATATATATATATATAAATAAAACAACTCCCAACCAAACTTCAGATGGTTTAAAGTTTGAGTAACCACTTATCTTCTTAGTTGGAAATGGCTTCAGAGAGGAAAAGTTGGTGCACAGGTTAATGTGTTATCTTGCTGCTTCAGACTTAAAAAGAACTAGGTGCAGTAAAGTAATGCTCCAAAATGATATCACCTCCACCTGCATCACAAAGATATTTAATGGCTGACAAAATACTTCCTCTCTGCAAACTATTACTCCTGCTGATAATTTTTATTTTTTTTTTAGAAGAGCAGTTGTACTGATTCATACCAACCTGGATATTCAAGCTAAAACATTGGCACTGATACTCTAGTTAATTATATTTGGAATCACAAGATGGTTGCTCGATTACAAGCTTTAAGAGTGGATTAGGTAGCGCTTTATCTCTGATTGAGAGAGTGGATATTTTCATATTCTTCTAAAATCCAAGACAGACAAAATATTATGCAGTATATAGACAATAACATTATTGACAGTTTCTCAATTTATTCTGCTAGACAGATGATGTAAAATTCCAGATATGATGTATAGGCCCTAATGTGCCATGTATATTTTTTATAGATGATGTGGAAAAGTGAAATATAATCGATAAATAAAACAATAATAATAAATAAGGGGAAAAAACAATTGGAGAAAAAATACATTTTCCCCATGATGTTAAGAGTAAAGGAATCAGAAATATGATTAACCCACTTGACTTTGTCAAAACAGTCAGGCGGTGCTGGTTAAGTCCACAAAACAGACATTTTCCTGCAAGATGTAGCATGAACTGGTAATTATGATCACACTGGGAATGTTAGTTCAGTCATCAGGAGAATGAGGAAATTATCTTTTTACTTCCTAATGCATAGCATTAACACATGTCTTCCAAAATCTTTATCAATGAAGTAAACCAGCCCTTTTCTTTGGTTGTTCCAACTCTGTGCAAGGCTGACTTGAGCTTGACCATTAATAGGATTCTTCTGAACCAAGAAAAAGAAAATGGACATCCCATTATAATAGGTACATCCATTAATTTTCAATACCTAAGGTTTAAAATGAATTTTAAAAAATGAAAAAGCATTCTTGAAACTTATTTTTTAGCTTTAATTGAAAGCTAAATGATTAAATTTATTATTTACACTAAGTAAAATACCCTGGTGTATTTCAAATATAAATTACATTGACTGGAATCTCTATTTTTTGGTTGCTTTCAATAAAATTATTAAAATTGACCATTTTGACACATCTGTAAAGAAAAGTTAATTCTCGGTTTTAAAAATCTTCCAAAAATGAAATATACTTTTCTGAAACTTTATTTGAGGAATATTAACTGATTTAAAGTATAATTAATCTGATTTGAAAAAAAATATTATTTATTTTAAGTATATAATAACAAAGAAATGAATTTTTAAAACAAACAGTAGCAGTGATTAAGTGCTTGTCATTGGTCATCAATCATGTAACAATCACTGATAAAGTGTTGAAATATTTATTGTTGTTCTTCAGAGACTTTATCTGTTAAAACATAATTTAAGAAAATGATGAGAGAGCACCCTTTTTTACATAATTTTTAAATACTCAGCAATCTTAAAAATGTTGGAAAATATTCTTTGTAATGTAATTTTAGGAATGTTGAATTTAAATTTACTATCATAATTTTTCTTATTTTCTGATAACAGGCATGTTACGCAATAATTTATAAGCATAAAAAAATGAAAAGTTATTTTTAAAATATTGGTGCAAAATAATTTGTATTAAGCTTTAAATTTTTGATTAGTAAATATAGTTTTCACTTAATAACAATATCACCTAACCAGATGAAAGTAATGCATAATTTTAAGATTTATATATAATTAAAATTTAAAAAAAAGAAATGAAAACAATTCTTGAAAAATTCTTTACTCATCGAAAAAAATATTTTTCTTAAGACAATAGTGTCCTTAATAAATCTTATTTATAAAAGCAATTTAAATTTTTTTCTAATTAAATAATATCATAGTTTTATTGCATTTTTAATTTTATGATTCAGAGCAGATTTTTGGAAAATAAGTAGTAGCTTGAAAAAAAGAAAAATTGATGATTTACATTCTCCAAGGAGTCCTGCTTTTAACTAATAAAAAAAATTTTGGATAAAAATTTAATTTCTCAAAATTTCATGAAATTAAGTAAGTAGGGGTAACATGTAAAAAAAAAAAAAAAAAAAAAAAAAAAAAAAAATTTTTTTTACCAAGATTTAAAAAAAATATTTCATAAATAAATTTATTCATTTGAGATCAAGTCCTGAAAGTTTCATTAAAATCTGACAATTATTTGATATTTGCAAGAATTTTCAAATTAACGTGTTTTTCACCAGAAAAAAAAGAGCAAAAACACTAATTGTAAATATTACACTGATTGCAGATGAGTTTAAAAAAAAAAAAAAAGGGGGAAAAAAAGGGAAAAACCAAAGACAAGTTTTTTAAACCAAAATTTTGAACACACTAGAAAGGATTAAAAAATTTAATAAAATACTTCGGTTTTTCCTCTTAATAATAAACATTTTGATGATAAAACTTAGTTTTTATTAAGTTTGGGGCCTTTTTTCATCATGCTACGCTGTTTTCTCAGCAAAAAAAGCAGAGGCACCTACATTATAACCATGTTCAAACCTTCCATCAATAAAGTAAGCCCAACTTTTCTTTGGTCGTTCCTACTCTGCACAAGGCTGACTTGAGCTCAACCATTAATACGATGCTTCTATTTAACCTAACTCCTGGATCAAAAAGAAAACGGACGTACCAAAGAGATATTGAGAACTTTGTTTCACAAAAGTTTATATATAAAAATAAAGAAAGAAAACAAAGAGAATAAATGGTCTGTAGTAGAAAACCTCGAGTTTGTATATTCATCGTCTTTCATTGTTTACATATTGGACACCCACCCACCTATCATACACCAACACACAACCTTCTAAATACCATGATGATCTATTAAGTCTTTCAATGATTGCGATCTGTTTAAATATTCAGCAACAAAAGTAATTAGCCCTTAGTTGGCAGACTACTAGACTGATGATGAATAGGCTCCTGGTTAACTATCAGGTTTTGATGTGAACATCAAGTAATATTTTTAATAGATCCTTATTCATAAATCATCCATGAAAAAGTATTAATTAGAATAATGGATTTTTGTTTCAATCTAAGTTATTTAGTACAAATAATGGTCATAACTCCTACTAAAAGTTGCAGTGTCTCATTTGTCATGTGGTCTGGTTGATTGATTAATTTGTTTTTTGACAGCTTATCAACCATTTGCAAGTAATGTGAATCCAGAAAATATTTTATATAAGTGATACATGTCAGAACAAAACACTGCTATTTGAAACCAGTTTTGACACTGCTACTTTTATCATAGATTGACTTCTTTTTGCAAAAAAATTCATGTTTCACACTCCTTCCCTGTCTTTTGAACAGGAGCAGAGGTTTATCTTTTATTTCCTGTTTAGGACTGAGTTACTTCCTCGAAAGTCTTCCCATTCTAATTCGCTCCCAGTACCCCCTTGTGTCTTAGTAACATTATCACCTTGCTTGGGGTAAAATGATTAAAAAAAAAAAAAAAAAAAAAAAAATAATACATCAGTTTCTAACATGACGAAATTGATTGATTGATTTGCTTGTTTTTATTGTAGGTTATTTAAAGCCAGAAAAAGCCAGATGAGAATATGAGTTTAACTATAAATAATCTCCTGTCTGAATTTCTGGGATAAGGAGTTAGCATTATATACATTATTTACATGTGAACTAATATCTCTATTTTTGTTGTTATTATCACAAGGTTTCAGCCATTTTCCTCTCCAACCTTCATCAGATGCTACTTGATCAAAGTAACCATCTGGGAATTTTGCACTGAACTGGTTATTTGATCTACGAGGGTATAGATTGTTCATGTTCCATTGGCCATGTCTAGAGAGATCTCACCTTGTTTATCTGATGTTTGATTTGATTCTGGAAAAGTCAAGGAGGCCATTAACTTTTCATCTGCTTCCCTGATAATTACAATCTTCAAAAATTTAAGTGCAACATCATCTGTCATCTTTTGTTTTCTTGAACGCTGTTCCTTTTGGTCCTTTCCTCAATCCTATCCATTTTCAGTTTTCTCATTCTCTTTCACTCTCTGTAACCCCCTGTGTTCTAGTAGCACCATTGCCCTGCTTGGGGTGAATGGAAAAAAAGAAAAAAAAAGAAAAAAGAATGTCTTCCAAATTAAAGTTTCAGTTTGAAATCATCATTAAAAAGTGTATTTTATAATAGATTTTGATAACAGATTCATTCTCCACCTGCCTCCCAACACTGTGTTTAAGTATTTAGATAAAAAAAAAAATCAATTAAAAATTGCAGGGTGAAAAGATTTCACTTGTTTATTTACATGAGCCTCTAAGTTTTATTGTAAGAAAGATTTTCTTTTCTGCAAATAAATTTCTGTCCTTTTATTTCTACTTACTTCAAAGCCCACCAGGAAATAACAAATTTTTGCTTATCAGATATGTATGTAATATAGCAGTCTGTCTTCTGGCAGAAATATTTGTATATTTTCCACCAAGATCAATGGTTGGCATCTAAGAAAAGATTAAAAGATTTAAAAAGAAAAAAGTGAATAATAATGAATTTTCCAAGTCAGGAGATTACGTATGTGACAATTTTTCAAGACTCTCTGACTAGTCTTGTTATCAGACTTCAAGCTGAGCAAATACTGATGTAGCTTACCATAGAGTGATGTTTAATACACTTAATCCTGTGGATAACTTATGTGAGTATTGAGTTCAATCTTCATTAGGTACTCCAATCTATTGACATTCTAACTTTTATATGCTGTACCCCTTCAGAATGTTGAACATCATGGCTCTCCACAATTTCTTATCCTGTGTACATGATGGTCCAAAAGTATTGTCACTCCTACATAATATAATTTTCTATTTCAACGTTCTGTGGGTATTATCAAGGAGAGAGTTTCACATGAATGATACCAGAGTACCCTTCAGTTGAAGGATGCCATTCGGAGAGCATTTGCAGCAATCAACAAAGCGCATCTTTGTAAAATATCACATGGGACATGGTGCCACGTCATTTTGTGTCAGGAAAATGGTGTTCATACAGACCTTCTTGGTGTGTGACAGCATCAACGAAAATGAATAAAACTGAATCCAGTACATGTGCTTTGTATTACTGCATTACTTGTTCTATTGTTCTTGTTACATTTTGGTAGTGGCTGACAAGATTTTCCGACCACCCTGTAGTTTGTAATAAATTTTTGTCTTTTTGTTATCACTCCTAAATCCTGTTCTGCTGGCCATTTACTCAAGCTCGCGAGGTAGGTTACATTGTTTTCCTGTCTCTTGCTTTCAGTTTGTCCTGTGAGTATCAAATTTTCCAAGCTCACATGCTTCATTATGTTCTCTAGAAATTTCAACTGTTTCTTACCGATTCTAAAAGTACAAGTGTCCTATTTGTTTTCGGTTTCTCTAAAACTTTGCCGTTTCTAACATGTTCAGTCCATGGTATCCTCAGCATCCTTCTGTAGAACCATATTTGCTAAGTAAATATCTACAAGTTACATAAAAAGAAAGATTCTTAAAGATGAAGACTAAACAAAATAAGAAATCGACAAGTGCTGCGGGTGTTGTTTATTTTGGAAACCCAAACTTGGAATTCAATTGTATCATAGCCTATAAATATAAATTATAAATTCAATGTATCATAGCCTATAAATATAAATTATAAAGAGTATTCTCTTTGGAAAGTACTGCTATATTAATTTCTTTTCACCAAAAAATAGCAAAGTCATACTGATTGCTATAGAAGAAAAAATAAAAGTTATGTGTAAACAAGACAATCTATTACAGAATACAGTTATTGGTTGGACAAACAGGTTTGATATCAAAGAAATTGTAAATATTCTCATCAAAAATCAATGTTTACAGACAAGAGTAACTATTCATTCTTCTCTGCTAGAGAGGAAGAAAAAAAAAAAAAGAAGGTGTAAAACTAAAAGCACTTGCTCTGATTGGTATGGGAGAATTTTCAACCTGGTGTTTAGTGTTATTTTTCTATCGTTCCCCCTCACTTTTTTTTTTTTTTTTTTTTTTTTTTTTTTACAGTTTTTTTAGTCCTGAGTTTGACTAAAAGGAGAAAATATATCGGAAGAAAATGATTTGGTTGGTTGATTTTGTTTAGCGGCATACCAACATCTCTATGGGTTATTTAATGCCGAAATCTAAATATCTTGTATGTAATTTTATGCTTCCAACTACTGATATTTTCTACATAATTTTAGGATAAAGGTATGTTTTTTTACATATATAGTTTGTGAGAGGTATTGTATAGTGGTGCCATGTCCTGTGTGATATTTTACAAAGTTGTGCTTTGTTGATTGCTGCAAAGGCTCTTTGAATGGTTTTCTTCAACTGATGAATCATGCTGGTATAGCTGAAAATAGCGGTTCCTGTGTGCTATAGTGGCCAAGCATGCTGGTGTGATCCATGGAGAGGATTGAGATTACACCTGGTATTTCCGAGAAGGGATTAAATTGTTCATGCTGGCTTTGACTGAAGAAAGCTCAGTGGCACAATTTTCAATTGGTTGGTTGAAGATGTCAGTGCAAGGGGCATTATGAAGGAAATCCTGGAATGAGTTCCAATTAGTATGCTGGTAACGGAAAGAGGCCTTATGTATAGGAGGTTTCTGTTCAGTGGATGCTTGGAAGGAGATATCAGCAGCTACCACAGAGTGGATCCATTTACCAAGAGGTCAGTATTGTGAAGCTTGGCAAGAGCGAGGAGAGGAGGTAAGAAATAAATCAAGTAGAGAAGCATGTTGCTTGGTTTTGCTAGGGAAACGAGTAGGGAAATCCATGATTTGAGTGAGGGATCGCGCAATGGAAAAATGTAATGTCTGAACACTGGCAACATCAGTCCCTTTAGAATGTTTAAGTCACATGTTATGGTGAACATTAAAGTCACCAAAGACTAAGATGTTCACACTTGGGTGGAGTGAAAGTGACTTTTCTATACCGTCAGCTCTTATGTGTAATATACTGCAGTCCTGGGAAGGAGGGGAAGCGATAAAAGAAAAAGAGATAGCTAACAGAGTTTATTAACAAAGGATGGAAGTACATTAAGGAGTAGTCTGATGCCTTGAGAGACAATTCTCTGGCCATTGGTAGATTACCCCAGATGTAAACATCTAAGCCATGCATGTGAATGCTGGAATCTTTTTGGCAAAGAGGAAGATACCCTGGAACCAAGAATTCATTGGTAGGAATGGAAGAATTTAAGTTGGTTACACAGAGGACAAAGATATCTGGTGACCGTTCCAAGAGAAAAGATTCTACACTGCAAGAGTTAAAACAGATACAATGAATATTAGTGAAAGGCTGAGGTTCAGGTGATTTTTTTGTTTACTGGTTTAGTTGTATTTCTTTTTGTTGTGTTTTCCATGAAATTTGTTTTGAGGAGGGAGAGTAAAGACTACCGTAATTGTCACTATCTGCCATCAGTGGTAATACAAACCAGCGAGAGCATGGCTGAGAACAGAGCATAGTGTGGCCTCAGGATTGCCCACTGGAAATACATGCAAAGACACCTACCCATGCACAAAATGGTATTATAAATACCTCAATATTATGCAACTGTTGATCTGAGCAGCCTCTCTAAGCACTACCAAAGAGTTTGTGCTCCTCATGACCAGTCTGAAGCAGCAGCCAACAAACTGCCAACTGGTGCCCTCACAATGGAAAGTCACAGCCACTAGTTAGTCTGAACACCAAAAAGTTAAAACAGTTAAATCACTGTGGCTCTGGGAGAAGAAAGAAACGAAGAGAATTGGTAAACCATATCCTGAACAGGATACAAGGGATTAACCTCTACTCCTGTTCAATAGATATGACATGGGGCTAGAACAATCTACCATAGTGGACAAAATAAAGGATTCAGTTTGAAATTCCAATCACCTGAGGAAGTCTGGAGCATACAATGGCTAAAATGTGAATATGGCAACAAAGATGAGGACAATAGTCCGAACAATGTAAATATATAGTTTGGAGATCATAAAATGTATTGTTGGTAATTTTACTATAAAAATGTACTGTTGATTTTTGTTTTGGCATTTTCCTATAGCTGAGACCCTAACAGGTGCTACCACCTCAGGTCAGGGTGGACCTGGGAACAACAGCAATTAAGAAGTGGTTTCACACTCCTTAAAACTTCTAATCTTCCGATCAGAGGCATTGCTACCGGATGTAGTTTATCATCATACCCAGGATGATGAAGCAAATGAAAAATAGCACCAACTTTTAATGCTTATCAATTTTACAGATGAGTTACTTAACTCCCAAGGGAGGAAGTTCAAATTTCAGGGTAACAATTTTAGTTAGGAAAAGAATTGAGCAGTGGGGAGCAATTTCAGTCATATCTATAAATCATAATGTCGAAATGGTAAAAGACTTGATGATAATTCAAAACTGGGGTGGAATTGAGAAAACCAAGATCTAAAGAGGAGGAATATGAATGTGGTCTTTGAAAACAAATGGTTTGTAACCTATTTCTATGACACAGTTCTTTAAAAATAAGTACAAGCCACATATTACACCCACTCACACAAAAAGATGATAGGTACAATAATTTTCAATGAATTTCTATAGTAAAATAATTTTTACTGCATTTCTATAGTAAAATAATTTTTACTGCATTTTTATAGTAAAATAATTTTTACTGCATTTTTATGGTAAAATAATTTCCAATGTATTTTTATAGTAAAATAATTTCCAATTAATGCCTACAGTACAATACTTTCCAATGAATTTCTACCATAAAATAATTTCTAATATATTTCTATAGTAAAATACTTACTCATTAATTTCTACAGTAATTTCCAATTAATTTGTACAGTAAAATAATTTCTAATTATTTTCTGTACATGCTTTTAGTATTTACTTTTAAATCCACAATGTAAAATTCTAAGTTTTTAAAGTTTTTTTTTTTTTTCATTCTATCAATCAAAAGAAGAATAAAATTATTTAGAAATGAAACAAGGACATTATAAATAAATAAATAAAAACAAGTTGCCAGATTCTTTAACTTATTCTTGACGATTAGGCATTGACAGCTGACGTCTCTTTTGATCTAACACTAACTTCCCAGTGGGGAAAAAATTGGCTGGTTATATTCAATACTCTGAAGCCCAAACTAGTCATATTCCATCACTAGATTTTGCATTAGATTCCAAACTACCCCAAGTCATGATGAATGGATGTCCCTTCGAGGCTTGAGAGAATATTAGGCCTCAAACCAGATCTCAAGTTGAATTCTTATACAAGATACATTGCTAAAGATGCAGGTAGAATGGTAAGCTTCCTGTACCATTCCAGTATGTACCTAACTACTCAAGCTATCTTCTATCTTTATAAGGGCCAGATCAGGCTGAAAATGGAGTACTATTGCCATATTTGGGTGGGTGCTGCTCAGTCCTCACTTTCCAGTCTTGATAGAGTTCAAAAGTGTCTTTGCTGGAGAAGAATTATTTTCCACCCTCCAACCTCAATCTCACAGGTGGGATGTGACGAGTCTCTCACTGCTGTATTGCTACTTCCATCGAAAGTGATTGAGCGAACTACATTCCTTGATTCTGACAGGTTTAACCTTCACAGCTAGGACCCACCATGCCACTTATATAGTAGCAAATTGCCCACATTCCCTCTGTATTTGATTGGCAAGAACTAAGTTCCACCCAAACAGTGTCTTCTCGCAAACCACTGCCCTGTGGAACCAACTTCCAAGAGGATGTGTCCTCAATCACTACAATTTTAACCTGTCTAGGGTTAGCTGTTATCTTCCCCTCCTAACCATATAAACTACCCCTTAATGTAAACCTCTACTTTGAGTGGCTCCCAGTCCGTGTACAAGGTCAACCTTACTGTAAAAAATAAATAAAATAAAATTGTAAAACTAAGGGAGTGCTATTTTGTCTAGATAATGCAGCAAAATTTAAAAAAAAAAATTAAAAAAAAAATTTAAATATCCAAACTGTAAAATTTAAATAAAAACTTCTAAAATTAAAATAAAAAATAAAAAAATTACCATCTTTATATACAGTCAAAAACTTTTTGGAGCAATACATCCTCTATTTCTAGCCTTGACAGAGTTCAAAAGCAATTATATGGACTTATAGGGCAGGAGGCATTGTAGAGTAATGGATTGCAGCTTGGATTGAGTAATTACATTCACTTACATGCTAATACACCTGGGAAAAGTACAACTCAAACTCTTCCTCCCTAGCTATGGGTAAATAGTAGGGCAGATTGGATTTTATAACCTTGGGTGGCAGCCAATCTAAGATAACGAAAAACTGAATTTAAAACTGTATGTTGGCCTGGCAAAGCACACACTGTGCAAAGGAAAGAAACATTTACATTGATACTACATTTGCAGGGTTATTTCAGTAAATTGTCAATCAAAACAGCAATACCACTGGGAAAGGTATGACTCCAACTCTTCTCCCCCCAGCTATGGGTAAATAGTAGGACAGACTGAGTTCTATAGCCTTGGGGAGAAGTTGGTTTAGGAGAAGGAAAACTCTGAATTCCAAATTTGTATGTAGCCCTGGCCAAGCACATACTATGCAGCAAAGGAAAGGGTCATTCGCATTGACTTGATGATCCAGACTACGGTCGATTTCCTTAACAGACTGGGTTCTAAAGTCTTGAGTGGCAACCGGTCTAGGAGAAGGAAACCTCTGAATTCAAAATTCTGTGTAGCCCTGGCGAAGCACATATTACGCAGCTAAGGAAAGAATCATTCACATTGATACTAAATTTGTAAGGTGATTTCAGGAAATTGTCAACCAAAACAATTTTCACAACACTTAATATTTTTTAGGAATTCCTTAAAAAGAAGTAACATGGCAGTTAGGAAAAAAATAAAATGAAAAAAAAAAAAAAAAAAAAAAAAATGTCTATATTTAACTTTTTGCCATACCACCAGAAATGTCACGGGCAATTTTCTTTAACTACCTACATTTACATTATGTCTATCTTTATTCATTATTTTTTTTAAAGACGGACAATATATTCACTTCTGATTAACTAGAAAAAAAAATGATTAAGCATATATCTAAAGTGATTCATGGTTATGACACAGTCTCCATTAATCTTGTTTCAACTTATGCTGTTTACCGTATACATACAACGTAAAACGGTGTGATTCAAGAATAATTTATCTGTATCATACTTTTATATCCTCCAAGTGTTTCTTTTAGTCCTAATTATATTAACATATGTCATAGAAATGTGTTGTTATGTCTTAGATTATTACTTTACTATTGCATTATGATTACTTATCCTCACCTTATTACCGTATCCACATCATTTCAGCCATTGTATATTCCGGCCTTCTTCAGGTGTCTTCAAAGACACATGGCCCAGTAGATAAAGGCATTGGTTAGATCCAGTGACTAGACCTAGAGAGTTGTAATTTCAATACCTGGTTACAGCAGACCAAAACTTGGAGAGTTGAATTAAAGGGAAATAACTGAGATATCTGGAAGAGGCATGCCACATAGAACTAGAACAATCCACCCCAGTGGATGAAATAAAGGGTTCTCTTTGAAATTCCAATCATCTGAAGAAGGCTGGAGTGTACAACAGCCGAAACACTGTGAATATGGCAAAAGATGGGGGGTAACAGTCTGAATAATGTATGCATTGCCATAGGTGATTGGTATAAAGGCTTTTTCATGGAAAATTGTATGTACATTTTGGACTTACATTATAATGCATTTTAGGAACAGAACACTGTTGTAAGTCAAGGACCCCTTTACAAGTTTGGAATTTAGTACAGAATTTGGTAGAAATACCTTTCACATAATGCTAAAACATTAGTGGCAATGGTGTCTTCATCTAGCTAATGTCTTATTGTGTGGGTGGTATTTCTGTCACACCCTGTATAATTAGGCAGAAATTTATCTTTTTGTTCTTCATGTTTTATTGAAAAGTATAGACATTTTATGTCTATTATATTTATCAATCTTCCTTTCTAAATTACAAATAATCTTCTTCCACAAACCTGGCTGCTGTAGATGCACAAAATATTTCAGATCAAAGCTATACCCAAGTTTTTGATTATACAGGAGTCAACCTCAGGATTGTGTACAAGTAAAGTCAGGTGAAGAAAGTCAGAAGTGCTTTTTAAGTCTCGTTATGTCGTTAAATTGAATTGGATAAATCCAGAATGCAAGAAGTCTTTTCGGCTACGTGTTACAAAAATGTTTATTGGTCATGTGTGATGATATTTCTGCTTTTTTTTTTATATGCTTTGTAGAATGCAGGGCTGAACACTATAATTATTTTTATTGATTATTGGTTGTTTTTGTTCAATGAAAATAGCTTCAATAATTTTTTGTTTGGAATTACAGCCTTTTATTCCATTCCCCCCTGCACTTGACAGGAAATTTCTTGAGTACAGAACTGGCTGAGAAAGATGGATTTTTTTTTTCCCACTGGACTTTACACACAATTCAAGCTGTAATTTTAATATTTGAATTTTGATTTCTCAAAGTTAAAGGTTTTTTTTTCAATTCCCCAAAGTTTATTTAGCATAGATTTTTGATAAAATCCAAAGAAGAATTTGCAATGTTATCAGTCTTGGCTTCAATCTCTTTCCCTGTGACGTTTCTATAAATATTTTCATGGTAATTGCTCTGATGAGCATTCCTCTTTCACACCGCACAATACTAGATTAGCAGCAAAGTTTCATCATTTTACAGTTGAAATGGCTAGATATAACCACAAGTTTCTTCTCTTACATTTCTCACGTGTGGAACTCTTTTTCAGCTCATGGCTTTCCAATTAACTTTGATCTTCAAAAATTCAAATGCCATATCAGAAGATATTATATTCTCTTAATTCCTGTTCTTTTATTATTCTTTCTCCTTAATAATGTTTTTCTGTTGGTCATCGTCTTTCACACTTAGTAGCTTCTTACATCTTAGTTGCTTTATCACCTTGCTTCGGATGAAATGATTTATATATATATATATATATATATATATATATATATATATATATAAAAGAGGGTCTTCTTCCTAAATACGCAATTTATCTCTCTCTCTTATATATATATATATATATATATATATAAGAGAGAGAGATAAATTGTGTATTTAAGCAGAAGACCCTCTTTTATACAAGTTTCATAAAAGACAACTGATAAGTTACTGCAACTGAGGTTTTTATTCAATTATTCTTGTATTCATACAAGTGTTTTCTTTTCTGGACATAATATGAGTAAAACCTGTCCAAATATTATTGAGGACTTTACATGCCACTGAATGAACTGTGTTTCCGATCAAATCAAATTCATGAATAATTATATTGGACATAATAATGAACTTTGTCGTCATATTTATTACAACATTTTGGCTGTTGTATACTCCGGCCTTCAATTTGTCTCCGTATTTTTCGTATATCAGGTCCATACCGATCCTTCAGTATCTGTTTATATTTCTGAGATGAGGTATTATGTACATTATTTAGACTATTGTCCTCATCTTTGTCACCATATTTATTATAAAGTTTCGGCTGAAACGTAATAAACATGGCGACAAAGATGATGACAAAAGTCTGAGTAATGTAAATAATGTACATAATACCTCAGAAATATAGACAAAAACAAAGTTGTTTATAAATTTGCATATGCTTTTACCAATGGCATCTCCAAGACTAATAATCAAAAAACCTTGATTTTTCACATTCTATTCTGATGGTTGAGTGATCAAAACAATTAAAATACAACTTACACATATTTGTAGATAATGTCAAAGTACAGGTTGAGAATCCTTTATCTGAAATTCTTGGGACTAAGAGTGCTTCAATTTTCAGATTTGGGAATACAGGCTATTTGTATATCATATCTATAAAATGGGGCAGAAACCCTAAGCATAAACATGATATCCCTTTACATTTCAAAACACAGTTCATACATATAACCCTGAAGTTAGTTCTATATAAATAACATTTACTCTGAAAGTAGTTTTATATAAAACTTAATAAATTTTGTGTACATACAAATACAGATAATGACGCTAATTATTTAATGCTCACATGGATTTTTAAGTGGTGAAATTAAGATTTCATGTAAAAATGTTTTGTACTTTGTGTATGTGTACAAAAATGCATGATTAGTACTTACAAAAAATATATAAATGCAACACCAAACATTACTTCTACATCAGGAGTGAGAAATTGGAGGGAGAGGATACATCATTGATGATATCATCGTGAGAAGGAAAATTTGGTAAATTATCAGTCTCTACCAATGATGTCATGTTTTGGTTAAAATGTTACAATAATACAGATACACACACACACACACACATATTATATATATATATATATATATATATATATATATATATATAAGCACATGAAAAACTTGGTTTTATGAGGTTTTCGGATAAAGGATATTCAACCAGCATTTATTAACTATAAAAGAAGACTCACAATAGTCAAAACTATAAACAGAATCAAATGCAATATTTTCAAAACAAGATGGCACTTCAAAATGAATACGAAATATTTAATATGTTTTTCTCCTGGAGCTGTCAAGTTCTGTGAAACAGTTCTTGGCCCAACCCACTTCTGGAAATATAACTGAACATCAGATTTTTGTTTTTTTGGAATGGCTTCCTGGTCTGGCTGGGAACTTTTCAATGCTCCTTCATATGATGAAATATCCAAAGATTGTATTTTTTTAAAAAAGAGAACATTGTATCCAATGTGGGGTATTATAAAGAGGAGGTTGAGACAAAGGCTTGAGAAGAATAAATGTGGAGTTGGGATTGATCTGTGGCAAATAAATATCCCTCTTAGGAGGAAAAAAAAAAAAAAAAAAAAAAAAGAAAGATATACATTTTATTTATATATAGGCAAGCAAATACTGTTTTTGTTCGTTTCTCAATTCTATATAAAATTAGCAACCATTATAGTGACTGACTCTTCGCAAACATATCTATCACTAAGTGTTTGTCTAAATAAATATCACAATTCTTACAAAGTGGATGCAAAAATGGCCGGTTATGGCATTACGGAAATGCTATGGTGATGTGAGACTTCCTGATACACAAACCTCCCTTGGGTTCTTTGGCCAATTATAACTTCAAGAGCGCAGGGAGAACTAGCTTGCTTTTTAAAGAATCAAGTCCCTCCTGAGCCATGCTGTCATTCTCAATTAAAATTGATACTGAAATGATTGTGCCAAATTTGGCCTGTGAAACATTCCAGAACAATTGGTAGAGAGAGTGAGTGCGTACACACACACACAATATATATATATATATATATATATATAGACGAGAGAGAGAAAAGGCTAAGGAGTGAGTATAAAGTGCAATAAAAAAAAAAGTAAAAAAACACAAAAAACACTAATAATCATGACACTCTATACGTGTGTGCATGGACACACACACACACTATAAAAAACCCATAACATGCACAAACGATAAATGCATATAAAAAAAAGAGTTGATAACCTGACAAGTGGACAGACATGTCTATCTTGAGGCGGGATCCTGAAGACATCAATCAGCTAAGTGCCAAAACCTTTTACTCATATTTTTATATATATATATATATATATATATATATATATATATATATAAATAAATAATGGTTTAACATGATATTTGCAGATATTTTTGCATATATATGAGGAAACTTTGGTAAGAGTTTATGGAACATTTCCAGATATTAGGTTTTCACCTGACATGCCAGTGCTTAAAAAATGTTCACTGGGGCATTGGATAGTTTTTTTTTTTGTTTTTTTATTTTATTTTATTTATTTATTTATTTTATTTTATTTTTTACAAAATATTGCCACAGTAAGAATCTAAGCAGTCATGTTACCTGCAAAAATAGAAAGAGATGACAGTCACTAGAAATACTTGAATGGATATTATTTTTGTCTCATGTAATGCAAATAGGTTTTTGTAGACATCAAGAATAAAAAAAAAAAAAAAAAAAAATAATGGCACTGATTATCGCTTACAGTTTATTTCAAGTTTGAAAGGCTTAGTAATGTTCCTGGCCACAAAAGTGATTTTAAGCCTGAGTAAAAAATCCTTTGTTCAAACCAGAATGAAAACAACACATATGCAATTATCTAGACAAATTATTTCAATTCTAGTAAGTATTAAACAAGCTAGATACTTCCTACCACCTTCTCTCATTCATATCAGGCATCACATTCAGCATTACTATTTCGATTGTAATTTTCTACCTTGATTGACTCTTGAGCCTTGTATCAGGAGAAATAACTGGAAAACATGAAATTAATGGTTGGTTGTTAAATCACTGATTTGCTATGCCAGTAATGGAAAAATAAATACACATCCTTAAAATAAATAAAACTGACAATTTCATCTCCAGCCAAAATGTAAAAAATACCAGTTACATCTTGCAATAAATAAAAGTTTATCTGAGAATCCTGATTGAGCAATAAAATAATAAAAAAAACAAACAAAAAAAAACACTGGTTTCAATATTGCTTCTTTTAGACTAATTTTTTTTTTTGACTACTATAGCATCATCTCAGCTACTGTTCTTGAAGATGACAGCAACATAGATCCATGAAATATAGTTATATACAAAAAAATATAAAAATAATTAAGAAATAAGTACAAATTAATGAATCTCTTATCATGCTTATCATACTCCAAAGAAAGAAAAAAAAAAAAAAACTTCACCCACTTTAAAAGAACAAAGGGGTAAAGGAGTAACAAAAAAAAACGGACAGCAAGCCTACCTATGTCATATTGCCATTTCTTTTGCCACCTTTTCTTTCTTTCTCTAGCTAACTTTTTTGGTTTCTCCCCCCCCCCCCACGATCCTCTCTCTTATTCTGCCTACACTGTTGTCCTGTGGAATTAAACATTAACAGTTGAGGGATATATAAGACTAAGAACTGCTGAAAAGTTCTCAGCTCAGTCAAACTCCATCTCCTCAAAATTATGTTTGACCATTTGGTTAGCTTTTGGGACACACGTTGAAAACCATAAGAGTTGACCCAATCCTTATGAATGAAATTAGTAGATGGAACTGGTTGTAAGCCATTGATGGTTATACCAGCACAAAGTCAGAAGTCATCATGACTAAGGGTTTGAATGTACTGGGCTTGTTCAGATTATGCATTCTCTCTCTTATAATTAATGTCTTATTATGGTTGTAGTATAAATCAGAGTTTGGATCTAAGTGTTTCTTCAGCTTACACGAACATGAGCAGGTGTCTGCAACAGGGATGAGCTACCCATTCTAGAAAATGGGTGTACTGGTAATTACCCCTGCCCCCCCCCCCCCCTGCAGTGCTCTTCTTCATGTGGGGTGCCCATAAACATAAACATAGGACTAGCATAAAATATTGCACAGTCTACCTGATTTTCTATCACAACCCTCCCTATTTAATGCAATGAGGGTGGTATAGTTACAGGGCTGGAATTCTTGGAATCAGGAATTCCTCAAAGCTTTCCTGTGAACTGCCTGAAACCAGAAACATGGCAGAGAGGCAAAGAGCAGATACTGCACTTTAATCCCATCCCAACGTGAAGGATGTTAAAAAATGTACTGCTAATATATAGATGAGAACGGACATTTTGTGCTGATCAATTTTACTGATTGACTTCTCAGGCAAGGAGGAAATTCCATCAGAAATTGTATCTATAAGACCTGCAAAAATTGATGGCATTATTTAAATACCGATCAAGACTTCAGTCATGATCAATGTAATATCTTTACATTCTATGAAAAGTGTATACATATGTGTGTTTATATATATATCATTAAAAACTGAAGTTCATTTCAGAAGAGAAGTACAAGAAATATGGTCCAAGATTTCTACTTTCTTAAGTCCTCATTAGGGTAGGTAGAGGTTTGTGGTTGTAGTCTATTTTGTTTTACAGCATATCAAGCTGAATGGGTTATTTAATGCCAACAAGATTTTTAGGATAGGTTTGTCTGAATAGAATATGTATTCTTTGTAAGAAATCAGTTTCTAGATCAGGTTTCATTGACGTATATTTGTAAAGAGGTTTTTTGTTAAGAGTCAAATGTATTGCTGGTAATTTTTCTTTTTCAAATGTATTGCTGGTATTTTTGCTATAAAAATCTATTTTTATACTTTCAAGGTGTTTTGACCCCAGTTTGGGGGTTAACTATTTGCCTATAGCTGAGAACCTAACAGGTGCTACCCACCTGGGTGGCATTTCAATTTCAGTTACTTTATCACTTCTATGATATATCTTCCCTGTCTTTTCAGGTTTCTTGATTGCACGAATTTATGCATACTACTAAACTGACAATTAGGTCTCATCATTTTACTGTTGAAATGACTAAGATGTAACTGTAAATTCTATTCGAATAGTTTCTTTTCTTGCACTTCTTGTCTGGAGAACTCTCTTCCAGTTTCTGGCCTCCTTGTCACCTTCAAGCTTCAAAAGTTTTGAACACAACATCAAGTGCCTGTTTTTCCTGAATCCTGTTCTTTTATTATTTTTTCTCCTCACTAAAGGCTTGGGATGAAATGATTACAAAGAAAAAAAGTGTATACATAGTAAAAACTAATACTAGTAATAATAAATAAAGTGTTACTGTTGTAGTATAGCAAAAGGCAATAGGAATGGATAAAATTAATTGAAGTCATTTTGCGACAATCATTACAACTAATCACTCAACTACTGTGGTCCCATGGATAAAGTCATTTCTCAAAATAGTCATTTTTTATTTAAACATGCCCGGTGAGATTTTAGCTTTTGAGTAAGCTGTCATGGCAATTAATACATTTTCAAGAATGTAGAATGAGTCAATCAGAATCAAGATATCTCCCTTCTTCACTTTTCTTTTTAAACTCTTCTCTCTCTTTCTTTGCCTTTTTTGGTATTTATCTCCCTCCCTCTTTCATGGTATTTCTTTCTTATCTATCTCCCTCCCACTTTCATGGTATTTCTGTTTTTATCTTCTCTTTTAGTTTTATTTTCCTTTTTTTTTTGAGTTTTTTTTCTTCCCCTTTTTTATAATTTTTATCTTTCCCTCTGAGTTTTTCTTTTTTTAGTTTCCTCTCTTTTTTACCTTCCTACTTTTCCATTTTATCTTCTTTCTTCTTCCCTTTTTTTATAGTTTTTATCTTCCTCTCTTTTACAGTCTTTATTTCCTTGTCCTTCCTCTTTTCTGATCTTTTCTTTCTTTTTTATCTTCTTCCTCGTTTTATGAGCTGCCTTTCTTTTTTTCTTTTTAACTCTTTTACAGTCTATTTTTCCTCCTCCTCCATCTTTTCTGGTCTTTATTTTTTTAGTACTTCTCAATATCTTTTCATCTTCCTTTCTAATCATTCTAAATAGATATGAAACTCGAGTGAAATTATTTAATTTTTCCATTTAGCTTTCATCTTTACTTTTCAGTCAACAATGATCTGTTCAGCCAAAAGTCATCAGAAATATTGAAGACATTAAAAGAAAAAAAAAAAAAAGAAAAAGACGACAAGTTTAACTTCTATTATTTTATTTATACAACTGAGGTTTGTCCAGCAAACTGTTCTAGCATTGTGTTGTATACCTTTCAGGGAGCTAGTGTTGGTTGGTCTCATCTCATCTGAACAGTGACTGCTAGCGGCTTTTAGTTCAGTCCTCTTCTATCGGTTGCTGTTGCAAAATGTTATTTTGGTTCAGAGACAATAAGCATCAACAAAGAGAACTTTTAACTTAATTATTATTTTATTAACCATGTCGACAGGTACACCTTCTCAAGTGGGGGTTACTACATCCCCTATTAGGGAGCTGCTTTCAAACACGAAAATCTCACACATCCATTTTCTTTGATGTGTAACCAACTCTCGAAAGACCCTTCCCCACCAGGAGAGAGGGGGTTTGCACAAATGCAATCTAACATGTCTAGTTAGTCTGACATCCAAACAGCAACTCCCATAAAACCTTAATCTATAACTCATTCCCACATTTGGCTCAATCAAAATCAACTTCCTTTATTTTATCTACCATCTGATCTTAAAGATTAACCTCAGAAGATCTGAACCAAAATACACTGCCACTAAAAAAATAATAGTTTGAAACTATTATTTAACATTTGCCTGCAATGACAAATCTTCAATAAAACCAATAAGATCATTTTAATTTGCCTTTTATTTACAGAAATTTAAATTCTTTCACAAGCAAAATAAAAATCAACGCAATGTAGTAACAAAAAATATTTCAGACGTTAGTAAAAAATTTTTTAAGAGATATTTACAAAACTTGGCTTCAACAGGCACAAGGTCAAAACAGGAACTTTCAGAAAATGTAATCATTAGTAACGGATTGTGAGATCAGCTCAAAAAGCAGCAGAAAAATGTATATAGGCTTCTTGCTGCAATGAATTTCATTCCTTATAATTTACTCAGATTTCTTCTTCAAGTTTTACTCACATTTTCATTCACCACCTCTTCAAAATATCTCCTGCATTCCCCATCTGATTAAACTCTCACTATTCACTTTTGTCCCATTCTACCGGCCTTCTCCCCTAGAACCACCTTTCTGCCATTCTTATCCCATACCCTACAACCACCTTTCTACCATCCTTATTTCATCTTCTGCGTGCCTTTGTTGTATTTTTCTCTCATCCTACCCACAATTTCCATCATCCCTGGAGCAGAAATTCAATAAATTAATGTTTTTAATTATTGCTTATTCCAAATAAATGTCTGCAGTAGGAAAAAAAGGCTTGATTGGCAGAAAGATGAAATTGTGAATTGTGATGTCATTTATGACAAAATGTAAAAAAAAATCATTCTACAACAAAATAAAGAATTTCATTCAAAACTCCCAAGGGGTTGTCAAATGCAACTGAAGAATATACAAGCCAACAACAAAAAAAGGAAGAATCATCAGGAAAAAAAAAAAGAAAAAAAAAAGAAATCCTTAAATAATTCTTTAAAAGAGATGGTTTCATTGACACATTTATTTAAAACACTTAAATTTGATTCAAGCATCAACATATCAATGGGTCATTGTGAAGTTAAAAATCCTCATACACTATTTACATTATCCGGACTATTGTCCTCATCTTTGTCGCCATATTTATTACAACGTTTTGGCAGTTGTACGCTCCGGCCTTCTTCGGGTGGTTGGAATGTTGAACTGAACCCTTTATTTCGCTCACTGGGGTAGACTGTTCTAGTTCCACGTGCCATGTTTAATTGTTACCTCCTGTTAATTCCCCTCTAGAAGTTCTCCACTACCGTAACTAGGTATTGAACTCACACTCTTTGGGTCCTGTCACTGAACCTAACCAATGCCTTTATCCACTGTGTTGTGTCCTTGAGGACATCTGTGTATGAATTTCTGGGTATTATAAACCTAATGTCTCAGCAACCGTTTTTTACCAGTGCTCATATTGCAATTTTTTTGCTATTATCATTACATGTTTTTACCAGAGCTCATATTGCAATTTTTGTTGTGTGAGTTCAATACTCAATTAAGGCAGTGGAGAACTTTGAGAGGGGAATAAACAGGAGATAATTGATAACTGACATCCATTAAACATGGCACATGGAACTAGAACAGTCTACCCCAGTGAGCGAAATAAAGGGTTCAGTTTGACATTTCAACCACCTGAAAAAGGCCGGAGCGTACAATGGGCAAAACGTTGTAATAAACATAGCGACAAAGATGAGGACAATAGTCTGAATAATGTAAATAGCATACATAATACCTAATCTCAGAAATATAGACAGGTCATTCCTTATAACCATATTGATAGAAGATTCAGATTACTTTTTTATCCCTTTGATCTTTTCAAATTGATGAAACTTTATTTAATACTTTCCATTCCTTTTAGGACATGATGAGTATGATAATATTCCTTAAGTTTGACAGATTTCCTCAGTTTCTACAATTTATTTTTTTTAACCCCTTCCCTGGTGTAGATGTGTATGTACATTTTTAATGAAAGTGTTTTTTTCAGACATGGACGAATAAACATGTCCAAAACATGATGTTCAAAAACCAGCTACTGATGTGTTTATATGTCAATCTTAATTCTTTTTATGCCCTTCTGAGCTTGAAACAAGTCCATGTCTGGTAGAGGTGTTAGCCACCACTCAGGTACTTCAAGGTGCCTCAATTTCTTAGTTGCTATATTAAAAACAAATTAATTGTCTGAAAAGAAAATGTTTTCCCCAAATAATTAGGAGGAAAGGGGTTAAGTCACATTTTATTCACCATCTACATTGAGATAATGATGCTGTACCAGTAAAAAAAAAAAAAAAGATAAGGAAATTTTAAGAACAATTTTTAAAATATTTTGGATGGTTCAATTCAAAATTCCCAGTAGGTTATCAATTTATCTAAAGAAGGCCAGAGAATACAATAGCCAAAACTGGAAAGATGATGCTACACCAATTATCTAAATGGAGTAGGGCCTGAGCATATTGAAATTCAGCAATCAAAGTCTTACCCTTCTACCTTTGTTTGAACACCTGTCATCAAAATGCTAAAAAAGCATTAGCAGATTTTACCAAGCTCTCTTACATCAGTGACGATGCTAACTCAACACTTACATTGACGACCGACGCCTCAGGAGATTCAATTGGAGCAGTTCTACATCAGAAGCTAAATGGTTCAGAAAAGCCAATCTCCTTTTTCTCAGTCAAATTAAACAAAGCACAGCAGAAGCACAGTACCTTCTTGAGAGAGTTACTAGCTATTTACTTAGCAATAAGGCATTTTCGACATCTGCTCGAGGGACGAAACTTTGCTATTTTCACAGACCACAAACCTCTCACTTACGCTTTACATGTGAACACAGATAAATACACACCCAAAGATACCTGACAACTGGACTACATATCCCAATTTACATCGGATATCCGCTATATTAAAGGTTCAGACAATATCATGGCAGATACACTCTCGCACTCCATGATATAATCTATCGATTCTGAAACCCTTACCTTCGACCTCATTGCAGATGAACAAAAGGAAGATAACACATTATACAAAATAAAAGAGGACACTTCTTTACAATTGAAGGAACACCCCGTCCCATTTGGAACAAAAACACTACTCTGTGACGTTGGGACTGGTTATTCAAAACCATACATTCCACCTTCATTGAGAAAAAAGATATTTTCACAATCTCTCACATCCTGGACACCGAGCAACCGACAAGTTGATTAACAGTCCTTTTATCGACCGATTCACAAGATGGCCTGTCGTTGTTCCTCTAAGGGATATATCTGCAGAAATGATCTCTAAAAGTATATTACATGAGTGGATTGCCGTTTTTGGCTGTCCCTCAGTAATAACTACAGACCAAGGTTCTCAGTTCCAATCTACGCTCTTTGATGAGTTCACAAAATTATTGGGAGTTAACCATATAACAACAACGGCTTATCACCCATGTGCCAATGGCTTAATTGAACGTTTCCACAGGCAACTTAAGACAGCATTAACTGCAAATAATGATTCCAAGACATGGTTAGAAAATCTACCGCTAACATTACTATCCATTCGGAATTTAATCAAAGAAGATTTAGGATGTACAGCATCTGAAATGGTTTTTGGAATGTCCTTGACGTTACTGGGACAGTTTTGTGATAAATCCAGTCAACTCCAACCAACTACATCTTTTGTACAAAAATTTAAGCAAAGAATGAATGAACTAGTTTTCACACCCACTAGAACACAAACAAAAGACTTTTACACTCCAAAAGACCTCCACAATTGTGAATATGTTTTCGTACGAAACGACACAGTAAAAAGGCCTCTTTGCCCTACTTATACGGGACCTTTCCAAGTAGTCAACAGAAAACCCAAATATTTCACAATTGTAGAAAAAGGCAAGCAAGACACTGTCTCTATAGACAGACTAAAACCAGCATACTTGGATTTACCTACAAAGGAAAGTATGTCGGAACATTCTACAGCCCTGACAAATACCAATGTAAGTGAAACATTTTCTACACCTCCAAACACACCTAAAAACATTACCACAAGATCGGGTAGACACGTACACTGGCCTACTCATTTTAAAACATATATTAGATATTGAAAAATATTTTCAATATTTATCAATCTGCAGGGGGGTTTATAGGATACAAATCCTATATCATTCCAACAAGTGACCATAAAACGCAAAGTAGATTTGCACACCCACAAAATCGGATCAAAACGACTAAAAACAGGTGTGAAATTAATTTTCTAACCAATGAAAGGAGGCGATTTGCTAAACCAAAAAAAAGATAACGAGCCAGTGTGAAAAAAAAGTCAACAATAAATAGAGTTTCAAATCAGTCACCAGTGAGAAGCGCACAGAGATCACAGAAGACTGACAGTAAATTCCATCACTGACTCAACCCGACACTAAGAGCCGAAAGTGGATTAGGAAAGGACAACAACAACAACAAATTTACAACTGACTCCAAAACAATTCATAAGTACATTTTCCTTTTATCTTTTTATTCCTCATTCACACACTCTTTTTCAACTTAAATTGATCGCCCCTTTTTCCTTTACAACTATACAAAAAACAAAAGAAACAGACATTACTCTGCTACTCTGTTGAAAGACAGCGAACACAGACATTTTTGTAAAAATCACATCTTTGCTTAAACTAACTAAAACATTAATCCTTTTTACCCTATTCACAAGATAATAAATATACAATGTTCTATTTTCTACAAACGTTCCTTATCGTGTTGTTTTTTCTTGAAATTTGCATTGTATTTTGTGGGCAGAGTATCCCGTATTAAATTCTCCTTTAATCTGGGTACGCTGAACCCCACAAAAGAAAAAAAAAAAAAATTTTTTTTTTTTTGCCTTTTATTACATTTTTCCATTTGGAATTTCTACCGGTGTCTTTTTTTTGGTCATTTTCTTTTTACATACACAGAGCTGGCCATGCATTCATGTGGGTCATGTAGATTCTGGTTTGTAAAATGGAGTCAGGCACAAAAATAATTAATTTAGAAAGGCCATGACGCTCTACACGTGTACCCTGACTAAAAACTCGCTTCACAAGTCTATGGTTGTAACTTGTCTATGATTTTAGTCTTTTCTTTTCTGGTTTCTATTTTAAACTCAACAAAATTCAAAAGGATATTTAAAGAACAATCAAGAAGAGAAATTAAAAGTATAAAAAGTTTCATTGACTTACTGAACAAAACCCTTTAATTATCAAACTTTATTCAGTGCAAAAAAAAAGAAAAAAAAAAAAAAAAAAAGAAAAGTTCTAAATATCATTAACGTTTTTCTTACCCAACCATTTTATTATTTTTATTTTAGCTCCCATTTAGCTTTCTATAATTAATAGAAATCAATATTGCTACCATCTGAAGCATTTCAATTTCGTATTTTGGCAGTAAACATTTTTTTTTTTTTAAAACATTTTTACTGAAACTGTTTGATCAGAATTCATTATGTATTTATTTTTCAGAACTTATGAAGTGCTTCAGACAAATTTAAGTAGAAAAATATGGGAGAAACAGTTTTAATAAATTCATCAAAACTTAATTAGCATTTTACTGTCAAGAATTATTCATAAAGAGAATTTGAAATATCAGATACCATCAAAAATATCACAAATTTTCTCAAGGCTTTTTTTGTCAAAACTGAATGCCATGAGAAAATTGATTTTTGCTGCTGGTTCTCTGTAAAGTAATTTGTTGATAATTCACTAAGAAAATTGGTCTGAATACTGTAAGATTTAGGGTTTATTTGCAAGTCTTAAGACAAAATGAGATTTTTAAAATAAATATTAGTTAACCTCAAAAGGCTTATGCCATTTCTTTTTTTTTTTTTATTTTTTTATTATAGCTTACTTTGAACTTTAAATGCAAGTATCAGATACATCTGAAATGAAGGAGATCCGACATCAGTACTTATTTTGTCATCAGCAATGCTGAAGTCTTCTTTCAAACAGCTCATTCTCAATTGAAAAACTGAACGACTTTTAACCCTATCAGCCCTTAAGAAATTTCAAATGTTAAATCCCTGGAGTCTTGACCAAAATGTTGATAAATCTGAGTACTTGATTAAATCAACATATCTCAAAAGCCGTTGAACATCAAGTATTACAAGTTGATTTTATATGAATGTAAATTAATTTCTCTTTCAAATGATACCAAATTTAGCCTCCTTGGTATTAACTGGTGATATGATTTTAGAAATCTACAACTGCAAAAGTTTGATCATGTGACAGGTGTTAATGCTGATAATGAAATACAGTGCAACCTGATTACAAGTGTATTTATTCGCTCATGAAATGTCAGTACAATTTCAAAAGTTGTTGAACATCAAGTTGATTTTATATGAAAGTAAATTGATTTCTCTTTTTAATGATACCAAATTTAGTCTTGGTATTAACTAGTGATGAAATATGATTTTGGAAATGTACAACATTTTAAAAAGTTTGTCTATATTTCTGAGATGAGGTATTGTAATTATTTACATTGTTTGGACTGTTGTCCTCAAGTTATATTCAGTTTTTCAGCCATTGTATGCTCCAGTGTTCTTCAGGTGATACACATTGGAATTTTGAACCAAACTCTTTATTTAGCCCATGTGGGGTAGATTGTTCTAATTCCACATGCCATGGCTTTTCTTGATATCTCAGTTTCACTTAATTCCATTAAGTAACTCAACTCAACAAATGTGAAACTTACAGCACTTCCAGCTTTGAGGGTCTATCAGAATGATCACTAATGTCAACAAATACTGTACACATTCTTCTGCTTTTGTCCCAAGTTTAAATTAGTACAATAGATAAACTAACACAATCAATATTTATTTCTCTCATTACTATTGTAGGCATACACACTCAGATTGTTGTCATTCAAAGTGTTTATATATTTTTAAATAAAGAAACCAATGATAAAGTAAAACATTTTTTTAATCATCTGATAAAAACATTCAAATTCATTATTCAAAAGTTATTTTTAAATATTTAAAACATTCAATGATGGTTACAATTCAACTATTAATTTTTGATTAGGATTTCTTTCATCATAATTTTACTTGCTTTTCATTTAGTAGTATTGATATTATCTTGAATTTTTATTATTATATGAAGCATTGCCAAGCATTATTAATTTTTGACTAATATTTTACATTCACAACAAAGGTTGACAAAATCTTATCTAATAAAAAAATGAAGATGTAAGTAAAAACTAATAAAAAAAATTCCCAAAATGTTGCTTCCTTGTGCCTTTTCTATAAATATTTTCATGATAATTATTCTAATGAGGTTTCCTCTTAGGTATCTTGACTTCTTGAATTTAAGTGCAGTACTAGATTGGCAGCAAGGTCTCATGTTAGTGTTGAAATTACTAAATTTAACGGTAACTTCTATACTAAGTTTTTTTTTTTTTTTTTTTTTTTTTTTTTTTGCATTTCTCACTTCTGGCTTCTTGCTCAAAAATTTAAATGCAATATTAATCATAATCTTTATCTCCATGAATTTTGTTCTTTTAATGTACTTAGAAGAGAAAAAATACAAAAGGAACAAAGAAAAAAGGAACAAAGAAAAGAGGAAAAATGAGTGAGAAAAATAAGTTATAATTAAAAGAAGAAGAAAGAACAAATCAGTAGTTTTTCTCAGAATTTTTCACTCTGAGTAAACCCCTTGTTTATTTCCAATTTTATATTTACAACATTAGGAAAAACTAATGCAATGCAATATTTATCATTTAACAATTTATAAAGAAATAAATATGAAAATAATTTTTTATTTATAAATTTATCAATATTTACTAAATTATTAAAATATGTGAAGCAACTATAAGGAAATCTTTATTATTTAGCATTTTATAAAGTTTGAATTGATTGGCAATTAGCCAGTGTTTTGCCAAACAATCTAATAAAATTAAGTGTTTATTATTTCTGTAGTCAATTATCAAGAACAAAGAAATTGTATAAATTGATTTTCATATGTTTATGTTTATTTACAATTCTAATCATTGCTTTTTAAAACAATATTGTCGAGGAGTGAAAGTAGTTAAAATGATAGCAGTGTCAAGGGAAATAACAGTGAATAGATTGGGAAGAAAAAAATATAAATATTAAGTTGGTGCAAAAATAATGACGTAATAATGTTGTCTTTTGACGTTATTACGTCATTATTTTTGCACCAACCTAATATCTGGACAGGTCTGTTTATTCCAAATACAAGAGTAGGGAGGCACCTATTCTTGAAAACGTAACAATTTAGGAAATTTTTTAAAATCTTATTTTATCTAAGAACATATCAAGTGTAGATGATAATTGCAAACAAGAAACTTCTTTCTTCAGGTTTCATTAATCACTTGTTGAAATAACTTCATGCATTATTATTCTTATCTTTTAATGTTATTTTCACAAAGAAACAGTATGTTATGATAGAACTAAAAACTTAATGCCTTATTCATAACAATAAGAAACTTCTTGAACATTTCATATTGATCATCAACCACCTTTTACTACCTATTATTATTACACCAGTTAAGAGAAGAGTGTGATTTAAGAAAAAAAAATACAGTTTTTGAAAATGCTAAACAATATTTCAACAGAATGTCTTTTTTTTTCAAGTATAAAAATATATAAATCTACAAAAAAATTACAAGTCTTTGTACAAATGTTGTTTGTCTTGTAATTAAAACAACAGCTAACCTGGTAATGAATGCATCAAAATGTATGAAACACCGCCATCATGAAGGCATGCAACTGAAATGTGCATAATATGATGGTGATCTTGTTAGTCTTAGAATTTTCCGTTAGTTGATTAGTTACTAAGAGGAATTACTCAAACAGCTTAGTATAAATCTAATGGAACTCTCCTGTCATTCTGTTCATTCCTCTGCAGCAGGAAGTTAGTAATTTGCATATGTAACTATCCACATGTGTTTTCAGGGTCAAAAGGTCAGAAGATGTGAATATTTTTACAGAGGGTGGTAATTGTATTGATTCCCATTTAATATGCGCCACCCAATGTACCAAACATGACTTGATTTTTGTGGGTTGCACAACAGAAAAATTAAAAGATTGAATGCACACAGGTATGATGTCAGATATAACGATGTTGTGAGCTTGCAGGACATTACAAACAATTGTAATTTCGATAAGCATCTTAAGGTGCACATTCTGAAATTTTTGTTGTATATTTACATATTTTTATAGTTGAACCCCCCCCCCAAAAAAAACTAGACATTCTGTTGAAATATTGTTTAACATTGTCAAACACTGTTTTTTCTTAAATCGCGCCGAAAAATATTGGAAGAGTTACGTCAATCATTTTGTTTATTATTACTATTATTATTACTGCTGCACAGAATCTCCAGCAACAATTGAGTCTTGCCCTTTTGATTCCTGTTCGTAATGCCAGTATTTTAACAGCCAATGCTAACGATGCAATGGCTGTATTGTGTGTGATGCATATATTGATTACAAAGCAGCACAGTGTTTCTGACAGGCACACCTCATCAGGATCACAAAGAATTTTTCTTCTTTTGATACCATTTCCTCTTACAGCCATTCCTCTATTGGCAAGCACTTCCTTGAATTTGAAGACTAATTACAGAGACTGCTTCTTCCAGCAATCAAAGAATTCCTTTGACCTTCTCTTCTTACTTCTTACATCATCTCTCTTTCCCTCTTTTCAGTTTCTTCCCTTTTTCCCTTCGCTTAAGAATAGGGCGTTATTGATCAAGAGCTACTCAAATCAGTAGCGAGTCCAGCAGTTTGCTACATGGAGCACATAAAGTGCTGGCAGCTGGTTACATGTAACAAACTCTATTTCAAGTTACATTATGAAAATGAAAATATTTGATTTTAAGTCCTCAGATACATTTCCCCCCGCCCCATGTAGGTGCACATCTCATAGGGTGTTTATTTATGCTGTATGTCACTGCTTATAAGATGCTCTGGTGCATTAGACAACCTGCATCCACAAAAAAAATTTTGATTGAAGAAAGTGAAAAAAAAAAAATTTTTCCTTGTACTCCATAGACTCCCTATCCCCCCGAATAACATATTTCAGCATGAAAACCTGACTAATCATAACAAATTCATCCCAGACTGAGAAGAAGTACCAAATTTATGGTAACTATTAAGAATATAATTATTAAAAGAACAGTTAGAGTGCATAATATGACTGAAATCTAACCTTATTGCAGCCTGGAATCCTAACAAACCAGGATAGAGCACTAATTTTAAATCATATACAGGGCTCAAAATCAGATGTAATTGGGAGGAACTGATGCTTACCACACACCCTAAAATCATGTTGTATCCTTAAAGAGGTTACAGACAGACAAAGGTGGTACTCAAGTGAAGGAACAGTAACACGCGCATAGATGAAAGAACAGAGGTTTATTGTAAAAGAGAATACACTACTGAAAGACAGGGAATCGGTTAGCAAGCTAGTAATTCCCGAAGCAAGTCCACCAGGTATGTCCTGTGCACACTATATATATCTACTGATATAGTCAGTCAACAATAGGCGATAGGAAGGGTGGGACATTCTATTACAACAAATTATAATCTGTAAATGACCTTCAATTTATAGGATGCAGGGTTTTTTTTTTTTTTTTTTTTTAGATATTTTATATAAAAAAATTGCATCTTATAAACAGTAAAATATGGTAACCTCTGCAGTGAGGTAACCTTAAGAAAGCAGGAGGTTTTATCAGGATTTATTATTGGTGAGCATACTTGTCTATCATAATGAATAGGTGTTGTCTCAAGAAGGCCCCTTTGCCTTGAGTGCCAGTCCACTGTGGCAATACATCTTCACAGACAAAGAGGAGACTTGAAGCAACAGGAATGTGGTTCTACAGAGGAATACTGAGAATACCATGGACAGAACATGTGAGAAATGAGGAAGTTTTAAAGAAAGTGCAAACAAAATGGACATTTGTGCTTAGAATTGGAAAAAGATAGTTGAAATTTCTGTGAGATGTCAAGAGGAAAGGGAGCTTAGAGAATTTGACATTCACAAGACATACTAAAGTTGAGAGAGAGAGTGGAAGAGCACATCTAATGAGCTTCTTTTTTATTTTGTATCTGAATAAAATGTATATGTAAAAACTATAAATAAAAGGATAGACAAGCGGAAAAACTTTTATGCCACCACATTTCATTCCTTTAGGAACGTTATCAAGGCAAAGGTAGAAATTTTATTTACTTACCCTTATTTATATATAGAAGTAATGTGGAGAAAAATAAAATAATGTTAAGTTTTTAAGATTTTGACTTAGAGAATGACCTAATTATTCTAAAAACATACTGTGTAAGGAAACGTAAACTATGAAGTATGCTAAATTTTTCAGCCTATTAAACTAAAACTATATGCGTGTGTGGATAAAAACAAAAGGAAAACTTCTTTACTGATATGTTTTGTCCAAGTAAATCATTTACCTTGATAAAGTCCTTCAGTGGATGAAACACATTGGTAAAGAAGTTTTCCTTTTGCGTGTTTGGAAATGAATCCTAAATGCATGATTGATACCACTTATTATTCTAACAGTTTTTCTTGCACTTTTTGCCTGTGAAACTCCCTTTCAATTTCTTACTCACCTACAACCTTAAAAAATTTAAATGGAACAGCAGTTCCCATCTTCTGTCTTCCTGAACCCTGTTCCTTTATTGACTTTTCCCCAGTAAAGTATGCTCATTCACTTTCACTCCCTGTAAACCCCTGCATTCCAGTGGCATTATCACCTTGTTTGGGGGTGAAACAATTAAAAAGAAGGGGGGGGACGGAGGGATTTCAAAATATTCTAATTTTAAAAAAACACTTTACTACTCTGCTTTTAACATAACTGTAACAACAGTAGTTTTTTTTTTCTCTTTGTTTGCCATCATCATCACCTGCTACCAATGTTTGTTTTTCTCTCTCAATTTGAAAGAAACAAAACAAAACTCGGCCAATCTCTAAGTGAATATAATCTACAAATGTACATCTGAACTTGATTCTATACTTAATAGACCACTTATATGTGATTGACTGGCAGCTGCCAAATGACCAGTCTACTGTTAATCTATGTTCAAATAGACAATGGAATGAGAAATCTCAAAGGTTTTGCTCCATTCCTTTATTAAATCAATGACTAAATCATGAAAAAGAGATCAAGTATTTGTTTACTGACCTATAAGCTTAAATGATGTATTATTTTTTTATTTTTATTTTGAAATAAAAGAATGATTGATTTCTCATTCTTTAAACATTAATACTTATTGTTTTTTGTTGATTTGATCCAAAATAACCAAAGAAATTAAAGAAGAAAAAGAAAAGATTTAAAAAGGAAGATTTTTGAGTTTGGTATGATAAGTATTGGCAATAAGATTCCATTGGTTGGGGAAGGAAAAAAATAATCTCATTTTACAAATGTAATAAATAGAATTACGTTTCATTTTAAGAACTGTTTAAGCCTGGGATCCGTTTTCTGAAACAAAATTGAATTTCTCTTAAGAGTGATACAAATTAAAAAAAGAAAAGAAGAGAAAACAGACAAAACAGGCACAACTTTAAAAAAAATTCAATGGCTTTCCTGATAAAGTCATTATAATGTTTTTAAAACAAAGACTTTCCATTGATCTGAACAATACTTAGGAATACTTTTCTACCCTATAGCTCCTTTCCCTACAGACTAAATGTTAGTAGCCTCTTGCCACTCTGTCACTAATTGAAAATGTTCTAATGAGCTACATTCTTAAGTTCCTCTAGTTCAGACCTTTACAACTAGGCCCCACCATGCCATGTACACAACGTGGACCCCACCATGCCATGTACACAACGTGGACCCCACCATGCCATGTACACAACGTGGACCCCACCATGCCATGTACACAACGTGGACCCCACCATGCCATGTACACAACGTGGACCCCACCATGCCATGTACACAACGTGGACCCCACCATGCCATGTACACAACGTGGACCCCACCATGCCATGTACACAACGTGGACCCCACCATGCCATGTACACAACGTGGACCCCACCATGCCATGTACACAACGTGGACCCCACCATGCCATGTACACAACGTGGACCCCACCATCCTCATACACTCTCTATTCTACTGGTAAGAAAGTTTCACTCTGGCAGCTTCTTCCTAAGAACTTCTGCTTTGTTGAACAGACTCCTGAGAAAATGCCTCCCTGATTGCTATGATCGTAACGACTTCAACTCTAAGGTCAATTGTTATTTAAACTTCTTACTTCCTCCTCTTATGCCATTATAACACCCTCATTTATAAACCCTCTACCTTGCATGGTTCTTGGGCCTTGTATTGGCTAAACAATAGTATAAAAAAAAGAAACATGTCAATATATTATGGCTTTGTACAATATTCAATCACAAATTTATCATAATATTTTCAATTGTTTTTCTGATATAAAACACCATGAGATTTTATGAATCTTGGGTAACAACAATCTATACATGTGGATTGAAAAAATAAAAAAAATGTTTTGATTGAAAATTGCTGAAGGTTTACCAACTACAACAGATACCTGGAGAATGCCAAAGAGAAGATCGATTGATCTGTTTAATGGCATATCAATTCCTTATGGGTCATTTAATGCTGAAATTTAATTTTCTTGGGAGTTTTGACGTAATAAAAATATGATGTATTCTGCTTTCACAAATGAATACATAGTAGACGATAGCTTTTGTGCATATATATGTTTGTTGGTTGGTTGATTTTGTTTAGTGGCACATTAAACTGCATGAACTATTCAACAAAGAAACATTTTGTACATAATTTTATACTTTCAGAGTAAAAAAAAGGTAAGTTCTTTACATACATAGGTTGTAGATGATAAAATGTGTTGCTGGTAATTTCACTACAAAAATGTATTGTTGGTAATGTTTTTATAGAAAATGTATTGCTTGTATTTTTATACATTTTTAGTGTTGTATTGTAATTTTGTGATAAAAAGGACCTGTTTTTTTTTTTGGGGGGGGGGTCAGGGGGTACTATTTGCCTATAGCTGGGACCCTAACAGGTGCTACCACCCTGGGTCAATTTGAACATGGTACAACAGCAATTAAGTGGCGTCTTCACACTTCTCAAAACCTCTTTGATCAGAGGCATTGCTCCCAGATGTAGTTTGTCATCATACTCAGGAAGAGCCAAAGGGAAAAACGGACAAAATAAATCATAACAAACTGAACATCGCCTTTGTGTCCCAATATATGACATTGATTTTGTGCCCATTTACACAAGCATGATTGCCAAAAAAAAGGTAAAACATCCAACTGGAATAAAGAGTTGAAAAAAGTAAAACCAAATAAATAAAAAAGACAAAACATCCAACTGGAATTAAAAAAAAAAAAAATCAATATTTATTTTGAATTTAAGAAACCTAGTTTTTTCTTTTTATTTATAAAATTTGTATAGAATTAATATACACAATTTGTCACCATATTTGCTTAAATGGGCACAAAATTAATTTTTACTTTCAATTCACACATTAAATTGAAAATTACTGGCCAAATTAATTATTTGGAAAATATATTTGAACAAAACAAAGCATACGACAGACAAAAAAATGCCTTTTTATATAAAACTTTTTAAACTCAAAATATAAAATCCTTGAAGGCATAGAAAGCACATTGCAAACTTAATCTAAATACCAAGTTTTTTTTCTTTTAATTACAAAATAAACCACAAAGCAATAATGCATTAAATAATTACTGTTTGCCGTCATTTTCTTGATATATAATTACAGTTTATGCATATCACTAAGTAACATCAATTAAGACAATCAAAAAATATGTAATGTGTATGGACGTTTCTTTATAGAGAAAAATATGCACATAATTAATATGTGTGAATAGATAATTAGACACATACACATGTCACATTTAATTCATTCACAAGATTTAATAGTCATGCAGAGAAATAGATAGTATATCAGTGTAAAACAAGACCATATCTTTTCTGTTATTGCTGTGAATAGTTACACAAAGATATTGGAGACAAAGCCGATAAGTGAGGAATTCAAAACTTTTCAATTTCCTTCATAAATGTCAAATATATATTAATTAGGAAGAACAATTATGGTCCTGTGTCATATCCAGACCTCCCAAACATGATCCGTTTTGAATTATAGTGAAATGTTCAAATATGGCTCATTTCAGAAGCATCATTTTTTTAAATTGAGGACTCAAGATTTATTATTAAGTCTTTCTGACTAACATCCTCATCTTAATTGTAAAATCTAAAAGAAAATTCTACATAATAGGATATCTCCCCTTTAATAATATTTAATAAAGACTGAAAAGTGAGAACCTAAAAAATTTTGACTTTCTTTGAGAAATGTCAAACATATATTAATTATTTTAAGACATTTTTATGTTTATACATTTTTTTATAGATACAAGTATTTAAATAAATGCTCTGTTTATAATAAACAGTATTAAACAACATTTACCGGCCTGAATGTCCAAGAAATTTTCACAGAAAATATTCGTCCTCTGACAGGATTCGAACCTGTATCCTATACGGAATTGTCATTTAACTTGATGAGCCTTGAACCAATTTGGCCACAGAGGAGCATTTGGTTAGCAAGGTCGAATTTACTGTATTTGAACTCTGATCTTCTATGAATCTCTCACATACATTCATATCTGCTCATGGCATATCAAATGTAAACAAATGACGTCACACATTATGAAATGGACAAAGTCCGACAATTATAAAAAAATATCTTACAATAATTGTCAAGATTGTAGTGAATGGGAAAACATGCTACTGGGAGTCTGTTCCCCAAAGCAGCAGTTCTTGTGAAGTAGCTATTTGAGTGGAATTTTTTTTTTACCAATGGGGATGATTCACCCTTGTGTATGTTACTGACAGGCTCCAGTTGTAAAGGTCAGGGGCGGTGGGACCAAGGAATGTAGCTCATCAGAACACATTCTATGAAAATAGTGATAGAGCAGCATTCATCAATCACAAGGCCGTATAGATGCTTTTGAACTGTATCAAGACAAACAAGTGAGGAGTGGGCAGCAATACTCTGGTAGCAATATGGTAGTAATACTCTGTTTTTGGTTCGATTTGACACTTGAAAAAGAGAAGAGTATAGCACATTGTAGTCAAATATTTACTTGAGCGTTACAATGAAAGGATCATTTTTCCAGCATCTTTAGCAGTAAAGTGGATATAGGAGTTCCACTTGAGTCCAGATAGACAAGAGGCCACCTTGAAAGAAGACCTATGATTAGTATTTCTTCTATCTTAAATTTAGGTGCTTTTAATTGCAACTGTAAGACGAAAGAAACATTAATGATTGACAATGCTTCATGTGATAAGAATATCATCTCAAGATATGAAGTGTATTGCAAGTCTTCCCACTTCATTTGACAGAAGCACACAAAGTTAGTAAAGATTTCTCTACAACTCAATTATACAACAGCAGTCAGCAAGTGTCAGCATCAAAGACACAGAGTGTATAGATAAGGTGTGAAATAAATACTTATCACCTGCTTACTCAATACGTCTCGCTTCAGCCTGACGCCACTGAAGGCATGCAGCCAAGGCCCCACGGTTGATAGTGGGGACTTGGCTGCATGCCTTCATCTCTTCTTCTCTCCGGTTATCTAAATATCCGATTCTATCAAGTTGCCAGCAGAGAGTGACAATGCCAATGGCAGACTGCATAATTACTTTATGGCAATCAACCAAAAAGAATAAATAAAAAAAAAAATAATCAAAGCAACAAAACAGAGGTGAAGCGAAGGGTAAAGGGAGGGAAATAAGGTGAGAATATGATTGTCAGCAATTACCATTTGTTGATTAATTTATTTACCTGTAACAATTACAGGGAATTTTAGGCAGCACATCTGTCTGGTTAGGTTATTATCAATAATAATAATAATAATACAGAGTTAAGATAGAAAAGTAATTTTAATTCATATGAAATGAAGTGGAATGTTGATAGGTAGGAAGGAGTAGAAGAAAATGCTAAACTTAAGTGAAATAAATTATTCTGAGTTTAAACATAAAAAAAAGAAATTGACTGAATTATAATAAAAACAATCATATAGTTGTGCTTGCCCCTCTCTTTGTTAGTTTGCATGATTGTTACGCCCTGCCAATACCTCATAAATGATGTACTATTCCATTTTGATCACATGGAAAGAGGAGAAAAGACACTACTTGGTTTCAGTGGATACTCGTATTTGAGGAGAGAGAGAGGGAGGGAGGGAGAGAGAGGGAGGGAGAGAGAGAGAGAGGGAGGGAGAGAGAGAGAAGGGCAGAGGGAGAGACAGAGAGAGAAGGGCAGAGGGAGAGACAGAGAGAGAAGGGCAGAGGGGGAGGGAAAGAGAGAGAGAGAAGGGCAGAGGGGGAGGGGGAGAGAGAGAGAGAGAGAAGGGCAGAGGGGGAGAGAGAGAGAGAGAGAAGGGCAGAGGGGGAGGGAGAGAGAGAGAGAAGGGCAGAGGGGGAGGGAGAGAGAGAGAGAAGGGCAGAGGGGGAGGGAGAGAGAGAGAGAAGGGCAGAGGGGGAGGGAGAGAGAGAGAGAAGGGCAGAGGGGGAGGGAGAGAGAGAGAGAAGGGCAGAGGGGGAGGGAGAGAGAGAGAGAAGGGCAGAGGGGGAGGGAGAGAGAGAGAGAAGGGCAGAGGGGGAGGGAGAGAGAGAGAGAAAGGCAGAGGGGGAGGGAGAGAGAGAGAGAAAGGCAGAGGGGGAGGGAGAGAGAGAGAAAGGCAGAGGGGGAGGGAGAGAGAGAGAAAGGCAGAGGGGGAGGGAGAGAGAGAGAAAGGCAGAGGGGGAGGGAGAGAGAGAGAAAGGCAGAGGGGGAGGGAGAGAGAGAGAAAGGCAGAGGGGGAGGGAGAGAGAGAGAGAGAGAAAGGCAGAGGGGGAGGGAGAGAGAGAGAGAGAGAAAGGCAGAGGGGGAGGGAGAGAGAGAGAGGCAGAGGGGGAGGGAGAGAGAGAGAGGCAGAGGGGGAGGGAGAGAGAGAGAGAGAGAGGCAGAGGGGGAGGGAGAGAGAGAGAGAGAAAGGCAGAGGGGGAGGGAGAGAGAGAGAGAAAGGCAGAGGGGGAGGGAGAGAGAGAGAGAGAGAGAAAGGCAGAGGGGGAGGGAGAGAGAGAGAGAGAGAAAGGCAGAGGGGGAGGGAGAGAGAAAGGCAGAGGGGGAGGGAGAGAGAGAGAGAGAAAGGCAGAGGGGGAGGGAGAGAGAGAGAGACAAAAGCGCAGAGAGGGAGGGAGAGAGAGAGAGACAAAAGCGCAGAGAGGGAGGGAGAGAGAGACAAAAGCGCAGAGAGGGAGGGAGAGAGAGACAAAAGCGCAGAGAGGGAGGGAGAGAGAGACAAAAGCGCAGAGAGGGAGGGAGAGAGAGACAAAAGCGCAGAGAGGGAGAGAAAAAGAGGTATGAATTTCTTTTTTTTTTTTTTTAATTTTATTTTTATATTTGGGCACACCACACAACAAACCAGATGTTTTTCAGAAGTTTATTTCTTCTATTAACATTTAAAATAACTTATTCCAGAATATACAATATTGTTTCAATCAAATATGTTTCTCAGGCCTTTATTGTTCAGATTTATTTATAAATAAAAAATGTAATTTGCACTTTAGTTACATGATAAATCCTGACACCCACAATACATTATGATAAGACAAACTGAAACTGACATGTGGTCATATAAATCTAAATATATCCTGATGATGATATCATTTTGGTAGTGAAAACAGATTTGAATAATAACATCAGACAGTTTTTAAAAGTATATGAAAGCTTTAAATATTTTCCTAATAAACCCTACCAGTGAAATCACTGGTCACAATCATAGTAAATCTGCTGTTTTCCTAATTACTTTTTGATAGTACTTGCTCCTTAATAAGGTTTCTTTTTTTTTTCTTATTCTTTCAAACTCATTAAGTCCTTGTGTCTTAGTGGTTTTACTGCCTTGCATGGAGTGAAATGATTAAAAATATTATATATATTTTAATATATTTTATTGTTATACGTTATATAGACACAAATATTTAAGTAAATGCTCTGTTTACAACAAACAGTATTAACAACATTTACTGGCCTGAATGTCTGAGAAATTTCATAGAAAATGTGTGTTCTCCGACAGGAATCAAACCTGTATCCTACATGGAAATGTCATATAGCCTGACGTGTTATACCAGTTTAGCTACAAAGGAAGCATTTGGTTAGCAAGTAAGTAAAAGCAGTAAATCGACCTTGCTTCCTTCATAGCTAAACTGGTATAGCACATCAGGCTATATAACAGTTTTGTGTAGAATACAGGTTTGATTCCTGTCGGAGGACGCATATTTTCTACGAAATTTCTCGGACATGCAGGCCAGTAAATGTTGTTAATACTATTTATTATAAACAGAACATTCACTTAAATATTTGTGTCTATATAAATAATGTATAACAATAAAAGATATTAAAATAATTGTTGTACTTAGTCTATTTCATTATATATATTATATATATATATATATATATATATATATATATATGTGAGAAGGTCCAAAAATTAAAATCATTGACATGTCTAGAGATTGGGACAACTCATCACAACTGCCGAAAGAAATGAAAGAAAAAAAAAAAATGTCAATGTAAAGTGACAACCCCGCCCAGGGCAAATGATCACAATACCTGACACATAAAAAGGAAAAAAATTGAAAATATAAGCAGTAAATTGTTGATACACCTTGAAGAGTGGACGGACAGGCCTGTCTATGAAACTCTGAAGTCAGGATGCTGAAGGTAACATCAATCAGCTAAGTGACAAACTTCTAATCATTTTATATATATATATATATATATATATATATACACACACACACACATACACAAATGAGAGAGAGAACAGATGGAGTAAAATTCCACTGCTCGTAGCATTTAATTTTAAAAAAGTGATCAAAACAAAGTAGAGCAATATATTATTATTATTATAAAAGATTATAATAGAAACATGTTAAAATCGCTACACAAAAGCTTTCATGTTTCAATACTATGATTGTACTTCGGGTGATGGTAACTAAATCATTTTTAAGAAAATTTAAAAACAAATTGTTACCTCTTTCCTTAAAGATAAAAGGAGAGGGAACATAAGGTCAGAATTAAAATTAGACTTGTGGGTATGTCTTGATTAACCAATTAAATGTCAAATATATATTGTGATTGTAGAAGTACAATCAAAATATTGAAACATGAGCTTTTTTGTAGCAATTTCTCTCTCTCTCTCTCTATATATATATATATATATATATACACACACACACACAAATAGTGTTAATGATCGATTCATTTCCTATGGCTTATCAACCCTTTACAGGTTATTAAAGTCAGAAAATATGTTTAGATTGTAAGAATTTGTTTTTGTGGGGAGATAATAAAGGCTTAGGTACAAGTCTTACTAATTAAACCAGAGGTAGGGGGAGAAGCAGTGGATTCACAACTTTCCTAAGGTTATTTGCACATAAGTGAATATAAAGAACTCAATGGAAATTGGAACTTGCCTCTCCCCGATTAACAATTCCATTACACCACCCACACATCCAAGCTTACAGCACCTAGTATTCTCAAGTGGTCATCTATCTAGGTACTGACCATGATCAACATTGCTTAACTTCAGTGATTGAACGGGAACTGCTGTCTCAATGTGGCCATAAGCCTCATAATAGTGTTAAGTCAATGGTTAGCCATAGCTATAGTCTCATACACATATATAGTTCTTATTAATATAAACTGTATAAAAAAAATGAATTACATGTCATATATATTAATATTCAAGCTTTGTCATTAGGCATTGAGCATTATACTTTGTGTTCCTCATGGTACTCCATTAGGAGTAATTTTATTTTGAAAAAATAAAATATATTTCTAAAGAATTAAAGAAATATCTGATATCTTCATTACTTTAAATGTTATTTTTACTGGATACACATATTTGAAATACATACCATGTTATTTTATTATAATCAATATGTATTACATCTGTTGGCTTGTGATCTAAAGAAAAATTAATAAACAAAGAAATGAGCTGGCAGAATTGGAACCTGCATCCCCCCCTTTGTTGAAGAAACCACCATTTGACCCAGCATGCTTTAGACTGCTCAGCAACAGAGAGCAACACAACTCAATGTTTCTATTTACCTTGTGGCATTGTGCATATATATATATATATATATATATATATATACATATATATATAATAATGGATAAATATTTCCAAACATTTCCTTCCTTTTGATAAAATCAGTGTCTGTTTTAAATTAGAATTTATAATTCTTATTTTCAATCTTAAATGTTAATCTGGACTTAACTTCAAATCCAAAATTAAACTGCTATCCATTTAAATAATTAACAACAATAATAATCCACCCTAATAATAAAATATTTTGCGATAACCAGAAATATTAAAAAACCGGTGTTAATCCCCCCAAATAATATGCACCTGAAGATTGCATGAGCATGAAACGGAATTGTGCAACCAATGTATGGTCTTTTATATATATATATATATATATTACAAGGCAGACTGTGTGTGCGTGTGTGTGTGTGTGTGTGTGTAATGCTGATGAGTGCATGGCTAAATGGTTAAGACATTCACATTTTGACCATTAGACCCAGGTTTTAAATCTCACCATAGTCAATTTAAAGAAGGTGACTTTGTGATGTTATCGACCTGAGGAGGTGATCCCAGCATTTAACACTTTCGGAAAGTGCCTGAAACCCAGACCACATCTTGACACAAGCCTTGGGAGTGAAACTGTGTCGATGGAACTGTTTGAAAGTTGTCAATGGTTGTGTTAGCATGAAGTCACAAGTCATCATGACTGAGGGTTTGTATGAAATGGCTTTGTTCAAACTAGTGATTATGCACTCTCACCCAGCAACTGTAGCTAAGACCTTCTCAGCATAGTTTCAGTATTAACTGCAAGCTGGCTCCATGGGTATTTAAAAAAGAAAAAGAAAAAAAAAAAAAAAATGGTGCCTGATCAGGAGTCTGCAATAGGGATTGGCTAGCCTCCCTCATAGATGGGTGTGCTTGGAAATGAGTAGCCCACCATTATAAATGTACTGAGAGACTATTTAAGTTCCAGGAACAAATAAGACTGAAGGGAGGAAGCAGTGCAATAGGTTTCTGGGAATGGGAAATAGCAGAATGGTACCAGACACAGACAATGGGGGTGGGGGTTGTGAAGGATGGGAGGAGCGTTAATATTCCAGCAGTGGAATGACAAATATGTAGCTAACCTTCAACTTAATGTGGCTTTGGATTTCCATAGCCAGACAAAAGTAAAGTGTAAATATGAATAAATTTCCTTTTGATATAAACAGAATAGCATTATCATATTGAGAAGGATTTCAGCAAGAAGAGAGAGAGAGAAAAAAACCCAAAAAAATACAATATCTGCGTATAGGTTTATTGTTTTGTGTTATTACATATGAAAATGTACATATATGAAGGTGTGTGTGTATATGTGTATATATAAAAGATAAAATAAGGTTGTGTATATTTTTTTTCTATAAACATGTAAATAAAAAGATAAGATGTTTGTACATGAACAGCTGTGTGACTATATATATATATATATATATGGTTTTAGAGTACAAAATAGAGGACAATATTTAAAAATATTTTTTAATTGTGACATAGAAATTTCTATGTTTCAGAACCTTAAATTTGTTCCATTATCTAGCAATATTTAGTAACTTTTGAAGAAAATGATTTACTTTTTAAAGTGAAGTGGTATTATATTAAAGAAGTTAAGGTCCTGCAATAGGGATTGGCTAGCCTCCCTCATAGATGGGTGTGCTTGGAAATGAGTAGCCCACCATTATAAATGTACTGAGAGACTATTTAAGTTTCAGGAACAAAGAAATAAGACTGAAGGGAGGAAGCAGTGCAATAGGTTTCTGGGAATGGGAAATAGCAGAATGGTACCAGACACAGACAATGGGGGTGGGGGTTGTAAAGGATGGGAGGAGCGTTAATATCCCAGCAGTGGAATGACAAATATGTAGCTAACCTTCGGAGAGGGGAACAAGATTTAAAAATTCTATGGGTGTGTACATATCTGACGAATGAAAAGAGATTCTAAGCTAAAGCAGAAAAGTGAAAAAAATGTAGGTTAGATGTTAGGCGTGTGTATGTTATTTATATTTCTCTAGATGAGCCGTCGTGCATTGGACATGTCACCATTTGATCTGGTTAAGAATATCTTCATAAGATACAATGAAATAAAACAAAGAGGCATATGTATCCAACAATAGGTTAATTTTGAGATTTTTAAAAAAAAATTATTTTTGTATATATTTTAAGACTGTCTTAAAGGGGCCTCTAGAATGATTAAATCAATTTATGTATTATTTTGATCTAAAATACAACACTTATTATATTAAATGGTTCGATTAGACATGGTATGTTAAAATTAAAAATCAAGGAATTAAGTAAATATTACCTGTACCATTATATGTAATCAAATAATAGATATATAATTATAATATATAGATCTTTTTATAAAAAATCCTATTCACTGTATTTTAAAGTAAACATTGTGCAATGCCAGCAAAATACAGTTAATTTAATTGATTTAATAAATGTTTCCTAAAAATAATGACTGTTCTTTCTCTCTCTCTCTATATATATATATATATATATATATATATATATATATATATATATATATGTGTGTGTGTGTGAGGTGGGCACTGTCAGTTTCTAGAAACCTTGGATCTGCGGCCAAAGAGAGTTATGCTTCAGCTACTGATGATGGTGCAGCATGCCATGGCTGCACAGGAATGACAGTCTTATTTGCAACAAATGCATGTGAAAATGTTATCCCCCCCCCCAATGTCACCTTATTTTCTTACCGTTGACCATGTTTCTCACCCGCAGCAAGCCACCGTTTCTCCTCCCCTCGCTCCAGCCCTCAGTGTAAATCATGTCTCCAGTGAGAGTGATCATTAGCAACATCTTCCCATCTCTTGATGTCCATGTCCATCACCCTCATGTCCCTTTTGCAGACATCCTTCAAGTGAAGATCAGGTTGACCTAGTGCCCCCTTGCCAGTGACCAGTTTCTCATAAAGAAGGACCTTTGGAATCCTCCTATCCGGTATATATGACCGAACCAGCAGAGACAGTGCTGTTGGAGAATGGTGTGTGTGTGTGTGTATATATATATATATTAGTACAGGTAAGAGATCCATTGGTATAGAATTCAGGTGGATCCTAGTAATATCATATTAAAACTGATCCACAGAGAGAGCTCAATGTATTTATTATAACAGAGCATATATTTTATACAGCAAAAAACCCAAAATTATCTCATGTGGGTATAGTCTATTTCAGACCAGCACAACTAAATGCCAGTCGTCCTCAGTCCTAGACTGACTGTCTCGGAATAAGGGTTTTGAATTTAGTTTAGTTAGCAGTTAGTGAGAAAGTATGGGGCTACTTAAGAGGATGCTTCGTTTTAATAAGCAGTCTAGATTGGTGACAAGGAGATAAGCCAGAGTGGGAGTTTATTTATGGCCAAAGCCTTTAGTTGTATGTAAATGAATTTAGGTTCCTGATAGTGGATTATATTATTAAGTGGGGGTGGGGGATTTAAAGACTAGATAATTTAAAGTTAGTATAAATCATCTAAATAATAGATTCCCAAAATCTGTAAGTAATACTGAAACATACAATGGAATAAATCATGTTGTATAACACACATTATGTACACATATACCTCCATACACATACATATATTTACCCATATGCACATACACACATACATATATTTACCCATATGCACATACACACATACATATATTTACCCATATGCACATGCATACATACACGCACATACATTTATTTACCCAGGCGCACATGCATACATACACACACATACATTTATTTACCCAGGCGCACATGCATACATACACACACACACATTTATTTACCAATGCGCACATGCATACATTGACACACACACATTTATTTACCCATGCGCACATGCATAGACACACATACATACATACATTTATTTACCCATACACACATGCATACACACATACATTTATTTACTCATGCGCACATGCATACACACATACATTTATTTACCCATACACACATGCATAAAGTTTAAAATTAGCTATATTTGTTGGGTAAGTATGTTCAATATCAGAGACAGAGCATTAAAAGATACAGTGTGGACATAGGAATCAATACTGTAGGATGATTCCATTTCAGACCTCAAGCAATCTTCCAGCCGAGTATAAGTATACTAAACACACACACACACAAATTTGGTACTGTTGATTTTTTTTTATGTGATTTTTTTGTTTTCATATGAATGCATGTTTAGCTCCAATGTCCTTAAATATGTCAGTATCAGTATGTTTGATTTTTTTTTTTTCTACATACAGTAGAATCTCAAACATATTACTTTGTATGACAGCAAAGACAAATTCACTAACATACATTATATATATATATATATATATATGTAAAAATTTTTTAGGGTATCAAAACATGTTAGAAATCGCTACATAATAGCAATTATGTTTCAATACTATAAATGTGTCTCCTCAGGCAATGTTTAACTACTGGTGAGTGAAAGATTAATTTAATTTCAAAAGTAGAATACTTAAAATAATACACTTGTGACCTTAAAAATAATATTTAGCTCTATGTATTGAGCCCTCTTTTCAATTAAATGTTACATACAGTGGAATTATGCTCTATTTGTTCTCATTTTATATATAAGAATATAATGACATACAATTTTTTATAATTTTATATATCAACAAACAGCATTTATAAAAAGAGTATGTCAAATTGGAAAAACGTTTTGTGATGCATTTCATCCAACTGGGCTTTGTTGATGTTGTCACATCTAAACATGCACAAGAAATGAGAGACGCTGGTAGTTACAACATTTTTGAAAGAATATATATTTATTTTTTTTGAAAGAATATATTTTCAATCTAGTTAAATTCATCTGTATTCTTTTTCTCTTCATCACCTTTGCCCCTGACTATCCCACATTGTGATAACAGAAAATCTACCAAGAAAGGTGACATATTGTAAGAACCTCGATGCTAATTTGCCGTAGCTGAACTAGCAATCAACACACTTTCTATACATTTTTATCTTAGTGGATTATTTTCTTTTTTAACCAATGTAGCATTCCTTGAATGAAATTATTAAAGTCTGTCAGTTTAACTTTTGTTGTATTTTTCCAGTTTTAGAATAAATTGTTGAAGTACTTTCAAACATCTTTGGTCATTATCGAGAACTAAATGTTGTCAATTGATGACAACCATTTACTCTTGTCTCAATAGCACATGCGTCAGAGCTGACAAAGCTAACCCGGCTGCTGCTCTTGAAAAGGACCTCCAATCAGTGGTTAACTGGGACAGGAAAGGCTTGTAAGAAGGCGCAGTGTGTTGCTCTCCAGAATTCTAGCATCTACTATACTGATGGTGGACAGGGAAGTTTCTCTATGGTAATTGAATGAGAGCAGTTTTGTTTTAGAGGCATTAAAATTTACAAGCCATTTCCTGCCCCAGTTAACCATTGATTGACCACACCATAGAGAAACTTCCCTGCCTGCCATCAGTTTCGTTGATGCTAGACTCCTGGGGAGCAACACACTACACCTTATTGGCCTCATGTCCTCAACTGACTTGAAGTGGAATGACTACATTAAATCAATAGCTGCGTGTACTGCAAGGAAAGTTGGGATCACCAAATCATGCCAGAAGGTTTTTCTTGTCAGAACCCATCTTGCACATTTACCAATCAACCATTTGTCTGTGCATTGAATACTGTTGCCATATCTGGTCTAGTGCTCCTGCTATTCATCTCAAGGTTCTTGAGAAAATACAAAGGAGGATCCGCAATGTAAATGATACTGACTTGGCATCTTGACTTCAGTCACTTTCTCACCAATGTGACATGGCTTCCCTCTGTCTTTTCTACAAATATTTTCATGGCAACTGCTCTGACAAGCTTTTTTCCCCTGGTGCCTGAACTACATGAGTTTAAGCATGAACCCCATTCAACTTTTATCCTTTCCTCAGTCCTTCTTTACCCAGCCTTTGCTCTCACTTTCACTTTCTGTAACCCCCTGTTTACTAGTAGCATGCTTGCTTTGCTTAAGGTGAAATGATAAAACAAAAAACAAATAAAAAACAGGTATTTTGGGGGAATATTCACTCAGTTAAGTGCCATAAGAGATACATGCTTGGGTGATCATGTCTCAATTCATTACTGACTAGGCAGTAGGTTGCTGTTTCTTTCTGCAGTAGACTAGTTTCCAACCAAGGTTATAGGACCCAGTCTACACTGTTATTTAACTCATAGCTGGGGGGGGGGAGAAGAGATTCATAACTTTTCTAAGGGTATTTGCAGATAAGTGAATGTAATGAACCTGACTGGAATTTGAACTAAAAGTTTCTGATTTCTCATTCTGAGCTGAGACCATCACACTGCATCCCATTGGGAACATTAGATTTGAAATTTAAATGGTATCATATTTGAAATGATATCACAGTGTCAAGAAGTTAAATGTATTATTAAAAATTTTATACACATTTAAATATTTACATATTTTATACACATTTAAAATATTTTATATACATTTTAAAATGCTGACCCCTATGGTGAAAGATATTTAATTCATTGCAAGTGGTTTCCTTTGTATCACAATAACATTGATAATTTTGTGTAATTCTTTACCATTGATTGCTGTATATTATTTTGGTATTATATACTAATGTTTGCCTAACATTAATAGTTACCTTTTTGTTGTTTGTGATATAACAATGGATATATGCACAAATTGTTCTAAGTTTCAGTAAGTGACAAGTTAACCACCAGACTCCCTTGTAGGTTATGTGACCAATGTAAGAATTTAATAGCATTTTTTGATTATTGGTATTGAAGAAGCAATCTCCCAAAGGACACAGGAACTCATAACATTGTTTATATATAGTGGGGATTTTTGTAGGCCCGAGTTATTTATAACAATTAGACTAGAGGTTTTAAATTTCTTATAGAAAATAATAAATCTCAACTATTTATTGCAATCATTAAATGATATGTACTGGCAAATTATATTTTTTTAATAAGTGTCTAATGTTTGAACATTATGGCAGATTTTGGGAAGTGGGTCAAGGTTGAAAACTTTTCAGCACTTTCTGTGTGTCAAGCACCATTTGTAGAACAAACAAAAATTATCTATTCTAATTGCTCATAGGAACTTTAAATTCATCATCATACATAAGCAAATATTATTTTCTTTCTTGATTACATGATGTCCTAAATTATAAATTTATTATCACTTACAATACATGATATGTTAATAGATAAAAAGCATGTAAAATTAGCATACACACATACACAAATAATGCAAAAACTGGCTAGTTTTTCCTTTTAGATGGCATTAGAAGTGCTTATTGTGACAATTGCCAGTGTGCATTTGAAAAAAAAAGTCTTCTGAAATTAACAATGGAAGAAAATAAGTAACATTTTTTAACATTATACATTATTTTAGGGAAAGTAAAAACAAAGAAAAAAGTTAAAACTAGACACACAGTATATTCGAGAAGATATTGCAAATGATCAAATGCATCAAAAATGTTTTGTTTATTGAAAAAAGATCTATTATTTTTATGCTTTAATGAAGATTAAATAATCTTATTGTGTTATATGATAAGGACAGTCGTGTTCACACTAAAATGATAGCTTGAATAATAATGGAACATCCGACTAATCACTGAGATGTCATATCAGATTCATAATATCATCTTAAGAGAAAAGGGAGTGGGGGGGGGTGTTACTTGGTATTTCCTCTAAAAGACCAAATGATAGCAATAACAAGGAAGAATCTCTGACCTGATTGCACTCATCTATTAAGCATCATGGCAAACACAGAACAAAATTATTGACAAGATATCTTGTGTTTGGACAGAGCACAGGGAGAAGTATATTCTTGCCTTTCCAAAGTAAATGAATGCAAAGTGAACATGTCATCTTTCTGTATTGATAACTGTGACATCACCTTGCACTTCTTGTTACAATTACCACTACCAATTATAACCGGAGAATCAACATCTTAAATGTTTTTTTCAAAAGCACAGATGCAATTTCAAAATTACATCCAAATCAGTGGGATATAAAATATTTAGTGTTGAACTATGAAGATCTAAAATATACACAAATAATTCTCTCCACTGTATATTTGGCAATTTAACAAACCATAAATTGCAGTGTAGAAATCAACCTCAAGTTTTTTAGCTGAAAATTCTGATTTAGGCCTATACCTCCCATAGAGGTCGACCCCCAAACATACGGTAGGCTACCAGTGGACAAAAACTTAGGCCTACTAGTAAACAAAGTTAGGCTACAGTGTATGATAACCTGTGTCAAAACTATATAAGGTGACACTTCCCTGTATATTGAGTCACTATTTGTAATATCTTTCTATATGTGTTGTATAGCAAACAATCTACAACACACACTGGTAAGTACCATAGATTGTATTGGGATAACTTAGTGAACATTTAAAATTCATTAGGTCTACTGTTAAACACATTAAAGTCAACATCAACTCCTATAAAATACTAATATCATAGATTACACATTATACCAGGTAGTCTTTTGATAGTACTGCTATGTATTGTATGTTATTGTAAAACACAGTACCACTCAAAAACTTAACTTATCAACATTACATTTAAAGCCAGAAAACATTTTTTTTAGATTGTAAGTATTCTTTTGGAGATAATGATTTTTACTGATATAAGTCCTACTAATTAACCCATAGCAACTAAACTTAAGACTTTGCACACACCGGGAAGCAAAGTTGTAGGTTTTGGCACCAAGGCTACACCCACTATCCAGGTCGAAACCTAGAAGGCAGTCTTTTGGCAAGTACTTCTCTTCAGGTTGATTTAATGCCAACCAGATTTGACACCTGACCAACTTAGTCACAAATCATGTCTGCTCCAAAAATGATTCCGGAGTCTGACTTAAAAGTTACATTACCATTTGGCATGATTCTCCAAATGTAGCACATGTCAGAGAAAGAATATTTTACTTTCAAGAGACTTGTACAAAGAATTGATGATGCTTGATGGACTCAACACTCAAGATCATATGAATAATCTTAACAAAAATTCACTTGTGGAACATAGTGAAATAAGTTGGAATCAAATATTCCTCAGATTGTATTATTGAAGACCATAAACAAACTATAAACAGAATTGATATCACTCTAAGGGCTTTTCACTTACTTAAAGTTATACATCTTATATAAAACTATCCTCTGTCTGTAATGCTTGCTTTAATTTCTGATCCCAAATTGTCACTTTTTTCTTAATTTTCTATGCCTAACATACAGATCAGTCAGTTAAGTGCCACACGTGACCCATGCACAGGCTATCATGTCTTTCAATTCATGACTGACTAGGCAGATTTTCCAGCACTAGACTGCCGTTTCTACTGTAGAGTGGTTTGGTTTATTTTGTTTAACGGCATGTCAACCTCAATGGGTTATTTAATGCTGACAACATTTTTAGGATAGATTCGTATGAATAGAATATGTATTCTTTGGTTTAGATTGGTTTTGTTTATTTTGTTTTACGGTATATCAACCTCAATGGGTTATTTAATACCGACAAAAATTTTTATTGCTGGTAATACTTTGTTTTGTCAAAAATCTGTTTCTGGTAATATGTTTCCTTCAAAATTGTATTGCTGGTAATAATTTTTTTCAAAAAAGTATCGCTGGTAATAGTTAACTATTTGCCCATAGCTGGGATCCTAACAGGTGCTACCACCCCAGGTCAGGGTGGACCTGGGAACACCAGCAATTAAGAGGTGGTTCCACGCTCCTCAAAACCTCCTGATCAGAGGCCTTGCTGCTGGATGTAGTTTAACGTCTTACCCAGGATGATACAGTAGAGTGGTTACCACCCAAGGTTATAGGACCTGCTATTCAGCCTATAGCTGGGGGGGGGGGAGAGAGAAGAGATGGATTGATACCTTTTCCATTGGCCCAAAATGAATGCATAAATGAATGCAGTAAACCCAACAGGAATTCAAACAGTTCTCCAATTCCTCATTCTGAGCCATTATCAAATAGCGTGCAGATGGAAGACTTGTGATGTATGGAGGGAGGACAGATAAAAGACTCATGACATACAGATATAATACTGAAACCCATTAAAACAAATTTTTGATAAAATATTGCAAAATTCAGCACTTAATCATAAAATTGAAAAGTCATATATGTCCAATATCCAAGACGAGAATAAGTCAGATGTTTGGAATTTTTTATATTACTTCATTTGGAATAATGACCGCATCTTTCTTGTTATCACATTTCAACCATTGTGTCCCTTGACCTGCTTCAGGTGTCTGTCGATCAAGGGGAATTTCAAACTAAAAAGGGATAGATTGTTTGCATTCCACTGTCCATGCCTAAGAATATTTCATATTGTTCTTTTTAATACCACATAGTTACTGAGAGTCCTGTTTCCACTGAGTCTGAACCACCCAACTCAGGGATTGAACTCACAATTACTATGTTACCACATTCACAAATCCAGACCCTAATCCCTTTGGTCATTGTCATGCAGCCTTAAATTTGAAGTTGTTGTAGACAGTTATCCAGATACTGTAAATTACTAATACTTGTGCCAAGCTCTGTGATACTGTAATATTGAAAGTAAATAGGTAAAGATGTTTTATGCCATCAATCAAGTACCAAATTAGTTTCTCTTTGTTTGAGAAATTAGTTTAAAAACAACAGTATTATTGATGGAAGGAGAATTCACTCAAAAAAGATTTATTTTTCTTTGTTAAACAATGGTTTCAGAGGGAAATGTGGAGGTTAAATCAATAAGTTGAATTATGGTTCTTTATTGGTTAGAAAGTAACTCCTACACCAACAAGAGGAAAGTGACCTTGGAAGTAGCCCCTCCTCCTCTCTGTATGTGCGCTATACCACTGGACTCACCCATTGTTTTCGACTTATGAGGGTACAACAGTTCAATTCTTAGATCCAAACAGCCAGATTACTGGTACATATGAGTTGATGGTAGTGGTGAAGGTTCGTGCAACCAACCAAACTTTTCAGAACTTAATATAGAGAACAGTGTCACTGATTTGAATTTAGTGCTGGGGGAGATAAAGGTATTTGCATGTGAGTGAGTGTATTTAATGGAATTAATACTCAGCTCTCAGATCTCTTGAAATGAGCCAATATTTTATTACTGTGTGTGTATATATATATATATATATATATATATATATATATATATATATATAGAGAGAGAGAGAGAGAGAGAGAGAGAGGGTGTAATAAGTAAATTGTTGCCTTTTTATATTTTTTAATTTCACACATGCACATTGTTCTTGTTTTGTTTTTTTTCAACTGCACAGTATAATGGCATCAGTTGGGCACCATTTGTGAGTAAAAGAGCACCATGACAATTCACTCTGCCATAAATTTGGAAACAGCATGTTGTACTGCCTGGCATTCATACCAGAAGCTCCAATCTGAATATTTCATGGTATTTGGGTATTAATCTGAGGGTTGTGCAGAGGATTTGGAAAGAGGTTGAGGAGTCTCATGGTTATTATGAAGGTATGGCAGCTTTGAAAACTCACTCTGATCATTCTGATAAGAACAGAACACCAGAATTTGTTGGTGATGGCACGAGACTCAACACAGAGGCTTACATAAAAGGCCTTGATGGGGTATTGCTGCCCTGGGTCAAGAGGGTGGTTGTGGGAAGACCCTATGTCTCGCAACAGGGCTCTTCACCATGCCTTACAAGCAGGAGAACCTAGTCATGGCTGTCAGACAATTTCTGCAAGCACATCACTCCTTACACCTGGCTACCTAACTTCCCAGACTGCAACCCACTTAATTATTATGTGTGGAGCGCAGTTGAGCGATAGGCCAACAAAACTCCTTGTAACACCAAAGACAAATTGAAGGTAAGGATTATGGTAGCCTTCATCAACTTAAACAAGAAGGCCGTCCAGAAGAGATGAAGGAGATTCCAAAGATGTCTGGAGGCTGTGGTTGAAGCCAATGGTGACTTTAATGTTAGTTTCACTCCATTTGGAATGATTGCTAAAGACATACCCTGCCTAAATTTATAGACAATCATACAGATGCATGTCAAGATTTCTTTCTAACCAATAAAAATGGATCATGCCTTGGTCTCATTTGCTGTATTTTTGTTCTTTCTTGTTTTGAAGTCAGAATGCTACAATCACCTGACTGCATCCATTTTGTGTGTGAACACCATTTTGACTTTGTGAACTTTTTTTTTTTTTTTTTGCCTTGTTACTGTTACTTAGCCCACTTTTGACTTACATATAAGTTGTTTTCTTAGTATTGTTTGGACCTGTTCTTTTTCTTCCTTTTTTTTGTTTGAGAACATTTTCAATTACACTCAACTATATATATATGTATAATTAACAAAATCGGAGACTTCAGAAAGCCATGGTAATATTTTATATTTTGTGTGGTCGATAAAATTTGCTTTTGTTTTTTTTTTAAACCACAAGGTCTGACGAACCGTAACTGAATTTTATCGGTCTCACGAAATATAAAATATTACCATGGCTTTCTGAAGGCTCCGATTTGTTAATTAATTATTACTTGCTCTGTTTACTACATTGAGCTCTCAGGATTTATATCCTTCCTGGAATTATCCATACAGATTACCAATTAACTTTATCATATTATATATATATATATATATATATATATAGCCTGAATGTTCAAGAAATTTTATAGAAAATATGAATTTTCCAACAGGAATTGAACCTATATCAAAACCATCACTTGATCTGATGTGCTAAACCATTTAGCTCTAGGGAAGTGTCTGGTTAGCAAAGTCCAAATTACTGTTTATAAATGCACAATCTTCAATGATTTTTTTCTTGATCAATCATTTCTGCTCACAAAAACCAATGGTATTGAGTGGGGTTCTGGGTTTCTTAGTTGAGGTGCTGGATCAGCAAGCAGAGACTCTGAAAGAGGCAATTGTGTCATATATCCAGCCTGAAAGTCATATTGTTTCAGATGGCTGGCCTGTTTATGTTAGAATCAAGGAAATCATCCATGGGATATACTCTCATGACATCGTTATTTATCAGCAGCATTCTGTGGATCCTGATGACACCATCTATACTCAAAACGTAGAAAATCTTTGGATGCGTATAAACTGTAAACTGTGTCAATAGTTTGGAACTACTGAGGCATTGTTCACGTCACATCTTCACAAATTCATACTGTGTCAGCAGTAGAACAGTCCTGTGTTTTCAGCATTTATTTGCATGTAGTCCACCATTACCCGTTGTAATAATGTTTAATTGTAATAAAAACAGTCTTTTTGATTTTACGCCATTTAGGGAATAGCAGCTTATTTTACATCAATTAAGAGACGGATGACCCAATTTCAAAAGGAAGGATCATTTTCAGAAAAGTTACATTTAAATCTAAAAATAAATCTCCAATATCATGTGGTAAGCCACATATAAACTTGGTTTAATCCTTTCTTGAGTCAAATTTATTGATTTAAACCAGAAATTCTCAAACTTTTTTACCCATGGACTGTCTTTTACCCTTAATTTTTCTTGGTGGACACCAACCATTCAATGAAATAGAAGCTTATTTTTTTTTTTTTTTTACTGATAAATTTAGGAATTGTATTATGGCCAAGGATGCATTCCAAAAGCTGGGCAGAGTACTGTGAGACAGGAGAATTTCTTTGGTAACGAAGAAAAGAATACTGAGCTGTTACGCGACATCCATCCTTTTTTATGGCAGTAAATGTTGGACGATCTCCCCAAAGATGAAGAAGAGACTCAAGACGACAAAGATGTGGTTCTACAGAAGGATGCTAAGGATATCATGAACTGAGTGTGTGAGCAATGATGAAGTCTTAGAAAGGATGCAAACAAAGAGGAGGCTTATACTTAACATCAGGAAGAGGCAGCTGAGGTTTCTGGGACACATAATGAGGAAGGAGGGCCTGGAGAATTTGATAATCACGGGATGAATAAAGGGAAAGAGAGACAAAGGAAAACAATGCATACCTAGCAGGCTTGAGCAAGTGAATGACAAAATGTGGTCTGGAGGAGATGACAGAGGGAAGGAACTTGTTAAGAGCTGCAAGGGATAGAGGTAGATGGAGAGCCATGATTTCCTATGTCCTGAAAAAACATGGCACATAAAAAGAAAGAAAGAAATGTATATTCTTTATTTTGAAGTAAAATTAATTTAATGAAAAAAAAAACTTGTATTTAACAACTAAATTTTATGGAATGTTTATGTATCCTTCTCAGTTTTTATTCAACTTCTACAATCAAAGCATTTGGTAGAGTAAAAGGGATGCTAATTTACATTGCTTGATCTTGATTTCTCTAAGTTTTAGAGTTGTTTTTCTATTTTGAACATATTGATATGGTGTAGATTACTGTAGAAATTCCAGTTCTCAGTTGTAACAACCATTCTGAAGTGATAATTGCTCTATGGACCACTAAAATATTATCACTGACTCACAATTTATTTTTTTGTGTGGACCCCAGTAAGGTTACATGGACCCCAGTTGAGAACTTCTGATTTAAACAATAGGAAGATGGGACTTAATGCAGGAAACAAAATTCTGAAGATTTCCAAGCAAGAAACAAATGAATAAGTTTTGAGAATCAGTGTTAACCAATTGTACCGTAAAATACAAATTTAGTCAAATAAATAATCTTTTTATTAGTAGTAAATGGACATTTATCTTTCTAAACAAAGACTGCTAGTTAAGAATTGGTAATTTTGTTGTTACAGACCCAGTATTGTATTCAGAGTCTCCCTAATCAGAGAACTAATCTTTAATGTTTGTCATTTTGAAACATCAACATTCCTTTTGGTTTAGATAAAAAGATAGCAATTATTTGAAGCTAACTCCCATCAATTACTAGAAAGTTTATTTTCTAAATTGTTCAGCAAGTCACAGTAGCATAGCTAGAGAGGTATGTCTGTTGTAGGTTTTAAGCTAGTATACACTGTATTGAAATAAAAGTGGTTTTAATGTCGAGACAGTACTCGCTATTGAAGTATCTTTTCGATTTCAAGTAACTAAGAAACTATGGTATATATACTGGCCTATCTAATGTCTATAGAACAACAATTAACAGAGGAAATAGTTTTTGACGGTGTCATTGAAGAAAGTTGTAATTTTCATTTCAGAAATAAAGATGGTCCTAATTTTTTTACACTTTTTTTCCCTATGTGTAGTTTTTGCTTTTTAACTGCCACTGATAAAGTTTAACATACGTTTGGTGTGTATTTAAAGTATACAATATTTGAGTATGTGAAAGTAATATTATAATAGTACACAAAATAGTTTTATAATTTTAAGAATGAGTCACTGTGCAATATGTATTTTTTGTGGGAGTCAGGGGACAGTAAACTCAAGGGCTGCCCTAAGTGGCATACACTTTAGCTATGGAATTGGTCAGTCAGTTAAGTGCCATTTGTTTATTCAGCAGACTAGTTGCTAACCAAGGCTATAGGATCCAATCTGTCCTGCTATTCAACCCATAGCCAGTATTGTGTACAGTTTTACAAAGGCAGAAAAGAAATATTTAAAAGTGAATGTCAAATATCTTTTGCTCAAATCTTTTGAATTTCAAAAATTTAAAACCACAAAGTAAAAATAATTGATAATAATTATTTACCTTTGAGCTTTCAGTCTAAAAAAGATCACACATTCTATTTCTAAAAATTGAGATTATATATAAATTGCAACACAAAATTTTTAGGAATTTGACAAAAAAAAACAAAAAACAAAAAAAAACGTCTGTTTGACTGTTTTAGAATTACAATGGTTTCTTTGCTCTTATCTAAGATTTCACCTCTCTGCGGTTAACCACCCAAAAACAATTTATAGAGTTTATTTAATAATAGTCTCAAAGTGGAAAAGCAGTGTTGCTGACATTTTGGATATGCCAAATAGAAGCCATAAAGTATTTCCTTTTAGAGAAAAGGTTAATGTTCACCAGCTTAATAAGGGAAGAAAAAATATTTAAATTACTGTTGTTAAGATCTCCAAAAATAAATCATCTCTCAGTTATGTCTTTTCTCATAGTATATTGTTATAATTGTTGATCTATGGTAAGAATAAATCTTCTATCCAATACATATCTTTTATATATATCAGTGTGTTACTTTGTCACACTTTTTCAACTTTACTCCTAGAGACCACAGCTCAACAGATCATACCATTTCAGAATTAGGCTTGCTCTGTGAGCAAGTTAAAAACATTCCGGGCCAGACCCGGACACACAATCCTGAACTTTTGAATTCTCAAGTTTTCATTACTGCGATTGTTTTCAGCAATTTTTTTTAACGTGATTTTTTGCACAATAATTTTTATAACTTGGAAATAAATTTGCGAATAATCAAAATTGTGAAATCCAGCAAAACTTACCCATGAAATAAAATTGTTTGTACAGAAAGTAAGGACCTATGTACATCAAATTGTCTTTAATTTAAGTGGCAGCAGCAGAATTATTGTTGAACTTTTAAAAGGTAAGCTTAAATATTAATGCAATACTTAAATGCAGTGATCAACTTTGTTTTATTCTGTAGTTTATTGCTGCCTATTACATCTAATCATACCTACATATTTTGATGAAGGCCCAATCAAGAGCCCTCCGCAGGAGCTAGCTTAAATGTCACGTTTAAGCTGGTTTATTACAATATATTGTTATAACTGTTCTATTATTAATCCTTGTTAATCTCCTAGTGTGCCCTATTTATAAATTAAAGTCTCTCTCTCTCTATATATATATATATATACACACACACACACAAATTCTCTCAATAGTTTGAGATATCTACTGGGGAACTTTGAACATGTTTCTCACTCACAGACAACAAAAAAAAAAAAAAGAAAAGATTACTTGAAGACTTAACAATAAAAATCAATATTACATGTAACTCAAAGAGAGAATAATGATACAATCAAGCTGTTAACTTTTCACACTACCATAAACAAAAGGTTAGGAAGGAAACTCCCAAAGAGCCATAGCAGTAAAATTGTGAAGTCTATTTTCCTTAAATGCTTTAAGAGAAATATTTTATAAATTTCAACTGAGAGTTATGTAACAGTTCAGTGAATGAATACCAAATGTTTCCTGTATGGAAACGGCAAATTTCACCATTACAGCAATCCCATTTTATATATATATTATTTATATATATGATCTTGTGAAGTATTGAAGCAACAATCTCTACTACATGAGGTTTATGTGAACAGTTCTGATTTATCAATTTTTTTTGTAATTTGTAAAATTATACTACCCTGTTTCATCATATTTCTTATGGTCAACCCTTTGTCACCAGAAAATATTTTTAGGTTGTAAGAATGTTTTGTAGATAATAATGATTGACTGATACAAGTCCTACTAATTAACACATAGTATGGAAGGAGAAGAAGGTATTTTGCATGTAAGTGAATATAACAAACCCAACTGAAATTGAAACTTGGCTCCCTGATTAACAATTTTGAGCCATTATCCATTGCACCACCTATACATCCAAGCTTACAGCACTTGTTATTCTCATGTGGTCACCCATTTAAGTACAGACCAGACTCATGGTTGCTTAACTTCAGTGATCATACAAGAACCAGTTTCAATGTGATATGGCCATAAGCCATGTCTATACACAGCATGCACTAAATGTAACAGACAGGGAGTAAATATCAATAAGATTTAGAATGAATTCAGATAGCTGGCAGTTGGGAGAAGGAATCAAAAGAAAAACAAAATTCAATTTTTAAATATTTTTGACAAAGTAAATCCAAGTGAATTGAAGATTTGTCTTAATGGATTGGTTATATATATATATATATATATATATATATATGAAATGGGCCAAAAGAACTATACCAATTACAGGAAAAAATATATGCTGAATGAATATCCCATGAGAAAAATCCATAGAAATTTCCAAAGATCACAAATTTTAATGAAATCTACTTTGGCAAAGTAAAACTTTGATGTTTAAGCTTTTCTTTCTTTGAACATTTAAGCATTAAAAGTAGTCAATGTAGAGTTTAAAATAAACTGCTTATCTCAAGGGTACACCTGGCATTTTAACAGCAAAATCTGTATACACTTATCATAAATTTGTTCAATAATATAAAATGCAAGGTTACTTTTTATATTTAGCACACCACCAGATTTGCTTCATTTAAGAGATATTCAGTTGTTATGGTAAGAGAAAATACTAACTCAATAAAAAACCATACATCTGAATATCCTCAGTAAGAATGAAAGATGATTTTGTTAATACAGTGTTTTTATTTTCAGGCTATATTTGTATTTTTTTTTTTACTTGTAATGATTTAAAAAGCAGAATTCTTTCTTACACAAGGCAATAACAGATAACTGAGATTACTCAAGCAAAAAATATAAGCAAGTTTACTACAAAATTACTAAACATTATCATTATTTTTTGATGGTATAGGTAAGCTAGTAGATAATAAACACCAATTAACATTCTTGTGTGTCTACTCAATAATTTTCTTGGACAACTTAAAAAAAAAAAAAAAAAAAAAAAAAAAAGTGCAGGTCTCTGCAGAAAAGAAAATACATTTCCCAAGTTGAGAAAGTATTTTTTTCTGAACCTTTCGAAGTATGAGGTTGGTGCAAAAATAATGACGTAATAATGTAGTTTTTTTGACATATTTTTTAACGTCAAAAAACAACATTATTATGTCATTATTTTTGCACCAACCTAATATTAAAGATAGGGAATAATTTAAAATACTGAATGTTTTTCTATTCTACTAAACAAACTTTACATTGGGTGTGGGTCCTTGTGAAATTTTGCATTCATACACACACCTTTTTCAGAGTGGCAATAAATAAATACAATCAAAAAAAAAAAAAAAAAAAAAAAAAAGAAAAAAAGCAAAAGGACAATAAATTAGTATAGAGTGACAAGTTCTTTGGAAAATGGAAAAAAAAAACCCACAGAAATAAAGTAGAAAATGGAAAATCACAGAAAACAGGATTTTTGCTACTAAAAAAATGAAATATTCCGATAGTAAAATCTAAGATTCCTGAGCTCAAATAAGACAGAATCTTTATTTTGCATAAATTTGCAATACACAGAAAAGTCAGTCATTTATGCACAAGTGCTATGACCTATATGGCTGCAACATGTCATTCTATAAATAACATGGGATATTTTCCACTACTGATCCCAACACTGTGCAAGCACCATAACCTGGCCAAATCAATCACTGCTGGTCAATGTTAGGCAAATACCTATGTGCAATATTAGCATATGAATAGCATGGTACCTGCCATCACTGGTAGTAAAAATAAAAGTTGTTGATTGTTTAGTAATTAAATTAAATTTTTAAATGTCAGTTTGATTACCTTTCATGATGGGTAAATGAAAAGCTAGCAAACTTGGTGGGTGCACACTTTCGATAAAATACAGAGGTGAAGAGCCAACTTTCTGTAATGTTTTTTATCATAATGGCAATAAATTATTTTGTAGTTTTTTTCAATACACCATAGATTGGACCCTGAGTGACATGCTTGTGGATCATCAGAAATTGCTGAAGAAAAAAAAAAATTAAAAAAAAATAAATATGCCTATATAAGTAGGCTATATATTTGTATATTTTACTATTTACACACAAGTCTCTTTTTTCAAGTGTTTTTATGATTTTGAAACGAAAAAAGAAAATTGAAATTTATCGTCACAGAAGAACATGGAATTTGATGTTTGAGAACATGGAGAATTTGCCACTTTGAGTTAGTAGATCAACAATCTACATCACAAATTAAAATAACTTTAAAACAAAAATCACACAATTTTAATCTATCATTTTGACCAGAAGACAACAGCTTAAACAAATATTAACGATTTAATATTAAAACATACAGATTTCTTCCATTCTGACCTGAAGAAGCCTATCTAACAAAGACAAGATGTAGAGGGGCTTATTTTCCATGAAAACAGAGAAATGGAATGGCCTACTTGAAATGGAAATCAGGTGTTTTATTGGATAAAAACACCTACAGTAAAATGGAAATTAATAAGAAAAGCTAGAATATGTAGGTCATTAAATGACCCATGTCCTTTGTGCATACATGAGAAACTATGTATTACTAAGTTTATAAAAAATAAAAATTTATTGAATCAGAGAAATGAAATAGCTATTCTTTGCCATCATTGACAAAAATTTTCCTTAAATAATATTTTAAAATTGTAGTTAAATAAAACGTATTCTAACCCAAACACCTCTAGATATAATCTTTAAGTATACAAGTAAGAAAAAAACATTTTGCCGTCAAAAAAAAAAAAACCCCAGACAACATGCATTTAATGGATGTCAAAATTTGCTGAAGAATACACCCCCACCCTCCCTAAATTTAACCTCTTTTTCGAACGTAACTCATAATTGATACAACAATAGTTAATAAAAATGAACACACTACCACCCCTTGTCTGAATGATTGGATTTCTCTGTATCCTTGGAAACGGGAAATTATGAATTTACATGTGCGTTTAAAACTCAGCAAATTTAAAAATAAGTTACTCCAAAATTCGCTTGAAGATGAAACGGAACTAATGCTTTTAATTTAATTATATAATTAAATTTGAAGTTTTTAGCCTCAGTTTTTGAAACATGGTTATTACTGTGTTTTGAAAAAAACACATTTTAAATCAGTTAATTTATAATATTTATGCTCTGTAAATTTACATTGAGCACTGTTTTATAAAAATAAAAATAAAAAATATCAATAAGCAGACCGGATTATATATCTTACTGTTCTTTCTTTTTATTATATATATATATATATATATATTAGACACACAAACGATTAAATTGTAATTAACATAACTCAAATTGTAATGCTATTGCAACCTGTATAGTTTATATATGTATCACTATATGTGTGTTTGTAGGATACATAATAGTATCTGAAAGAAAAGTGTAGATGATGAGACAAAGTAGGAAAGCTTATAAACAATGCGTTTTGCCAATGTCTGTTGGTCTTGTCTTGATAAGGGACAAATAGGAAATGTTTTTAAAAGTTAACATATTTTACTTTTATTAAAGCTTCATCAGCTTTTGTGTTTGTTTTTCATTCGTGAAAAAGATTTCACATGCAACTGTCTTGTCAAGCAACGTTTGTATGTATAATTCATATGCGTATCATAATTCTAATTTGTCTATGCAGGATTCGGATGATCATGTATATTTGTCTGTGTGTGTGAGTCTAGTAGGTATTTTTATCCATTTCTTAGCTCTGTCTAACCACATCAAGCATTTATGTCTACACCTGTAGGCAAAATTTGGTATGATTTCCTCAAAGATGAGGAAGAGACTTGAGGTGACAAAGATGTGGTTCTACAGAAGGATGGTAAGGATATCATGGATCGAGTGTGTAAGCAACGATGAGGTCTTAGAGAGGATGAAACAAGGAAGATACTTATACTTAACATCAGGAAGAAGCAGCTGAAGTTTC